>OW679200.1:43420366-43461045 GCA_940337035.1 Agriotes lineatus | reverse complement strand
TGCTTAAAGGCAAGCACAATTACAACCTGACATTAGCAACGGTAAGATTTGTGGAAGCAGTCAATTGCTCGTTTAAGCACCTTTACGTAATTTTTACAACCACATTTCCATGGGTGACATTTGAAAGAGGTACTCCTAAAGACATTATGCGCCTTACTTAAAAATTCCACGTGGAAAGCTTGGCGATTTCCAGTAGGTTATTGTACATTTCTGATTATTAAAATTACCCAGTTTTATAAACGCCGTTATTCTATTCTTCTTCAAAAATTACATAGGTGTTCTGGGAAAAAATATAATCGGTAGATCATTTCAATTTATTTTATCCTACCATCTTTCTGTGGAGATTCTCTCGTACAGTCTGCTGCTTTGGCGTGCTTTTTCTAATCAAGGCAGAAGCAAACATCCAGCCAGTACACCTCATTTGGTTTCCATAGTGTTTGCGCATAAAGTTCCCATGCAAGAGCTATTCAATCTCTCCAGACGGCTCTCATCCGCACGAGCATGCTTGAGAATTTTGTAAAAAGGCTGATTTTATATTCACGTATTTATGTATGTGTGCGCCATCGCGCAAGCACGCTCTCCCGCTAATTAAATACAAAGTTGATATACTCGTCACTGGAAGAAATCCATTACGGAAAGTGTGCAAATGCAGGTTTCAGTGCATTTTAATAACGGCACAAGTTGTTTGCAGGAAGTCTATTAAATATATGTTCAGTAATTGAATTTTTTATGGAACTACATTGTGGTGCACAAGTGAGTTTCTTCCGGCTCGAAGGACCAATTTTATAAATTTTGTCTGTAACCTTTGAATATTAGATGATTGGGTTTCCAGTCCACGGTTTTGATCTGTTTCCAATACGCATTGGCTGTTCGCAAGACGTTTCGCCAATTAGCCTCCGTCCAACTTTGCTCGTTCCAACTTCGACAAAAAGGAAATCTAAATTCAGCGTCGACACAAACGGCCTAATAAAATATAACTTTGAGGTAATGGAATGGAAAATCAATGCGTCGTGGACGTGACTCAAACTATTAAATTCGAAATTCCAAGTGCTAGAACGTGGCGAGGCTGGAGCCCAAACTCGGATTAAAAAGAAATTAAGGCAGTTTATGCGCGTGTGATGGACTAGAAATTGCAGCTAGGCATTGGATTACTGCCCGCTGCTAATGGCAACAGTTCTGGGAGCCAACTAATGACCAGCTAAATTATGTTATTCTATTACATAGACTGATTTTATGTTTTACTTGCTTAATGCGCGTTTGCTATTTCTCTGTGTAGCCAACGGTTTGGCTCAGTTTTATGTGGAATAACCGCTATGCGCGTTGCTGTAAATTAGCCATTTAACTGCATACGCTTTCCGAAAACTGCTTCACTAAACAAGTTAACGAGCGATTGCAATTATATTCTAAGCAGTTCCTTGAATGTAATGATAGTGCGAAATCATTGTAGTTTCAGCAATTTTTAAATCGACTACTTTTCCTGCACATTGTGGAACTTCAAAACGAAAACTGTTAAAGACAGAAGAAAGAACTACACAACTATTTGTGGAGATATTTAAATTAATACCAGTTAGGAACAAGTGCTTTCATTCCAAAATAATCTAACATACCTAGTTGTAGTAGAAATCTTTTAAAGGTGAAATTTGACTATTTTCCAAATTTATATGGCAAATACAAGATGAATTTAGGTGTAGGTGATCGTTCAACGCTGCGTCCATGTAATCGCGGTTTCTATTTCATAATGTGACATCCATTTTCTCCATCGTTTTGGTAAATGTCCTGCCCAACTCCACTTAGACTTTGTAATTTTCTGTCACCTTCAGTCTTCGTTTTTCCTCCTGATTTCTTCATTTCTAATTGTGTGTTAGCCTTATACCGAGAATAGCACGTTCTATAGCTCGTTAAGTGGTTTTTAGTTTGTTTGTTCATAGACTTAATAGTTAAACATATGGGCTCTGCCCCATATTGAAACAAAACTTTTGTTTCGTCTCTGTTTGTTTACCATGTTAGCTCAGTATGCAAGATGTTAGCTCAGTATGCAAGAAGCTCTTTTAAATACCCTGGTCGTGTTACGGAAGGTCACTATCTGGCATATATGAAGCTGGTCTGCACCTGTAGTGCTCTCGGGCTGAAACTAACTTCACACATATGCGCAAGAAAAGCCAAATATATTGACTTTAAAACACACATACATAAAAATAAAGAAAAAAACTAGAATCAACACCTTAAATGAATGGCAATGGAAGAAGGGTACACAGATACATTTAGACAGTATAGGGACGTGCTCAAATGTTTTTACAAGTGCGAACATTAAGCTGTCTGAAGCCAGTCCTGTCTGTATCGGGCCTTGTACGTGCATACATGTATGAAAACTTACGTAAGCGCATTCCTTTTAGCGTGATTCTTACACTGTTCTAGTAACTGCTTATCGCTGGAACTCCAATAACTTGCTGTAGGTTTTAAGTTGCCTGGCAGTCGGGTCCCTGAAAACAGCTGTGTATCCTCGAATTGGGCTTGCCTTGAATTGCCTAACCATACCTTGAGCGGCGTGACGCGTGGAATTTTACCATACAGGATGCGGGGCGAATTTCTCTGACTGGTAGCTGGTTCCACAATGACGGCTGACGTCACGTACCTGCAATGGACGTCACGAATATGCTTAGCTGTTTCTCAATCTGTGTACTCACCCGGTACGCGACAAAAATGGCGTTTGCTGGACACGTAAACTTATGCAGCAACTCCAACAAGGCAGGGCTTTCCTAAGCCGCTTCTATTTATTTCGCCGTAGGCGATTTTGCACAGTGTGCCAAGAGCTAGGCACATGTATCTTGGAGCAATGTCTGCTGGCGAATGCTTTCTAAGGGCACCAATGAGTTGTCGGACACACACAAATTTAAGCAATGCTTAAATTCCCGTTTCAATATGCCTTATGCAATCACTGGAAAAATACATATATTAAATATATCAAATTTCAATATTTTTAACTTTAGATCTTTTACAACAAATCATGGTTTTCCAGCGGCTGTCCATCTTAATCTAATGCTTTTGTTTACCTCAGTAGTTTGACATCGCAAGTGTCAATCAAGCGTCTATTTATAAAATCTCGTTAGCTTCCGTTTTACTACAAATTTAAACCGTTTCCCTAAAATTGTAATTCACAAAGATACTGAAAATCGGAGGCAAAACGGTGAAGGGCTTTTAGGCTGCTTTTTATGAAACGCCCTGCATATCTAGAATAACGTCCCCGAATTTTAACAACCCTGTCTTAAATATTTCTTAGCTTTAAATACCTTTATCGTATCTGCTCTCACTTTACTCTCACTACCCTATCAGACTATAATACATTTTTAGTTTCATTTAAGCGCTACAAAGATGCCTTTGTACAATTGTATCTTGATATGCTGAAACATATTTTCGTAAATATTTCAAGTCATTGCAACTACTACTCGTACTTTAGTAATTGTAAGAAAAATCAAGTTTATGATGTTTATATTGAATAAGCACATAAGCTTCCACAGAGCTTTAACAACGACTTTATTCATTTTCAATGGTCCTGAATGATTGATATAGTTGGCATCAAACAACAAGTATATTTTTGTCGTTTCATTAAGAATGATAACTATTAAAAAAAAAGGTCATTGATGGAATCGAACCGGGAAAAGAAATTCAATTTAAATAAACTGGTTTTACAGAGCTATTCCCAAACGAGTACTTTTAAACCAAACTTTTTGAATTTATTAAGAAATATTGAATTTTTGCGTAAGATAAAAGAGCTGAAGAGAACAGGGATATCAAATTACATTGGAGGCCCTCACAATTTAAAATAGATTGTCGTATTAAGGCTCTGCTCTTATTGTAAAGTATGATCAAAAATTATTTTCATCTAGTATGGCTATGGACTAGTTCCTAATTTATGAATATAACTACAACCCCCTTAAATATCAAATGTCAAGTTTCACATTTAAGCATAAACATAGTTGCATTTATAAATTAGAAACTATTCCATAGATGTATTGCTATGAACATATTTTAAGCCTTTATGACTATAATAGCAATTAATAATATTTCAAGCATATCAAATATTATTTTATAAAATGTTTCAGAAATGTTCTAGTTTAATATTTGCAAAATGTATAAAATAGCATTGGCCTTGATAATAATTTGAAAAACGGTATTAAAAATAGTGTTAGCCTTGATTTGAACAAAGTGTAATCAGACTAGACTTGGATATAATCTAAAACAATGTAAGACATGAATATTGTAGAAAAATCAAAAACAATGGTAATGGCGCCTGACCAGAACGATCATAATATATATATTGCAATGCTCCCTCTGCGTCAATCAAATCTTTATACGACTGAATTAATTGATTGACTGTTTAATTGATAACCGTGTATTTACAACTAAAAATAGACTTACTCAGAATAATTTCAGGGAAAATTAAATTTTTGAATGCTCAATTCACACACAGCAATCAAATACTTTCGTGGGTTCATAGAGGCTGGTCAAATAAATGAAATGACAACAACACTAAGGTCCGCAATGAGTGAAATTAAGATATGGTAGGTCTAATAGAATCAAGCATTTATACGGCAATCATAGTTGTAATCCATTTACTTTTTCTCGCGTTTTATCTGGATCTCTCTCGAACTGCAAGCCAATGCTCTGTCTTGAATTCGTTCGCCGATGTCCAAATGCTGTTCAAACTTGACTAACTGCAAGCTTGATTTGGTGTCGTCGCTATCCTCGTCCAGTTCGATCGATGATATTGATATATTGTCCGGGTCGGAGCACTAATTAACCTTCATTTACTTCAAGTAAGTGACCACTATTATGCCAACTCAGGTAGAATCACTTCTGTTCTGAGAGGTGGATTCGTTGGCGTTCTGCGACTTTAGTATCTGTACTCTACGCTTGTTGCCGCTGGAAACGCTTGGCAATAGTTTATAACAACTTATCTGGTTCGCTAATTCAAAGCAGCGTTACAAGCAACGAACTAAACAAAAGAGGACGGATTTTAACATATTTACACTTAATATTATACAAAAAAACTTGAAATCTGACCTTACAACTAGGTTTATCACGTCATAATGCCTATTTCGCGTTAATTTGGCTTAGATCTATTACCGTACCTAGATAAGAAATTTCGTGGTTGTCCTGCATCGCGGGTTCTCTCGTCATCATTTTTGAAGCCGGGGTGTTGCTTAGTAGGTCTATGTACAATTTTCAGATTGTTATCAAAGCTGGGGTATGTACATTTAGCAAAATCCATGGATTTTCTATATTTCGATAGCTCAGATACAATATTTACGCATTTTCAACGCAGTTTATGCTAGTGCTTGTATTTGTAGGGCCTCATTAGTGCCACCCCAAATATCAACCTCGCTATAGGCACCTTTTCGTATCATAGATTAAACGTGAAGCGTTTTCCTGTTGCAATTCTCGTTTTGACACAACCTAATCTGCTGGACCTACCAAATAGATTGCCTCAATTTTATTTTTAAGAGCTTCTCTATGGACTATGACCTTGCCACACTAGTTTATAAGTTTATTTACGTTTCGTAGCACAACGCGCACGTATATCTTAGCGTCTGGATCAATATGTGTCTGTTAGGAACTCATTTTCCATCTTATAAAACATGTTCCTTTTTTATTCTTGTTCTCTGTAAGTTTGACTTATTAAATGTACAGTTAATTGTAGCTAGATTTGCCAAATATAATATGACTTTAAATTAAAAACCTGTAAACCCTGGACGCTTGAAATTAATTGTTTGCGACTTTGGACTGCAATAGGTATTATCAGGAGAGCCCACCGTTAGTGCTTATTAAATCGGGAGATACATTTATTATTTTTTCTAAGATGCTGTAATGCAATTGGTTGTGTGAAAGCGTATATCATAGCAATATATAGGAGTTGGGATTCTGATAAACGGACAACTAGACGATGAGATTAATGAAAGAGTAGGAGCTGCATGTGACTCTTCAAATTTGTCGACGTTTTTATCAAAAAATGAGTATCCAAAGAAGCCAAAGTGGAAATGTGACATCAATACTCACTTATGGCTGTGAGTTCTCACTTTTTTTATTCGCTTATTTTAAATATTTTGACTTAGTTCCGTATATGAACTTTTCATGTTTAAAGAATCAACAACTGCAACCAAGAAAGGAAGAAAGGCAGGACGGTTAAAAATAATTTGTTATGTAGAACTAGAAATAGTAAAGCAAGTGTGGGATATCCAACAAGGCCTTTAGGTAACTACAGAAAAATGTAAAAATATGGAAGTTCAGAAGATCCAGATTCTAGACGGAAGTCAAGGAATGGAAAGAATAGGAAAAAATGAGTTTTACATACTCTTATTTTACACCATTTAAAATATAGTTTAGTAGTTGGACGTCAACATCTTTAGGTGGATGAAGATTGCCATTCTTAAATAAACAAAGCAAATTGTGGCAAATAGTCCTATCATACGTAGAAGAAGAAGTTTGAAAACAACCCACATCTAATATTATAATTTTTGTTGCAACAATTCTTATATATAAACGTATATTATGCTTGCGTCTGTATGCCTCTGTGTGAGTCACGTTTTCATCGGCATCGATCGGGCGCAGTTTGTTCATGATCGGCCATGTCGTCACTGCGTTCTTTATAACACAGCTATAAGCGAATATAATAGATGTTCGGCTGCATTGTTTTTTTAATTGCAAATTAATGTAATGCGCATTACTAAGTTTCCTTTTACTGTTTCAGTATTATTAGCAACGCTAAGATATTTTTATCTATTTTGTACACCTGCGATGCGCTTTTTTATTAAAGACGCTTTCTTTCTTCTGTAACTTTTTTATTTACAATTCAATTTTAAAAGTACATAAATTATTTTAATTAGAGTAAGTCCACCAACGTGGTGGGCCCACAGGCTAGTAATTGTTAATTCTTGGCATTCTTAACAGTTCTCCTCGTAACTATTAGTCTTCCATTAGCTGCTTTACATTTTGATCGATTGTAGACCATGACCTGGACTGCATATTTCCTCCTGCATTTCAAATATGGCAAGTTCCCAACATTAGCTCCAGCAGAGGTGAGCAGTTCAGAGCAGTCGATTCCCATAATTCGACGGAAGCTGCACATTCGCTGCGTGTTATTTAAATAACCCATATATTACTACCCGCTGGCTTTATCATGAATCATTCGCAAACAAACAAATGATCCAAAGCACGCTGATGTCGACACTATGTTTGTTTTCGAAACCAATTACGGCACTTACGAAAGATTAGTATGTCAGCTGACTGGGGAATCGCAGCAGGCGCCCCGCGCCAGATCAAAGTAGGCTTGGTGCTGAAAACTGTGCGAGATGGTTTTCCGGAACGTGTACATACTGCTGCAAGGTAACGTAATTTTAGAGCTAGCGTCCCGAGGGTGTCCAAAGGCTGCTTTTCGGCATCTAGGCGCGAATTTGCATATAAATTGGGTAGAAATTTGAAAGTGCTGCGGCGGTGAGACGCACGAATCAATTTGGAGCCGCGTCTCACCAGCATAATGGCTAATTAATAACTAACAATTGCTTCCCACCGCGAGCAAATGCAACAATAATAACAGTGTAGGCCGGTTGTCATAAATATCGCCAACAATCCGGAAAACGCGGCCCGACAGCTACAACACCTCCCGTAACCAAACTTAAGTTATTTCAGCGTGCGCTTGAATAATAACAATTGAATGCGCTCGGTGATGCAACCCGATAGTGAGCGAGCTGCGCTTTGCGGATATTGCGTTTGTCGCTGGCTTCGACGTTTAAAAATTGCTTTAGTAATGAAAAAGTTAATGAGCTACTCCTACTTGCCGGCAGGTTATTGTTATTAACACAAAACAGTAGGCTGGTATTTCCTGTAATTTACATAACATTGACTTTTATATCATACACTTGATTAAATCCGCCAACCGATACTTACGGGGCAACACCCATAAAACAAACTAAATTACGTCTTGACTTTTAAAAAGCTTAAACGGTGCTTCTTAAATTGGAAAACATTGACAAAATTAATACATAACGGCAGATGACGTTTATACGGGCCACTAAAAACTTGAGGGGGCTTGAGGAGCCCCTGTTGGGAACAGTACTGCTTGGTAAAGTGATTCGTTAAAGTTACGTTTAATGTTGTTTACAACAAACTAGTAGCTATCGAACTTGCTCGAAGGCTAACAGGATAGATTTCCTAGGGTAAATAATCGCAATGGACCCACAGTGGCTCGATACACCAAAACGCCTACGAATCGGGACATTACCTAGAAACTAATCGAACCGAACCTCGGAACTCTTAATCACAGATGCATAGTAGCGCCAGGGCACATGATAAGGGCAGCAAACTTATTGGTAGGCACCTAGTAGGTTACGAACGGTTCAAATGAAGTGAAAGCACAACGTCCCAGAGGTTATATTACCAAATCACGGCCAAACAGAAATCATCGACGTAAAAGAAACAGCTGACAATTCCCCCGAATGTTAGAATGGCAGCCAAAGCGAAAAACTGGTACCACATAAAATTGTGAATTTTACATTCCAAACTCAAATTTGCATGAGGCATAAACACCATGTAAATGAAACCGACGACTCAACGCGTCTTGACAATTCAAAAATCGAGAAGCGAAAGGCAAGACATTAGCAAGCTATGAATGGCGATACATTTGGCCGAGGTACTTTTACTGTTGAGACGAATATCGCGGCGCGGTAAACTCGAAAATACCTATACGAGTAAACGTAAAATTTTACAGTAAAAGTATGTGTCTTTGTCAAATTTTGTCATTAGGTTTGTCGTTTTCGTATTTATTTAACTTGCTACCGATTCAACTTTTTCTAACATTATCATGATCTCTGAGTCAGATGAAAGATCGTCTTCTTCAAATATCAGAATATTTCATCTTTCATCATCAGGGAACTCGAGTTGTTGTGTTTAATGTAACTACGTGTATCTGATCATGTCGATTTTTTACTTGTTTTCTTCTGGAGGAGCGATGTATTGAACAGGGTTGTTTGACATAAGAGTAGCTTACACAATATTAATTTATTTACAAAAGTTGCATCGCCTATTTTACTTTCATGCCTTAGGACCAAGACACAATCTAAAAGCTACAACTAATCTAACAACAACAACATGCAGCCTCTTTGTATCGCACAAGTGGCGAGATGATCCATTAGAGAAGTTACTGCATTATACTTTTAAGTTTGAATCAATGTTATTAGCGCAAAACGAGATTAAGTAACACAACTTTTAATAATATAAACTATAACTTTACAAATCAATTTTTTATTTCTAAAAAATATTCTCCTTCAGGTTATATTCTAGAAAAGGTGGTGAGGCGTAATAAAACTATTTTAAAACCAAATCCAACCAAAATTAACAGTTCCTTACAATCCAATTATCACTAGGTCTAAATTTCGACGGTTAACCAACAACAATGTAATTGACACCATTTTTCCATAAATAAACTTTGACAAGTGTTAAATAAGACTGTGTGCAATTTAAATGTTATAATGATCATTAAGTAAGTCATAGCTGATTGTTCGATCCAGGCGGAAATGCTAAGAACTAATAAAGGGAACTGGAATTAGAATGTTGTGCATTTTTTTTCTATAACAAAAATAACAGCTCATGGAGTGTCAGTTCACGCAACCATTTATCCAGGACAACATTTTACTTCTGTTAATATGCTTTGCCGTGTTGGAACGAGAACGTTTATTAGCTTTCGGATTAGTACTTCGCTCGTTGCTTCGCTCACGCGACTGCCGATGAAGAGATAGTCGTTTAACATCTCAAACCCTTTTATACAGTCCTGCCCATTATCTAGTTCCTTTGGAAATTAGTAAGCTTTTACCTGCCTGGATTCACAGGAAATGCGCAGTTTCGGATGTCGCAATCCTTCCAAGGGATTATGATGTGCGTGTGCTGTTTTAAGGCTCTTGCTACAACACCATAACTCTTTAGAACTAACGTATTACCTAAATTGATTCAGAGTTATCTTGAATATGCACTTTGTTTACAGTTTTGACTATGAATGAACTTTGACAAAACCAAAATAGTGGCTAATTTTGACATTAAACAAACAAAAATAAAGGTGGAAAATACAGAAATTAAAGTGGTCTTCGAATACATATATTTAGGACAGTTGATTGAATAAAGCAAAGACGTTCAAGACCATGAAATTTCACGAAAAATAAGATGAGGCTGCGTTGCGTTTGAAAAATTACAAGATATTTTCAAACCAGAATGACGAAAAGAGGCGTCTTCTTTCTATGGTAATACTAGGTTCTGTTCGTTCCATTATCCTTTCTTCTTATTGATTGTTATTTTGTGATTACGGCGTTCAGCTCTGATAGAATAATATTTTACGTGGTCTCTCGTGTAGATATTTGGTTTCCGGTTTTTGTTTTAAACCATTTTCGCGAACCTTTGATTATGCATTCTTCCAACATGGTCGCTCCATTGCTTTCTTCACGATTACATCTTGTAGTTGGCATGTTTCACGCACTGAGTGGTTTGAATTTCTTTAAAAAGTTTGAAATTACCTTCTATCTTTCCTTCCATGTATTACGATTTCTTGGCATGTCACCCATCTAATGTGTCACCGGTCTTTCCACACTTCTTCGATTTTGCCAAGGTCTCAAAATATAACAGTTAAAAGGGGGGTCCGAGAACTAACTGGGGAAGAAGGGATACTCTACATTTTTGTTTACTCGTCGCGTATTTAAATAGGGTGGTACATGACAGTCCGGAGAAATGATTACCCACCATCTTCTGATTTAAGTCTGAAGGTAAAGTGGAAAGCCTTTTCAGCAAGACAAACACTTTTCATAGCTTTGGAAAACCTGACCGGGTTATGGATCGAAACTTACCTCACAATGCTTCATGATGTGCCTGAAATTTCGCTTTTGGCTTTCAGTTTTCCATTTGATTCACAACGAGTCAAGTAAGAAACTGCTCAAATATCAAATATCAGATTATAAACCTTCGCCGGTGACGTCACGCTCGCAATACAAGACAAACGAACTCAATTCTCAACTTTGTCGTAATTTAATAATAGTAATTCGACAGAAGTTGCAGAGACAGTGCGTTATGGGGGTTTCTTAAGAGATGGGGTACGCCAAAGACACTTCGAGGATGTGCTCATTAGACCCGTTTTATTAATCCCACAATTTCAAAGCGTTTGCTTAATTAAACCTCTACTGCCGACCGATTGACGTGCTAAGTGGCTGATATAGGAGCTTCACAATGGTTCTATTACTGTGAGCCGAAAACGGTCACAGCGCGTCAGTAAACAATATAGCTATCAGAAACACATCTTTCTGCCATTGTCAGGCGTTAAGGATACTCGGTGGTGGTTGCACTCAATGCAAGTTTAATACTAACTCTTTTTAAAACTTTCAAATATAAATAGTTCGCAGTCTGTAGAATAACAAGTACACAACAGTTTTTATTTTTATGTTAACTCATTACCTGCTGAAATCACTCCACCTTGCACGCAGCTGTACCAAACTAGATTTTTTTAACCTCGATTCGGTGAAAAAGGAGACCTGATATAATTGAAGATTTAGAATAGGCCAGCATGGTAGACATATTTCTTGTTGCAAAACTGGCTCTTAGCAAATTGTGTAGTTCATGGAGTGTAACTACGCTAGACTTTTCTAAGCCAGGACAATTATCGGGATAATTGTCATAGCTGACATTCTTAGCCTGTTTTAAACTCCATAGCAGCTAAGTAATTGCTTCAATTAAAAAATCTAATCCCTGAAGTGGAATTGCTCCAGTCCAGTGAAAGCTGTTATAGTGAATCCACTTATTTGTTGAAAAAACACTTTTGACATTTTCAAGCTTATAAACCCATGGATTTTGTTTTATTTTCTAGTAATTAGTCAACTTTTGCATAATTAACTGATGAAACAACTTTTGCATTCTCTAATACAAGAAAAGCTTCCTAGTTAAAATCCAAGATTGCAACTAATCGAATTCTTTTGAATTTTGTGCACGAATTATTTCCGCTGATATTCATTGTTAAGTGAAAATAACACAAATTTAAAGGCGTTAATGCTTGCCTATCAATGTTTTACAAGAAATGCTAAGGTCGAGCATCGAGTTTTAAAAAGAAACCGAAATACCACATCTCAGTGGGAAGTTCTAGAATGTCACTATCACTGTTATTCAAATTAGTGTTTATAGGAACGAATACAACAATCCTAAATACCTTTTGAATTTTTTAAATTGTATGCTTGGAACAAATATAAGTGTTTAGGTACATATTCGACACGAATCTTAATTACAACGTAACCAACCCCTGAAGTGTACCGATTTCCCTGATTTCTAATTAATTGCAAGTTTCTCTATCAATCTTCGCAGAGAGAACTTGCTTATAATAAGCTTTGATTAGGGATAAACATGCATGTAATTAGGCAATTAAGAAACCTACTAATGATGATTCTAATTTGAAAATTAATAGTCCTTTACTAATGAAACAATACGTGCATAGCCAAGAAGATTGCCATTAATTTATTATAGTCAAAACAGAAACATGGAGCTTTAGATAAACCAATACTTACAAAGAGTTCTCTGCTCGTCTTAATCAGAGTTGGTCAAGGACAAGAACGAAACTGAAATATCCTTTATGTTTGCCTTTGCTTACACTAAAAAGCATTTACCAAACAATAAATAAACAACAACCCAGTTCTCCATGTTTCCAAACTCAAACACAGGTTGTGTTATTTTTTCAAATAAACGCCTAGGTAGACACGTAACGGAAACATAATTTAAGCTAACTAATGTGCAGCAACTTTGCACAACGTTTCCATCCCGGGTACTCATTGTCTCTTTATTCAATAATTGCGTGCAAACAATGCAGACATTTGTTTGCTGCCATGTTTAAAACAATTGCGAGATCAAAAGTCGTGCCTTGTTACGCAACCGAATTCTCTTGTCCGGCATAAACTAATTATTACAGAAGTTACCTACTTTCAAACGAAGTTGTAACATTAGTTATATTTTGCAACCTGAATAAATTTGCAGCGTCCTTTATGTAACTCTAGTTGTCTTCTGTATACAAGTTAGATACAATTCTAAGGTCAGTTAGGTTAAGATCTGGCTTAATACTCTTCAAAAGCCTCTATACATGAGCATTGCAAAAATATAATTTTCGAATATTGTTATATGTTAGAACGTTTTCATTTAGTATAGGCAACACACGTAGCGTTTAAGAGGCACGTTGCCAGTGATTATAATTTCATAATGTCACTTTGCAAGTTGCACGTTTTAATTATATATAAATCTTTGTGGTATCTTCAATTTTTCGTTTATATACTCTAAAAGCTCGTAATTACTCATATTTCGATTATCCAAGTTTTAAATCAATCTAATGTTTTTTTTACTTTCCAAAAATTTCGTGCTATACGCTATACGTCAACTTCTCTTAATGCCTACTTAGATATGCTTTAAACCTTGTGATAATATATTATAAATAAGTAACTAGTTCTGGATGTGAATCGATAATTGAAACAGCTTCTCGTTTAATTGTCTCGCAAATTTGTTACGGTATTAAAAGGACTTTACGACACCCACCCAAGGTGAGCATCGCACCACGGAATCAGTCCTGAAAACCTGACACACTTGCCCTGAAATCGGTTCGAAATAGGCTAATAGGCCACGGCTGGAACGCTCAGGGAGTCGGGCGTGAGTCACACGATACGTTCTGGGCAAGCGCGTTGTGGCATAATATATACAGGGTATGTCGAAATTATGAGGGCGCCACCAAGCCTGTCTTAACCCGGCTAACCGGGCCTGGACGGTTAGACGGGAGCGAAGCATGCAAAAATACTCCGCCAATAAGATTACTCAAGAGTTGCAAGGTCAAATAACAATTTCGGGATTGCCTTAAGCAAGGATTGTGATTAGGTGTCAATCCGACCACGACTACGCAGCTGTCTCACTCACCTGCACGCTCACAGCTTCCTCGTTCCGTCGTACAATAATTCGTACAATAAAGGGGCGTCTATCTGTAACAGAACATGCACAAGCCGAAACAAACAACAGTTCCCTTAACTAACCAATCATATATTTCACTTCGGGTTACAATGGGGTAGCAGAATGCGTCGCCCTGTATCTAACCTTAATCTATAATTAAGGGCACCAGCTGGCACGCGCGCTCTAAACTTAACGACAGATGTTGAACATTAGTGAACAGCAATAATAGGTAGTAACGAGTACAAACATGTACGTGGCCTTATACGGCGGGCAGCAACGATTTACATTAGCCTTCACGGCATGAACAGTCTGCAAGTCTGAATGAATACACTAGCGTAGTAATGAGTAGGTACAAAGATACACGTTGCCTTATGCAAGGGCAGCGACGATTTACATTAGCCTTCACAGCATGAACAGTCTGCAAGTCTGAATGAATACACTAGCGTAGTAATGAGTAGGTACAAAGATACACGTTGCCTTATGCAAGGGCAGCGACGATTTACATTAGCCTTCACGGCATGAACAGTCTGCAAGTCTGAATGAATACACTAGCGCAGTAATGAGTAGTAATGAGTAACACTCGCGTTCACAGCGGTAATCAGGTTAAAGGCACATACCTTAATGCGTAGGCGGCGAGGGAGCCTGGTACAGTTGAGTTGCGACGAGCTGCAATCGTAGGTGGTAGGTACCTTCGGTGTTACAACGGCGAAAGGGGGTGAATGCACAACCGCCTCAATGGCGACGGGAGACGCGTCAGGACGCGTACAACGGGACGACGAAAAGAAAGGGGGCCTCACTCGTTCTGCTGAACCAAATCCTCGTAGGTCGAGATGAAGGGGGCACGACCCCTCACTAACAGTAGCAGGAACTGGGCTCCAAAAACACCCACGTTACGCCGAAGACCACTCGACAAATTCCGACTCACAACCACCACACAAGCGCTCTCTGCAATGGGCTCCGGACGACTGCCCTTAGGGCGAAAACGTTTGTAACATAATTGCTGAAGCAGCACTTGACGGGAAAAAGACTGACGCCCCCGCCATAATGGCGGGAGCGCCGCACGAAGCACACACTATCCGACCACTTGCTTGATCCACGGCTCTCGGCTGAATGCCCGAGGGAAGCGTTGGCAAAAGGTCACCTTGGCCGCGTCCCCCACGTGACTAAACCACAGCGAATCGCAAGGCGATGAAATGAAACAAGCCAATGCGGGCCACGCTGGTATCACGCCGCCACAGCGTGCTATTCAGAATTCAGAAAAACGCCATCAGAGGAGAGCTCCAACCGACGACAAATACTGCTTTTGGGGCTAAATATGTGCGAAATCGTGATTCTGGAATTAGGCGATGGAGCCAAATAAAGAACTAAAAGGGCTTAGCATACGGGCACGCTGCTCTAAAGCCTAGGCGGTTATTTAAAATACCAAAATGACCTAACTAACGGCGTGAAATGCAATTAAGCATCTGAAACAGCAAAATGACTTAACAAATTGTATAGTGAATCGAACTAACTCGATATAATAATCGTAACGATACGTTTGGTAGCCGTCATTGTGTTAAATTTTTATGCTTGTTTTTCTCAGTCACGGCTGCAGATACTCAATGCAAAAAAAGCACAGAAGTTGGCCCAAAACACTAAAAAGGTATACTACGCACTTCTATTCCAATAAAAGCCAATCTGCTAACAACTAATGAAACACAAAGATATATTGCCTTTAAACACACAAATAGAACAAGAAATCAAATAGGATTACAACTAAAATAAATGTCGTTTGCTAATTCAATCGGCGATAATTAATAATATAAATACTGAGAGCGATTGGTAAGTCCTACACACATTTACCAGTCAAGCTAGAATAACTATGACTGGAATACACTTATATTTAAACAATATAAAACAAAATCAAAATAGCGAATATTGAAGTACATAAAATCCGGTCTCATACGAGGTCCTTTGCGGGCTGTATTTTGCCGAGTTTCGCCAAGTAACCTGATACTCCAGCGATGAGCTAACGGTTGACGCCCGCGTTCAAACACGTCACCTAATTTGGGACGCGCGGTGGTGCAATGTAGTGCAATTTGTTAATTTGACAGATGATCACCAACCTCTAATTATTGCGTGCATGTATATAATTCACTTTTTTTGCAGCTGTGTCGGTCGCACTTAGTAACTTTCGGGCTTTTTCAAAACTGCGTCCAGCAAGCTAGCAAAAATTGCATTCTAAGACCCGCTCTTTACACATGACGGAAACTCACTTATACGCACCTTGGGATCGTTATTGTATTTATTTTTGAAAGAATAATACTAATTCTCCTAAACTAGGTTTATGGTTTAAGGTATCCTAATAAATGTTTATAGTTCAAAAGCTGAGTGATTTTGTTAATGCCTAGTACGAACGGACGAAAACAACATTGGTGGCTTCGAAATCTAAAATTGGTATGAAATAAGGGATGCAGCACCTATATTTCGAGGTACAAAAGACGCCACTCCCGAAAATTATATGACAACTGGAGAAAAGATCGCCAACGTGCTGCGAATCAAATGTCGCTAGAAGAAGAAAAATTTAATTAATCCATAAACATCGAAAACTCTATTAACACTGACATAATCAACTAAACATTTTCCTTTATCTAACTTAATATAACATACATTTTTCAAAATTGATTGACATTTAATTTTATACAGGGTGTTTAAAATGCACAGAGTAAATATAGGGGTGTTAAGTCTGCAACAAAAAACAAGAAAAAACCCTAATAAACATATGCCCTAAAATTATTCATTTCAAAAATATCCTTGATCAAAGAATTAACAATAGCAATTCGTCTTGAAAACGTTTAGATTTAGTAGGCTGGGGTTTTGTTTTCATTATCTGTTTGTTTTATTTACAACTCTCAGAATGATTATGAGTGACTCATAAAAAAGAGATTACAGTTACTATCAATACTTAAAAAAAAACTTGAAGTAATTTATTTTGGAACGCATGCCTATTATTTTTCTACTTTTTACTACAGAACAACGCCCAAATATTGTATGTAAACAAAAAATCTGGTGTGATACACTCACACAACTTCCTTTTACAGTGATTTTATAATTAGTCAAAAATTTCATTTTTAATTTTGAAGCATTTGTCAAAAATTTTCAAAAATTACATTCTATAAAAACGGTACAAAATAGTGTTAGTTGAAGAGACAAATTTTCTCTAAAATTTTAAGCTGAATTCAAAAATGTAATAATATACCGGGTGTTCTATTTGAAATAGGAGTGAATAAAAAAAAAATAAAAAAAAAACAAGAGAAGCCCACTTTAGAAGCATCCAACTGGAAAATTACCGCGCTCACATTAATACACATTAAAAATGTAATAAAGATGTGAAGTTTGAAAAAAATCGTTAGAGCCATTTTTGAAAAAATCGAAAAAAACTGAAAAATCACAAGAGTAAACACCTACTTCCGGTTATGCGATTTTTTTCAAAAGCTGGCTGTCTTATCTACATACTACACAAAACTTATATATGAAGTTTCAACGCCATATCTCTTTTAATTTTTGAGATATTCTGTTCACAGGCAGACACACAGACAGACAGACAGACAAATCAATGAACAAAAACATGTTTGTTGGGATCAGGGGACTCTAAAACGTGAAGATCTGTTGAAAACTCAATTTAGAATTTTTGGGGTGAATCCAATACTTCCTTTATCGTAAAAGGAAGTAAAAAACATGTGTAGGAATAAAACATCAGCCTACTAAATCTTAATACGAATATCTATCTTTAATTCTTTAATCAAGGATATCTTTGAAATGAATGCATTTAGGAGTTTTTCTTGTTTTTTGTTACAGACTAACACCCTTATATTTGTTCAGTGCAATTTTGAAACACCTTGTATAATAATCTGGTAGTAGACTTTTATGCTAATCAGTTCAACAAATTTAAGTCGCTTGGATTAATCGATGACTGCTTTCGAATCGAAGTGAATTTAATAATATCTAATCCAAGAGAATCGCCTCATACATTTTTTGGTCAAGCCTAATTTTACATGTTAAGTTTGTTGCTGCAGGGTTTAGAAAGTAATCTTAAAACTGCGCAAAAATTATAACGATAAGTAAAAGTTGCCAATGACAAGTCTTATGTACGTTATTTTTTAATTACGAAAGTTGAAGACATTGACTGCCTTCATTCTTGGGGAGTATTTTGAGTAGCAAGTTTAGATTTACTCATGCTTTAGAAAAGTTAAGTTCATCAATAACTTCGTGCTCCAGGCCAGAACATAGATTTTCAATGGAAATGATTTAAATTTACAGAATCATGTGTCAACCTAAAACATATATAACAACTGGGTCGCAATGTAAACGCCCAGCAAGAAGCATGAATAAAGCAACAAACTACGTTGGATATGACCAGATTGAAAGCTCAATTTGGAAAAAAATGCACAATTAAATAATTACTCAAAAGTATTAATAACGTGAGCAACCCAGATACAAGCTAATTACCAGCAGATACTCTTATTGAAAACAGTTATCGTTGCTTAAACAAAAGCTAATATTTTATCTTAAAGCGCCTTTGTGTTTAAACGTCCCATTATAACTTGGCAAAACACGCACGTTACCATTACAAAAGATTCGCTTGTACTCACAGGTCTAAATCCAGCGCAGCGCTCTGCTTGCCATGCGCCTGATGTGCTGAAACACTGCAATTCACACGAATGCAGTCCGTCCAGAACCGAGCGTATGGGCTCACGTAAGGCAAAGCAAATTTACCTTTAACCATCAAAGTAGACGAGCACCAGCATAGTTGCCTGCGGCGGATGTGGGGCACGCCGGGAATGAAAAGACCTGGAAAGCGTTCGAGTGTGGGTCTAATATAAGAATAATTATCACCAAAACTCGAAACAGGAGCATGTGCTCAGCTCACATTATGTAATGGCCCATAGAACATATGCAGCTGGAATATTATCGCTTGCGCTTAAGCCTGGAGGGCGTAAACGACTTCCATTGTTTTTTTAAGAAACTGAAATGCTTCCACCGGATGTTCATAGAATCAACGTGGGTTTCCGATCCCATAAGGACACAACTTACACACCTCGTACCTTGAGATGCCAGGCGGAAGTCTTGCTCGAACTCTGCGTTCGCTTGGCTTATCAGATCGGACGACAAATTTAATAAAGGAATCCCCAAAATGCAGCGAGCTATGAATGGTTGTAGCAGAAGGGAGCAGGATTGAATTGCCCCAGAGGATAACAGAACAAAAGTAACAAAGGTTTTACTGTACCGTGCCACTAGAGACAAAATACCTGGATATATTTTTAACGGTAGTGTGTTACATACTTCAAATCGTTGAAATCCAGATCCGTTTGAATTGTTTGTACAAAACGAACGCGAACGTGTGTAAGACCAGCTACTTAGTGGGAACCGCTGCTAACAGTATTATCACCTAAGGATAAATTTAAGCTGTTAACGGAAAATTATAAAAAAAAACCGTTGCACGCCTCCTATATTATATGATATAAGATATCCTTGTTTAACTCCTTTTCTTCCTTCGAACATGTTTTACTTTACTTGGTATGTTCTTACATAGTTTTTTGTTAATTGCTATAACCTCTGTACACTTCTGCTTATGTGTTGCGTCATTCCTTTGTTCTTTAGTATTTTCTATTATATCTTCTCGATTAACTCTGTCGAAGGAATTTTCTAAATTGATATAGCACAGATGTTTTCGATTTCCAGTATTGTTTTATTACTAAGCTTCCTTAAGATGAAGATTGCATCTTGCACTCCTCTGTTTGGTATAAAATCATATTGATTATCTTCCAGTATTCTTTTTAATATTTCTCGTACTTTGTGTTTTATAACTCTTGCTTACAATTTTGCCACTTCACTTATTGACATAATACCTATTGTAACGAAGGATGGCGAAGGACGATCCTTACCTGTTGGCGAAAGTTGTACTGGGTATTTTTCCAGCTGGAAAATGTCGGCCTAGGTTGGCTAACTCGTCGTGAGGGTCGGGGTTCCAGCAAAGCTGAAAAATAAACTATGGGAGAGAGCGCCAGGTCCTCGACGCAGACAAATCCTTGGGTCGAACCTCCCCAAGATTGAGATATACTAAGCAAACCAAAATAACAACAGAACAAACTACTAACGAGATTTATTAATATTCTGGTTCTATAGTGCTTACCACATCGCAGCATAAGAACTCACATAAATACACATAAAAATAAATATATAAACACTCCAACAAATATCACAAATATATCACACTTTTGCATATTAAAAAAACAATATATAATGCTGCGTATTAAATATTAGCTGTAATTATACTACCCACTTAAAATTTCAAATAAATGATCATGCAAACAACAGTGAAACTTTTATTAAAAGTAAAAGGGGCCCCGTGAGGCGGCGAAACCTGAGATCAAAGCGGCGCAAGAGTAGAGCTAGCCTTAAACCCCGTAAACTAGCTTATTGTGACGCTGTTGCGTCGCTCAAAATTTTGAAGGAGCGATACATTTCTATTTTAGAAGGCGTTTCAAATATTGAAATGCTCCTACAGGAAATTCATGGTATGTTTGTTGACATTCCAAGTAATACACTTGCTTTCGTTCTGCATCCCTAAGCTATCAAATTAATTCCAAGCGGGCGACCAAATTATTGCAAACAAAAATCCCACGTACGGCGGCGTAGCCACAGCATCTACCAAATATGTATATTCCGCGAGTGCATGGATATCAAGAATTCCAAAATTTGAAAAAGGAAGAAAAACTACAAGAATGCAGAGCGGTCTAAATAGCTGTGATTTGCTGGAAGCTTTATCAAAAGGTCCCGGCTGATGTGGCTTGAACAAGCGTCCACGTTCGATCAGTATAGTTAAGCAACGCTCTTTCTGGTCAGAACTTGGATGGGAGTTTCACGGCTACTCCTCTCGGCGCCTCGTGGTACGGCTGCCACGGAAATAGTTGGTCCCGGATGTCATAATAACATCATGACAGTCGTTAGTGGGGTTGGAAGTGTCCATAAAATGTACAGCGACGCCTGTAATTGGCCTAACGACTGTTGGATGAGTACAAAATAAAATAAAAAATAAATACCAAAGATGAAAATATGGTTGCCTAGCTATTCAGGGGAAAAATTTACTCAATAAATCCTTAAAAATCAAACCTACAGCCAGTCTTATAAAGGCTACTAATCTGACGTTAACTTTAATTCGCTGTTAAAATAAACAAAAGCGCATCAAAATTTGTTTACTAATGAATGAAATGTCATAAGCACTAACGTTTTGATGTGCTTTTGTTTGTTTTAACAGCGAATTAAAGTTAACGTCAGATTAGTGGCCTTTATAAGACTGGCTGTTAATGTGCTATTTCGCGTATTGCATGCAAAACTGCAAACTGAGCGTAACACTGTGTAATTTTGACATGCACATATATTTCCCGTTTTATAGATTGGCATGTTTATATCTATTTGCCAGACATCTGGAGGTCTTGGCATGTTTATATCTATTTGCCAGACATCTGGAGGTCTTCCTATTTCCATAATTTTATTCATTATTTAATTAATAACTTGAATGGCACGATCAGCTGCCGCTTATATCAACCTTGTCGTTATTTGATTACATCCGGGCGTCTTTTCTACTGTCGCCTGTTTTGGTGCTTTTTGTATCTTCTCTGGTGTTATATTATTCATGATCTGCTTCTTCTTCTTTTTGTTGGTCTTCTTTTATGTAAACCCTTTGGCTTTCGTTTCCTTCTCCTTTGCTTTTTGGAAAATAAAGTATTATTTCCACACATTTCCATGTTCATTACCGTGTTGAAATACTACATTTTTCATCTAGTCTCTTTTAAAATTTTACATCATTTCTGGTGTCACAGAACGTCTTATTTTTCGATTTGTTTTTTTTTATCTTCTTCTTATTTACTATCTTCCAAATGCAAGGTTATACATTTATGGCTCTTCGGACTGGTAAAAAAAAAGTTGTTTATCGAAGATATTTTGTATTCCTTCATTCATAATTTGTTCATACATAGTTAGAATTAAATACAACCTTAACTAAACTTTTAGGAAAGCCATAACCTTATTACAAAAACAAAACTGTGGTCGTCTGGGATTAGTTGATAAAACTGTAAACTTCAAATACAACTAAAATAAAAAATGACAATAGTTTATATGCTTTTGTCGTCGACTAGCGTCACAATGCCATCTTTAATGTAGGGAAAATCATGCATAAACACCTACTTTATGGCACGAATGCCATAAAGTTGTCATAACAATAAAATAAACACAAAGATCAATCAGATTTATTTATATTAATATGAATACTACAATTGAAATTTCCTGATATTGTGATACCCGACATAGATGTATTAGCGGTAGAAAGAACATCATTACTCGTTGAAGAAACATTGCTAATCTGTCCACTAGCAGCTCCAAGGGTTCGCGCAATCTTGTTTTTATTTTCTCGCGAATCTGCAATATATCCCTCAGCAACTGCATCACTCTTCCAATCTCCATGTCTTTTGAGGGTTCTAATATCAGCACCGCTATCTGCTAAAATCGTAGCGGATGTTCTCCGAAAGGAGTGACCCGTATACTCAGTAGCATTCGAAATTTTCAGATACGTGGCGATCTTTCGAGGAATCTGGCCAAATGTGTTAATGCCAACCGGATTGCATGTACATCTTCCGCAATTATAGAATAAAAAGAACTTCTCAATTTTCACATGTTTTGGTCTTAAACTAATGTACTTTTTAATAAGATCAGTATAATTCACTGCGCCATCATCATTCAAAATTGTAAATATCCTAGTCCTGTGAGTTTTTGTGTCCCTGATATAAACAACCAGCACAGAGCCTTCCTCCTTGACATCACCAACGCATAAATTATGAAACTCTGCACGTCGACAAGCCCCAAACAAACCAAAAATTGCAACCACCTATAAATAACATTTTTTGTATTCGCTCCCCAAACTGGTTACTTTGGAAACTGTCTAGGATCCTCAAAATGGCCATTTAGAGACCTTGTACTTAAAGTCGTCATGGCAACATTTTAGCGGACTCAAACATTAGTTGCCATGACGACTTTAAGTACAAGGCCTCTAAATGGCCATTTTGAGGATCCTAGAAAAATACATTTTCGCGCGGCCTCCTAATATAATGCCGCGTTAATGGTAATTGAAACTTCATATTATAATGTTTGGAGAGCTAATACAAAAAAACGTTGTATGCAACACGTCCTCAAATGGCTTTAGAGGACTCATCTTCATATTACAGACTCGGCTGCGCTTCGCTCCGCCTCGTCCGGAAACATTACGATTCGTCCCCTAAAGCCTTGCTTTGAGGACTAGTTACATAAACTACTATAGTATGACAGAAACTATAATAAACTTTGACATTTAAAAAAATAAATCGTACCTTCATAAGCACGTACTTGTCATTTGGCGCATTTACAAAAAAATGTATTAATTGTTCCTTTGAAAACACTGCAGACTTCTCTGGTGCATAACCAACCGAGTAGTTCTTCAGGAAGGCAGTAAGCTTAGGAAAATTACTAATGTCAATATTGTCCTTTATTCGTAACATGCATTTCAACTTCGAGAACAGACACCATAACGATGAAGACTTGTAAATCTTTGACTAAAAATAAGGTACGATGAATTGGTAGCTAATATATATAACTCAAAATGCAAATAATTTACCTGATCTAAAAAATACGCAAGCACAACCTTTTCTGTAACTATCTCCGTATTTTTGGCTCTTAGCCATTGCCAAAACTTGTCATACTCTTTCTTATAAATCTCTTCCGACTTCTTAGGAATCAGACTCAGCTCAGCTTCTGCAGCTTTTTTAAGAATTTCATCACTTATTAATAAAGGCTCGTGACAATCATTCATTTTGGCCGAAAATGTGTTTGCGAAACAAAAATTGTTACCATAAGCATAAACAATAGCTTAGCAACCACATTATCATAGCAACAACTACGTCATAGTTTTGTATACATGAACTGCTTTTAAAAAATAGCAGAAACTAATTTCCTTCGAAATTATTATGTTAGTCGACGACAAAATAGTATATGAAACTCGTTTATAATAGAGGATTATGGTATTCGTGAAATTAGCGCATTCGCTTCGCTCATGCGCTAAAATTCACTCATACCATAATCCTCTGAATTATAAACTAATTTCATAATGTACTATTATGGCACTGCTTTTGTACATGCCTCCATTATTTTACCTCAGATGCGTCTTGTCTCGCTTAAACCTCTACATCTAAAAATTAAACAGTAGAACCGTTAACTCCAATACCGTAACGTCTTTAGTTTTTACTATCTGCAGAGCCATAAAGCTCCATCTGCTCATCTTCCTTTATTACGAACAGCAACAATAACGCGAGTCGCCTCTAAAAAAGCCGCAGACAAACAGGCAAGAAGTTCCCAAAGAAAGTCGTTTGAATCGCACATCTCCAGCAATTTTCCGCGTAGCTAACGGTGCCTTTTGTTAACACATAAGATAATGCAAATGGCCGATACGGCTCCCCGTAACAGTACTCAACGTCCGAATGTGCTGTGTTGTATTATATTTAAATTAGAAGCAGGAATTTGCGTGATTGCCTCTGCAGTAGTTGCTGTCCGAAGAGCCATCGCTGCTGTTCCCAGAAGCAAACCTTTGGCTTTCGGTATTTACTGCTTGTTAGGAAAGAGTTTATTATCGGCAGTAAGTGCAGTCGCATGGCAGACCAGCTGGCCGGAAGTTGTGCTCTGGCCAAGCGCAAAGAATTTGGCGGTAATTGTTCTTAATTTTGTTGCAGACGGGGCCGCTAACGGCAGGCCTTGGATGAATGGACACGCACACAAACCTGACGACAGGCAGTCTACGTTGTCAAGGTATGTACATTTTTTAGATTATCTGTTAATAAAAAAAAAGACACTGGTTGACTGTCAGATTTGAACATTTTAACCTTGATTATGCCCAAAATAAGCAAATATATCTTAATGTTTCTAATAATACTAAAAAGGTAAAGGAAAGTAACACTCAATGTGAATTTTTACATTAATTCGTGAAGAAAAAATTATCGTAGTCTATGGGATTCGAACCTGCGCTTCCAAGAAGGATCTGATCTGTTTACAGGCGCCTTACGCGGTGGACCAACGTTATGAAGTATACGGTGATGACAGGACCGATCGCGGATGAACTGCGTCCGATCGGTACATATAAGAACGTAATAGAAGCAAGCTATATTTTCGATAAAAGTACGCTTACTGTGATTTTGAAATTTTTCACATTTATTTTAGATCGCTCTAGGTTACGGGTTTGCAGTAAAATTATTTTAAAACTAAAAATTATATATTTGGAAGAGATGTAAAACTGTGGATCCCGTATTACTACAATGTGTAGTATGTAAAAGATGCCTTGATACGCTTGAAACCCTTTAATCTCAGCAAAATTCCTTTTACCAAAAGAGTCGGTGTCTATAGTTAGTTTACTTATATCGTTTTTCGGTTATCTACTTTTCAAAAGTTCAGCATTAATTTCCGGAGTTTTATTTAAATTATGAAGTTTAAACTCTTCTGCAATTGCTACTTTTCATTTTCTCTGTTAGTTCAACTTGAAGCACCTTCAACAGTGATAGGATCAATGTAGGTTAGATCATGTACATAAAGAAGATACTTCGGTTTGTGGCTGGTTTTGCATGATTGTGTTTTATTGTACCATTTTCAGAAATTCACAACACTATTCTATTCTTCCTTTACGTCTTCATAACCATTTGCATGAATTTCTGCGGGTTGAGTTTCAGCTTCGTGGGTTGTTTGAATGTCCCGGGTGATGTAGCTTGAACAAGCGTCCACGTTCGAACAGTAGAGTTAAGCAACGCTCTTTCTGGTCAGAACTTGGATGGGAGCTCCATGTACAGCGACGCCTATAATTGGCCTAACGACTGTTGGCTGAGTACCAAAATAAAAATAAGATAAAATATGTATGTTAACAGAATATCTGGTCGCTTAGTTTAACCATACACGATGTAAAATCTAAGTTGTCCAAATATTTTTTTACTTAGTTTTACGAAAAATAATATTGCGTAAAACTACAATGCCTGTTTGTTCAAAATTTTGCAGTTGATAAACTTGTATGTTTATCTTCCTCCTAGTCAAGAAATAAACATCCTTCAGATTTGTACACATGAACAAATGTTTGACACGGAGCTACCTAGATTTACCTTATTTATATCCAGTCAAACCTTCTTCCGGAACAGCTTTGATATCTTCATCATAACCAAAAAATATGCGTCAGCCAAACATTCGCTATGGTATCTACAATTCAAACTCTTTTCGTAACAGCTTCTGTATCTTCTTCATCCACGTAACCAAAAAATATGCATTCTTTATATTCTGAATCAAACCTATCCCTTTTGTCTTTCTTTGGTCATATGAACCATTGCTTGATATTCAAATATTGAAGGTTGAACGATATCTACCTTATTGCCAGTCTAAACTCCTTCAGGAACAGCATCTGTATTTTCCTCATAACAAACAAATATGCGTTCTGCAGATTTTGATTTATATTTCTTTTTTTAACTTTTCAACATATACAAATGCTGTCAACCAAAAATTGACAGATAGAGTAGATTAGATTAGATCTATTTCAAACCTCTTGAGGAATATCATTTGCATTTTCCCCGTAACCAAGAAATATGCCTCTTTGAGATTTTGAAGCAAACATCTTTCTTCGTTTTTTGGACACATGAACAAATGCCTAACATTCAAAAATGTTAAGTTGACGGATATATACCTTACATCTAATTCAATCTTCTCCAGGAACAGCTTTGTATCTTCCTCTTAAGAAAAAAATAGGAGTTCTCCATATTTTGTATCAAACTTCGTTTTTCGCCCTTTGAACACATGAGCAAATGCTTACAATTCAAAAATTATAAGCTGATGGATATTTCCTTACATCCAGTCTAATCTTTTTCAGGAACAGCTTTTGCATCTTTATTGTAACCAAGAAATAGGTGTTCTTCAAATTTTTTTATAACACTTCTCTCGTCGCTCATTGAACAGATGAACAAATGCTGGACATTTAAATATTCTAAGTTGCCGAATATTTACCTTACATCCAGTTCAATCTTTTTCAGGAACAGCTTTTGCATCTTCATTGTAACCAAGAAATAGGTGTTCTTCAATTTTTTTATTAAACTTCTCTCTTCGCTCTTTGAACAGATGCACAAATTCTTGACATTCAAAAATTCTAAGTTGAAAGGATTTTTACCTTACATCCAGTCCAATCTTTTTCAGGGACATTCAAAAATCCTAAGTTGCCGGATATTTACCTTACATCCAGTCCAATCTTCTTCAGGAACACCTTTTGCATCTTCATTGTACAGAAGAAATAGGTATTCTTCATATTTTACATTAAACTTGTTTCTTCGTTCTTTGAACACATTAACAAATGCTGGACATTCAAAAATTTTAAGTTGACGGATATTTACCTTACAGCCAGTCTAATTGTTTTCAGCTTTTGCATCTTCATTGTAACCAAGAAATAGTTGTTCTTCTTCACATTTTTTATTACACTTCTCTCTTCGCTCTTTGAACAGATGAACAAATGCTTGACATTCAAAATTCTAAGTTGACGGATATTTACGTTACATCCAGTCCAATCTTTTTTCAGGAACAGCTTTTGCATCTTCTTTGTAACCAAGGCATAGGTGTTCTTCTTCATTTTTTTATTTCAGTTCTCTCTTCGCTCTTTGAACAGATGAACAAATGCTCGACATTCAAAAATTCTAAGTTGGCCGATATTAACCATACATCCAGTCCAATATTCTGCAAGTACAGCTTTTGTATATTCTTCGTGACCAAAATATAGGTGGTCTTCATATTTTGCATTGAACGTCTCTCTTCACTCTTTGAACACATGAACAAATGCTTGACATTCAAAAATTCTAAGTTGACGAATAGTTACCGTACATCCAGTCCAATCTTCTTCTGGAACAGCTTTTGCATCTTCATTATAATAAAAAAATAGGTGTTTTTCATATTTTCAATTAAACTTCTTTCTTCGCTCTTTGAACACATGAACAAATGCTTGACTTTCGGAAATCCTGCGTTGTCGAACATTTGCCTTACGTCAAGTCCAATATTCTTTCAGAGGCAGCTTTTGTATATTTCTCGTGAACAAGAATCAGGTGTTCTTCATATTTTGCAACAAACTTCAGTCTCTCTTCGCTCTTTGAACGCATGACAACGCTTGGCATCCAAAAATTCTCAGTTGACGAATGTTTACCTTACATCCAGTCCAATCTTCTTCGGTAACAGCATTCTTAAGATTTTTAATTAAGCTTCTCCATTCACCCTTTGAACACATGAAAAGATTATTGCAATCAATAACTGACAGAGATCTATCTTAGATCGATTTCAAATCTCTTCAAAAGTACCATTTTTATCTTTTTCGTAACCAAGGATGAGGTGTGCTTCATATTTTATGTCAAGCTTCTTTGTTTGTTCTTTGAATATATGAACAAATGCCTGACATCCAAAAATTTTAAGTTGACGAATAATAATTATTTTGTCTTTCAGTTTTTGTATTTTCCTCATAACAAAGAAACACGACACTTTTTTCTTCACTCTTTGAACACATGACAAAATGCTTGCAACCCATAATTGATAGAGATCTACCTTAGGTTCATTTTAAACCTGTTCAGGAGTAGCATTTGTATCTTGTCAGAAAGAAATAGGTGCTCTTCATATATAGTATCAAACTTCTTTCTTCGCTCTTTGAACACATGAGCAACTGTTTGGCATCCAAAAACTCTAAGTTGGACGGTATGTATCTTATATGCAGTCCAATTTTCTTCAGGAACAACTTTTTGTATCTTCCTCGTAACCAAGAAATATGCCTTTTTCAGATTTTCAATCATCTTTCTTCGTTCTTTGAACACATGAACAAATAACTGACATCCAAATATTCGAAGTTGAACAATACGATCTCCCTTATATCCAGTCCAAACTTAATCAGTAACAGCATTTATATCTTTCTCATAACAAATGAATATTAAGTTTTTAGCCTTTGGACTAATTAATCTTTTTCTTCACTCTTTGGGCGCATGAACAAATGCTTGACAATCAAAGATTCAAAATTGACCAAGATATTCCTTATGTCCAATCCAAACTTATTCATTAACAGCTTTTGTGTCTTCCTCGTAACCAATAAATATTCATTCTTCAGATTTTAAACCATACTTCTGTCTTCGCTCTTTGGTCACAGGAACAAATGCTTAACAATCAAAGTTGACCGATATATACCCTACCTCTACTCGAAACTACTTTCGGAACAATATTTTGTAAAGCAACCGTTGAGGACCTGTTTGTTACGTACACTGCAATATTCACAGCTTCTGTCTATATCTTCGTGTTCATACGTGCTTTGCTACAACGCATCTTACTCGTTTCACCATAGTTCAGTTTGCGATTTTAGCCACTAAGGGTTAAGAGTTAGGGTTTATTAAATAGTCAGTAGTTATATCCCTAGTGCATTCTGTATATTCGCGTTCTCGAGAAATACTCGCGGGGAATATTAAAAAACTATTCCTCGAAGAAATATCATCCTTTGTATAGCACACTATTCATTTTTAAAGAGTTTGCAGTTTTCTTTCTGAAATCTCTTGTGTACCTAGCTGGTTTGCTCTTCCTCCCGCAAATACTCGATATTGCACTTGTGCAAATACCCGGGTATTGCACTAGTGCAAAATATTCGCTGTATTCGACTCGGATTGGTTCAAATTTTGAAAATTGATTGATGGGATTGGTTTATATTATCTGAGGGGAATAGTCCCATCTATTGTGATTTCTTAACTTTTTAATTTTCTATTCGCTTTCTTTTTCTACCAAAGTTTTACATTCTTCGTAACAATGAAGTTCTTTATTTTTGTACGTATTTTAAGAAATACAAATGTTTTCCTCTTTTATCATCAGTGTATGTGACAACTGTTGTTCCTCGAACAGAAAGAGCATTGATAGGTTCACATAGATCTTTTCCCGTCATTACGTTGTAAATCCAGGGAATATGTGTACCTTGAAATACAAGTACAACATATCTTACTTGAATTTAACGGACTTGGAATTCTACGTACAAGTTAATTATATATCTATTTAGGCTATTTTTGCTGATATGCGCAAGTGGTTTATGCCAGAAGGCGTGATTATTTAATGTTGTATTTAGAATAATAGAAATAATAGAAATGTAGTACATTACCAAATGGAATGAGATAAAAGAAGAAGGCGAAACTATACAGGGTTGTCGGGCCAGTTATAGTGCATAAAAAGAAATCAGAGTGGGCTAAATATGAACTGTAAGGTGGCCTGTACAGCTCAGTGAATCCTAATCTTTTAACTTGTGCACCTTACACTTATTGCCATATAGGGAATGGCCAAAATGTAAAATATTGGGTTTTCTTAAAATGCTGACGTTTTGCATAAAGTTCGACACTAATTAATTGTACTCTCTTTCTGGAGATATTCAACGAGCAAAAACTCTTCGACTACGTAAAAGATAGTTGCTATTAAGTCTCCAGAGTAGATTGAATGTTGACCTTTTAATTTTTTGTGGTAGAGAATCCTTATGAACCAACTATCGATTATTAACCGTTACCTCTGCAATTCGTATCATCGAACCAATACAGTGGTAATGCATTACATACTATTAGCATACCCAACTTTGAACTGATACCCCTATTGAATGCTACCAGATGCCTACCGACTGCCGCCCTCCTCACCTCTTCCTCTTTTTTCCATGGGACACAGCGGTATTCAACTTTCGGTATGGTTTCACCATGTCTTATCTATTCTATTTATGTATTACTTTCTTCTCCTTCCTTGGTCGTTATTATGTCAATCTCTATCTTCTCAATAGTTTTTCATTTCCATCTCCTACCTCATGTATTACCTGTTGTCTTCTTCTGTTCCATCTATTACACTCGAGGACTGTGTACTTCGATGTATCTCTTTTTCCACAGATATGTGGCCCATGAGAAATTGCATTAAATAATAACCTATTTCTCCACGTTTGCCTGTAAACCATGGTGGAATCTGGCGTATAAATTTCTTTGTCCATTGTGCTGCTCCCTCCTGGTAGCACTCCTCTACCCATCTTTGCAGCGTCTTTTTTCTTGCTCTCGTTTTCTGTGCTTTCTGGTTCGCTGCTTTACTATATGCAAGTTCTAGCGATATTGCATGGATATTGATGGTTCTCGGTGTTGCTTGTATGGCACTTGTCGAGATGCTTTTGATATGCACTTGCTGTTGTAATAGGTGTTTTCCTCTTTGTAGCGTCTCTAGATTTTGCTAATGTTTGACTTTATCCGCCCAGCTATTCCATGCTGGTGTCCCATAGATTATCATTGAGCTGAGCTCACTACGTTTTTTAGTGTTTCTTCATCCTACACTCCGTTTTGTAACGTTCCACAAGAGTCTGATGAGTACTGTTGCTGTTTTCTCTGCTGTCTTCCAAGGGCTTGGATTTCTAAGTCGCCTACTCTAGAAGTTTCATGTAAGATTACTTCCAGACCTCTTTCTTTCATCCAGATTAGTATTCCTTCCACTGTCCATTCTATATCTTGCATTTCTTTTTTATCGTTTCGACGTGTTATCATTGCTAGGTCATCGCCATATCATAACACTATTTTATTCCTTTTGACCTCTCTTCTCTTTATATTCCGTCATAGTACAGCTTCCATAGAGTCGGCCCGGGCACTAAACCTTGTGAAACTTCGCATGGCATTCTTCAAATTTGCGAGAACTAAAACTGCGAAACCGAGAAGGCGAAAAATTACATTAGAGACTATTAACGGTCTTGCGTTACTGCTTTGAAGGAAATAGCTATCAGTATAGATATCTACTCTAATTTCTAAACTTGTTATTCATTTTGTGCAACTATCAATGTACGCGAAAAAACCGTGAGAAGCTTACAGCTTTTATTACTATTTTTTTTGAAAATCAAGCAACCCACAATAGTAGGCTAAATGTCAGTCGTTGAAAATTTGTCACATCTAATAATTTTCAGCTCAAATTAAGCAGTGTAAGTAAATTGTATAAATCTACAAATTGGTATGGAAACCGGACTAAAAGATATTTCGATACATTCTGCAACTGAACGGTTGAGGGTTGCCAAAACTACTGAATTTATAAGAAATGGTTACATGAAGAATATGGGAGAATAAAAGTTGCATGTAAAGTAGGTTGAAACTCCTTAGTATGGACAAGATTCTAGTAGAACTTTGACCATATGACCATATCAGTTGGTGTCTAAGTCACCTAGTACTCCACACGCTTAGACCGTGTTCACAGCAAACAACCAGCAGCGATATATTAACAGTAGAAAAAGAATTGATCTCGGATTCTGTGTTGTTTCCCGAATAATTAACGATGAATGCCTAGCTCTAGGAAAAAATGTCCAAAAATTCTTTCATTATCGAATAGTAGAAGTTAGTATACCTACCAACCAACACAAAATTTGACATTGTGTGTCATATTTATCACGCCAGACCAAAATCCGGTAGGAAATATCTGGGGTTGAAAGCGTTATGTAAAAAATACTTTAACATTAGAAACTCTAACTAATTAGTACCCCGTTATGGGGGAAGTGTTGAGAACAATAATATTGGCTACACTATAAATCGAGTCTTTAGTCAAATTTATACCCAGATGTTTGCAGCTGTTTTAACAAATAATGGTTGCTTGACGAAGTACCAACATGTATTAGTAATCAGTTATTATAAATTAAAATAAACCTTAAGGACGTCCCTTTTTTTTAAATTAAAGTGTATAGATAGGTTGCAGGATAGATGCTTCCCGTTTCCATGAATGACGCAAGCATCTCTTTAGTATAAGTTTGAAAAACCACAAGGTACTATTTTTAGTATTTATTTATACATTTGCATTGCAAGATAGGTACACTTAGAGTTACATAATTTTACAGTTTCAAATCTTAAAGTTCCTAGGGTTCATTTTCCTAGCGCTTTTTATGTCGAAGTCAGTCTTGGCCTGCTTCTGAGAATTCGGCGTTGAGCTCCTTTTCGCACTAGGAGGAGGGGTATTGGGCCAGGCATGGTCGTGGCCTTCGTAGCAGGTCCTCATGTTTCTCGCCATATTGCAGTTTCCTGCACAACCAGGGGTTCCGCAGCAGCACTTAGCTGGCTTCATCGCAGGTCCCTTTGGACCCGCAACTGGCGAAACCCCGTTTTCCACAAAGCTACTGTTTATCTTGTCATCGGTAGGCCCTAAATCAGACTGCTTCTTGAACATGGGCGAATGCGACCTTGGGTGGGCGGTGATTCGAGTGCACTGGTGTTCGATGATCTTTGGTGAAGCATCGCCCGTCTGGCAGTTCTCGAACTTATCCTTCTCCTTCTCCTTCTCGTCATCGGCTTTCTGGGCACGGGTGGTGTCGTCGGAGGCATTGGTCATGGTGGTACTGGAATCCTCAGGGATGATGTACTTGCCGCTAGTGACTGAGTCCAGAAGGTCTTGGTAGTATATTTCGTGCTCCTTCATGTTCTCCTCCAGCTCCAGCCGCCGCATGCGGTAGTCGTCGATCTGCTCCTGCAACGCCTTGAACTCGTCCTCGGACCGCCTGATCTCCTCCTTCAGCTTGACGTAGTACTTCTTTACCTGCATCTGCGTGGAGGCGAGCTTCTCGATGCTGTCCTTCGTGTCGTTCACCTTGGACTTTGACGACTCCAGCTCGCTGGCCTTCTCCACCAGTTTCTTCTGTAGGACATCCAGGTGGGCATCCAGCTGCTCCTTGTTTGTCAGCACGCTACCGTCGGGCATCACGATGGGCAGCTGCCGCACCGTCAGGAAGCAGTTGCGGAACGTCTTCATGCTGCCCGACGACACAAGCAGGAAGGCCGTCACGCCAGCCGCCGTCGCGAAGATTATCGAGAATAGGAACAGGAACATCTCTGAGGTCGATAGCACCGACAAATTTGGAAATGGGAGCGAAATCATGGGGAGAATTTGCAACGGAAATTTACTTTGACAACCCGCTTGTCAGGCCCCGGATCAGCAGATGTTTTGGGTCGGTTCGAAATCGCACCTTCTGAATTTTGTTTGTTTTTGACACGGCCTGCTGAATTATGTGACAAATGTCACTTTATACGGCCTGGGCATTTTTTTGAAATCCATTGTTGTTTTCATTTCTGAGAAAACGCCAATTTTGGCCGTTTGGCGCCACATACCCACGATGACATTTAAATGACAACGGCTGTCAAGACAAATTCGTGTTTAGAAATGATTTTTTTAAATGCAGTATCAGTAGGATAAGGACCTATTGTTTTGAATGTAATATAAATGTGAATGGTGTAATCTATTATTTAATGTTCTGTAAGTAGGTACCTTAGAGATTTATAGTTTTAATATTTTTCTTGAGGGAGGTGTGGAACTCCAAGAATTCGTAGCTGAAGACGGATTCATATTTTCTGGCAGGTATTTTTTGGATAGCTCACACATTTGCTCCAAAATAACACATGATATACAGATAATCGTATTTCTTACAAATTTGGAAGATGTTTTAGGTGGTAATAGTAATGAAGTATTTTATTCTGTGTGTTATTGCAAGGTTGTAAGTTTATGTGTAATTTATTGTAAAAAATTTCAAATTAAACAGTTAAAAGTTATTTGTTTTATTAGATATCTATCTGTAAATGTAGTAATTAAAAATGTACTAAAGGAAGTGCAATGTGATTTTATAGTGTTCGCCCAGAAGAAGTTGCTCAGAAACACCTTTTTTGAAAGCTACAACTAACAATTCTTTCCCGTTGTTTATGGATACCTATTTAAATAAAAATAGAAAATAGAAGTGGCTAAAAAGGTACGTTGTTTGAAGCACAGTTCGATAATTTAAATTTAGCTTTCTGACCGTTTCTTTCGTAAAACTTAGTTGAAGGTAAATTCATGATAAGATCTTCCCCAATTGGTATATTTGTACGTTGTAGAACCGCTTTCTATTTTAACAATACCAAACGAAATCAAAAGAAATAATAACGAATAAATTAATCAACAAATTATACTGTGAACGTAAATAATGTAAATGAGAAAATACACGAAAAACTAGCAGGAAATTGATCAAAAAACACAATAGAAAATCAAAGTAAAAAATACGTCGTAAAATTTAATCAAATATTTGTACTGTAGTCAACGCAGGAACTGATGTTGCATTGCAAATTTGAAATTCCCGCTCGTGGGTATACAGCGCTCTGCGGAGAATCGCGAAACTTTACATATGCCCAGGCCGCAAACAGTGACGTTTGTCAAACAATTTAGCAGGTCGTGGTTTTTGAAAATGCAATAGTTGGACATGCCTTGACTTGGTAGAGAGGCTTGGTATGTAGAAAAGGGATTTTAACAGCATCTTTATATTATATAATTATAAACATGTTGCAACTGTGAAGGAGAATCCAGAAATATAAAGTTGCTTTTTAATTCGCAGTCTCTGCAGATGATTTTAACATAATGTTCTACAGTGTTGTAAGAAAATGGATACATACAACATACAAAACGTTAAAATAAAGCGGAGGAGGCGGAGTTGGAAAACGAAGAAGAAGTGCTAACTTTACAGTAGCTCTAAACTCAGGTTCAGATATTCGGGGAAGGTATGCTCTCAGAACGAAAATCTCGGCGAAGAATATCCTACAACCGGGCATTTGGAGATCATACGGAGTGGACAGGAAAGTCAGAGGCACAACTTGGGGAAGACCAAGATCTGAACAAGGTTGTAGAACCATAATAGAAGAAGAACGAAAACAAGGGAAAATATCAAATAGTAAATAGAAATAATTCTAACAGCATGTACTGTGGGAGAAAGGAATAGAAAACTTAAATAACATCAAAAGTACATATATCGGAGCAAAAAATTCAACTTAAGTTAATCAGAAGGTTCAAACTAGATTGCAGAATCTAGAAATAAGAGATAGGCATTTAATATTGTTACTTTCACATTTTCAAACTCGTTGTTAAGAGTACAGTAGCTATTGGAGATTATTTCAATTGCTATACATATATCCATTTCAAAAATATATATTGCAATAATTCTATTTTTATAATTTTTTTTTCATTTGGAACTGAAGATTTGAATGTTTCGAAATAAAAGAATAACAAGAACTTTTAGATCAATTAATTGGTTTTGTTCTATTCACCATCAACGGAAGCATAATTTTCGAAAAGTGGACTTACTACTTACATAAGAAATAAACTAAAAGTAAACGAAGAATACGGCCATACGCTGGCACTAACGTAAGAACAAAATAGCAAAAAATATTTGTCAGGAAGGTTAAAACGCATTTTCTGGTACTTTAGCTCAATGTCGTATCCATAGATTCTTGTTGTTAAACTGATCACTGCCTTGAGAAGCGCCAAGACAACTAAGTAGTGAGGGTTTTAACACATTAATTTTAACATAATTTGGTCTAGAGTGTTTTATTTGACCAGGTTGCTACCAGAAACTATCATAAACGCAGTCATATATGTTACTATGAACACAATTTTAAGCCTCCGTAATCATTACTGTATTTAATAACATTTCATGAATGTCAAATAATATCTAAAAATGTTCCATAATATGCTGATTTGTAATTTCATCTATAGATATGACAATAATTTTGTTAAAAACTGTATTGAAATCATATTAGCTTTGCAGAAAACAAATGTAATCAGAGTAGGCTTTGGATTGTCATGACAACAATCAAATCTGTAAACAAGACAATTGGGGTTAGGAAGCCAAGCTTGGTGGCTGTTCATTTTGGCTTCCTCTATTTAAATTTAATTAATAAAATAAATAAATACCCCAGTTTTCATTAAAAGTTGTATAATTTATTGGGAGTGTCTTGTGGAAACTGTTTTCTTTGTGTTGGTAGTGCTTGCGTCCAGGTAAAATAGTGCTTCGAAGTTAGTCGGACAGTAGTTGGTGTTTCCAGAGCAGTTTTGGACGAGCAGGCAGCGTAATTGAAGTCTGAGGCGAGTGTGAACGAGGCAGCGGTTTGTCCTGGAGCAGTTTGGAGCCCTAGGACGGTGGAAAAATGAAGTGGTATTTATCAGCGCGTGGCCTACAGCGATGTGGGATCTACTGCTGGGTTCTGTGGAGCCCCATTATCCATCGCAGGAGCAACAGAACAGGTCACGAAAGTGATTCTAGAAAACATTTTTAAAATTGTGAAGTGGTGACTCTTATATATCAACTTCCGGAAAGAGCGTCCCTTAAGTGTTTGGTTTTGTGGCGTCTAGTTACTTACGCTTTTGTTGTCGCCTGGGAAACGTGTAATGACGTAAAACTGAATTGTTGCTAGAAGCAAAGCGAATTTGTTTAACACAATTGGAACTTGAGTTCCCATTAGCTATAATTTCCGCATAGAAGCGATCCCAGTAGTTAAATGCGTATTATTTAAAACTTTTAGTTTTTAAAATTATTATAAAAAAACTCAAATATTTGGAATTTGATAGTAAATGTATTTGAATTAGTTTCTATAATTTCTTAATACTTGCTAGGATGTAGAAACCCAACCCATGAGATAAGAGTCATTTTTATTTATTTATTTATTTAATTGTACATTAAAACCTACGAAAGCATTCGTATCATTGTAATATATTACCCAGCAAACGTTGTTCTGCCCAAAAATAATTTGCCTCTGACACCCCGTTTCACCACTATAGAGTTTTAATTTTATGTCATGTCCACCGTCTTGGATTTCCATTTTCGCAATCAACGTCCAAAAAACCTCAATAACGACACCCATATCGATTTTTTAGGATTATTTGCCCCATTTCACCTCCTGAGGGGTTGATTTTCGGAAAATCACGAAATACGTGTTTGCTTATTTGTTTTTAGGAGTAGGTACTCATTTCAAGACTAAATTTCCATTTAATATTATTTTTCCATACAAAATTGAAACCCTCATTTTACCCCTGTAGGGGTTGAATTTCGAAATATCCTTCCTTATTCCTTTTATACATCATAGCTGTAATTTACCCAACGTTGCCCGGGCATAATTTTCCGAATTTTCCGAGTTTTCCTGTGGATTTTCCCAAAACTTTCTTTCATATAAACCTTGTCCTGACAATTACGAACACAACAAAATAAATGAGCCAAATCGGTGGAACCGTTCTCTAGTGATGATGTAACATACATGCGGCAATTGATTTTTATTTATATAGATTTCTGAGTACGAATAGCAGATTGTAGAACTGGAAAAGGTGATAGATATATGAAATGGCATAGAAAGAAAAGGGAAGTGTACGTGGAACTAAATCCTAGAAATATAATATATTGGAAGGAAATTAAAATGATTACCAAGGAAGAGTAGGCTCCCTAACATACAAAGGGATCGAGCACCAACGGAAGCTTTATAGAGGTATCTCGAATAGGGGCAACTATTGCATTAAAATAACCCCAGGCTAAATTTCAAGCTTAACACATCAAGAAGAGGAAATCGAAAACTTTAATGACGAAGTGACACAAGCAACAGAAGAAACCCCCCACGATAATCACGGGGAACTTCAATGCCAAGTGGTAGAACACGAAAGAGAGTAAGATAAAATAGGAAATTTTGAACAGTACAAGGAAAGACGAGAAAGACTCATGAAATTCTTAGAAAAAACTTCTTGCTATGGACACCCAAGTCGATAGCAATCGGGACTCCATCTAGGATCAGCTTCATACTGTCAAAATCTTAATCGACAAAGCACACATAGAATTCAAGCTTCCACTATATGTAGCATTTATCTATTATAAGAAAACTTGATAGCATGGAAACATGGATTATGGACTGACACTACAAAATCTCAGAATAGATTGCAGGTTCACGCAGCTGATTTATTATATCTACCAAAACATGTCATCGACATTGCAAATTCATCAGAAGACAAACCCTATATTAACAAACAAATGTGTGACATCGTATCCTCAAAACTGTTCACATTGGTGTTAGAAGACATTGGAGGAAGGAATGGAGTGAATACAAACGGTGAGAGATTAAACAATTTGAGATACGCAGGTGAGATACTGCTAATAACTGATAATTACGAAGACCTACAAGCAATTTTACAGGAAGTAGGGTTAGATATGGGCCACAATAAAACGAAGATTATGGCGGATATACAAGAAAAACAAAGAGAGTCCGTCCGTCTGTCTGTCTGTCTGTCTATCTGTCTGTCTGTCTGTCTGCCTGCGGGAAATAAAATAATAGAAAACGTTGACAAGACATGCGTATCTAGGACAGGACATATCATTAACTAAATAAAATCAAAACATGGGGGGGGGGGGGTCAGAAAAGGATAACAATGAACTGAACTGATGAAAAAATTTAAATGTATAGAGCGCAAACCTGAACCTATACAAGAAATAGTGTTGATCGAATTACCAACGGTCCAAAGAGCTATGGGACAAGTAAGGCTACGACAAGAAACAAATAAAGAACAAAACAAAAGTCGGCCGCGCCACAGGCAGAATGGCCCGTCTCAAGTAGAGATGGGCAGGCACAACGACATATACCCAGATGGCGACGTAACAGCATAATAAATAAATAGAGAGAATTTTATAATGATAAGTCAGATATTACTAAACTATAACTAAACGTCTTAATTTTCTATAAATTTTTTGACAACTTTTATAGCATTTATTAACAACAATGTGACGGAAAAGAGAAAGAAAGAAAAAAGTATCTATTTAAAAAGTAAAATAATTCAGTTATACAGGATTTTAATATTGAACAATGACAGATTAAATGTACACTTCCATTGCGTTGTTTAATATCCTAACTTTTGAACGTCTACGACGTTATTCGACTTTTATTCCCAAACACACTTGGTCGTACAAGGAAATTTAAAAAGTCAAGGATTTCTGGAATATTTGTAATTTCTCTTAAAAAGCATATTAGCAAAATGTTACATAATCTTATAGTTACTAATTAGTGAAATGTTAAACTTCCTATCATTATTTTAACATGGACGTCGATAGAGCTGACAAATTACTGTTTTAAATGAACTCAACTATTATCATTAATTAATTTCACATTTTCTTAATTATTAAAATGCCAATACGCTTCACAATAGTTTATTATGTTTTTGACATTTGCAAATGACTATCCAGTTAATTTTTGATTTCTTGATATTGATAATATATACCCTTTAAAAAATATTATAAACATGTCTAACTCTCAGATGAATAAATGCCATACATTATGAATTTATTAAAAAAAACTAGCTTCTTCGAAAAATTGTGACTGTCATATTTTTTTTTTCAAATATACACTTATGTGTGCCTGGTATTACATCTTTGACGACTGCAGTAGTTTCTAATTACAAAGGGAGTGCTTTACTTTTCTCTTTCCTTTTTTTTACTATTCGTACTGGTTTTCGTTTTTGACAAATAGTTCCGTATCTACTTTTAAAGAATCCAGTAAGTTACTTACCCAAGTAGTTGATTGCAAATGTACATCGCATACTTTTGTAACACAGCTGCGACAGTTCATGTACGTACTTTCGATTGCCCTTATTACTTACTCATGTCTGTTTCTCAGGGTGTTCCATAATTTGTCCTGCTTTACTCAAATTAATAAAACAAAGATGTATCATTTGGTCGCGGTCTAGGGATTTTTCACTTACTTGTTTAGTGAAAATATAGCATCGTCTACACTCCTTTGTCGTCTAAAGCCAAGCTG
>OW679200.1:42921176-43420266 GCA_940337035.1 Agriotes lineatus | reverse complement strand
CGCTTACTAGGGTTGGAACTCCTTAGCCTCGGCAAAATTCTGAATAGGACTAAGGTACCTTGTACTAGATCTTGCCTAGACCTTGTCCACGAGGTTGGCAAAAAGGGCCTATGAGGGCCTACTTGCTTGACACCAGTCTTCCGACAAATACTACTACCACTAGTAAGTACACTTATCCCTTTGTAGTTTTCGCCAGCTTTTCCATCGCCTTTCGTGAAGATTGCAGTTATATACACTTATTTCCATTCTACCGGTATTTCTTCTCCATTTATGATCGCTTGAAACGTTCTTTATATTTTACGCTTTCGTTCTTTTTTATTCGTTCCGATAGGATTAACCCATATCCAGCATCCATTCTTAATGAACTTGACCAGCCTCTGTACGTTGTCCATAGTAATTGTAATTTGTTTTCTATTTCCCTTGTTTTATTCTGTTCATAACCTTCTTTCTCTTTGAAATCTTCTCTATTTTCTAGTAGCTCTCCGCAGTATTTCGCCCAGGTTTCTTCGTTGATATAAGGTATATATTTTTCCTCTCGTCTATTTGTTTATATTGACTTAATGACTACCCCCAGATACTGTTCCACATTTTAACATGGCTTTTGCCACTGATCATTTTTTCTTTGGTTGTGAGCCTCTCAATCTTCCAATTTGGTAGCTCACTACCTCTAATGTAGCTGTTTCTTCTCCTTTACAGCTTCTGTGGTAATGGTTGAGAAATCCCATCTGTTTTCGCCGTTTTGTCTTCCTGTTCTCTTTCATGCAGCCTTTTATGTGCATGTGTCCTCCACGCCAGTACACCCAAATTCGGTTAGCTTCCAATCCAGTCTCATCGGTTCGTATTGAAGAAACTGTATTTTCAATATAGGGACATGAAGGTCAATAAAACAGCCAAATATATTTTTCTTCAGCTGATTATAATCAGCATTAGTAACGTTTCGTTATATAAATAACTTCTTCAGACAAATTAATTGAAATAATATATGTAGTAATAAAACATTATCTGGAAATGAGAGACAGGTTAGAATTTTACAAGCAGAGATACCCATTAAAAAACCTTACCTTTGAAATCAAATAATTCATATTTCAAATATATCAAATATAAAATATTGTAATAGGTGGTACATTATGAAAAATTAACAATCTGGAAATGAGAGAATAAGGTTAGAATTTCAAAAAGACAATATGCAATAATATATTCTTACCAATAAGTAAAAATTAAAATGTGGGGAGGAATTAACACTCCCCCGCATTGTTGTTAAATAGTTAGGCATAGGATGGAAAGCGAAAACTAAATTTCAAACAATCTTAAATTATTTACGCAAAATGGACGTCATATCAATTATTAGATCTGAGAGCATGCCAGATGGGCAAATTCCCAATGGTTAAAAGTTAAATAGCTAGAAGATATCCCAAAATCTAAAAAGCAATATAAGTAAAAATTATTAATTAAATATGAGAGAATTAATATACTAGTATAACTTGAATTAAAGAGATATAAATTAAAGAAGATTATAGTAAATAGAATGCAAATTATCAATGTCAGTTTTGTAATTAATCGAATTTGGGTTTTTTTTAATTTCGATCATTTCATATGAAATGATCGAAATTAAAAAAAACCCAAATTCGATTAATTACAAAACTGACATTGATAATTTGCATTCTATTTACTATAATCTTCTTTAATTTATATCTCTTTAATTCAAGTTATACTAGTATATTAATTCTCTCATATTTAATTAATAATTTTTACTTATATTGCTTTTTAGATTTTGGGATATCTTCTAGCTATTTAACTTTTAACCATTGGGAATTTGCCCATCTGGCATGCTCTCAGATCTAATAATTGATATGACGTCCATTTTGCGTAAATAATTTAAGATTGTTTGAAATTTAGTTTTCGCTTTCCATCCTATGCCTAACTATTTAACAACAATGCGGGGGAGTGTTAATTCCTCCCCACATTTTAATTTTTACTTATTGGTAAGAATATATTATTGCATATTGTCTTTTTGAAATTCTAACCTTATTCTCTCATTTCCAGATTGTTAATTTTTCATAATGTACCACCTATTACAATATTTTATATTTGATATATTTGAAATATGAATTATTTGATTTCAAAGGTAAGGTTTTTTAATGGGTATCTCTGCTTGTAAAATTCTAACCTGTCTCTCATTTCCAGATAATGTTTTATTACTACATATATTATTTCAATTAATTTGTCTGAAGAAGTTATTTATATAACGAAACGTTACTAATGCTGATTATAATCAGCTGAAGAAAAATATATTTGGCTGTTTTATTGACCTTCATGTCCCTATATTTAAACAATCTGCAGTCAGCCGTTATCGTATAAACTATATTAATACTGTATTTTCAAGTTTATTTTCTTGTTGATTGCCTTTCACATTACTGGGCTGTTCTTATTTTCCCTTATTTTTCGGCCATCAATGCGCTTTTCATCTTGGCTATGAACAGTATATAGTTTCTTGAGTTCTGATCTTCTCTATATCTTCCTTTAAATTGTCTATAAACTCATATAATGTTTGAAGCTTTCACGGTTCTTGGAATTGTCAATATTAGAATTAAATTTCAGCTTAGACCGCATCGTCTTTGTAGATAAACACCCAGCATTTGTTGGATTAATGTGTCTAACACCTTGTGAACTCATGCAAGGGTTTGTGTAACGGTTATGTTCGTTGGTGACTCGTGAACTCTTACAAGCCACCCATGATTTGGACCAAAGGTGTTAGGCACATTAAGCCAACAAATGCTGTGTGTTTACCTACAAAGACGACGGGGCCTAAGCTGAAATTTTCGTTCTAGTATTGACTATAAACTCGTTTGCTTTTCAAACTTCTTTTCTTCATTCTGTCTAGTACCTTGTATTGTGACGTGATTATTGTTGTTGTATCTTGATCCTTAACATTCTCGCGCTTCTTCGTAACTAACCCATCTAGTCACAGCCGATTTTTTTTCTTGCAGTCTGGTGGTAATGTGGTAGCACAATGCTAACTTTACCATTGTCTTTCCTATCCGCTTTTTAATTTTTCGTGTTCGGGTGCGTTTAAGCTTCTAATCGCTTTCAATTCTCTTTCTATTCTACTTGTGATATCTGTTGTGCCCAGTTCATATTCTGTAAACAATATTCTTACGTATTTCAGTTGTTGTATTTGTTTTATATCTGCACTGTTATTATTAACTAGAACTTGGAACTGTGCATCCGAATTTATGACTAGATATTCTGTATTTTCTATTATTTAGTCCAATCGTATGATAGTGTTTATGCAATCGTTATGAATTCAAGATTGTAAACATCCAGTGCTGTTATCACTTGAATGTCGGCGAAACTGAGTGTGAACAAGCATCAGTTATCGATTGGTACACCCACACCTACACAACTTCGTCTTTATTGTTCCATAAAATGCTCTAAAAATATATTAAAGGGTAGTAGTGTTACTCAACACCCTTGCTTTAGACCCTTTGTTGTTAGTATTTGCTGCCTGTTTTACATACGTTTTATTATTACTGTATAGTTCTTTTACATTGTTGATCCTATGTGCGTCTATGTCAATGCTATCCAATGCTTACCATAATTTTTACATATGGGCTGAACCATAAGCCTTCCCCAAATCGACAAAGGTTAATTGCGTTGCTTGTCCTTTAGATGTTCTTGAAGTTGCTGCTAGTGCATAGGTGAAAACGTTTATTCCTGCTGTACTTTGAAATGATAATACTTATTGGAAAACAACAACTCTTTTTATTTGAAAAATATTTAATGTAATAATAATAATAATAATGTTTATTGAATTCTTTTTACGTCATTCTCAAAAGGCGGGGTATCAGCATCGCCATTTTTCAACTCCGCCTGATGTAGTCACACACAAAAATATATACCTATAGGATGATACACAAATACACATACAGATTGTCTGCAAGTACTAGGTACACACGGTAACTAGATACAGAGATGGTTTGTTTGTCTTAAAATTTTAAACCGTGTCTGTATCTAGTTATCGTGTGTACCTAGTACCTGCAGACTATCTGTATATAGCACGCGATTGAACAACTGCTTGTGCTAACATTAAAATGCGCCCTGGTATTTCGACAGGGTTCTGTTATCCACAATAAGCTTAATACTTTCGGCATTCGAAACGTGCTAGACGACTTGCAGACACGGAATTCCAAAAGTTGTAAACCGAATGAATGAATAGACTGGGCTCGAAATTAATACTGGAGCTTCCCTGTCCGTCAGCTTCTGTCAGTTACGTAAGTGGAGGGTTATTCCTTCTCGGTGGCCAAATGGTTACTTGCTTTCTAGAAAGTGCAATTTAGGAATTGTGCTCTATTCTTATGTAGAAAAATTCGAATTGCTCGGCAAAATGTTTCGAGTGCCTTTCGTCAGCTAAAGAATTTTATGGTTAGTTTTCTAGTCTCTTTTCTGTTGGGTAGCATAAAGGTATTCATGATGTACGATCTTCATTATACAAATACACTTTGTTCTTTTCCTCTTTTGTAATGTATCGTGGGCTGTAGTTTGTCTTTAATTATATTTTTAGTCAATTTACTCATTGTACTGACTGCACATTCTTATAAACTTTCTCCCAGTTTTCTTCAACAACACTTTATTAATTCGAGCGGTATACCTTCTGGTCCTGTTGTTCTCCCTAACTTGTATGTTAGTGTCTTTCACATTCTATATCATTTTCCAGGAACACTGTTGGGTAATTATATAATCAGTTAAATAGCTATATTTCAAATCTGTGTTTTACATTAACATTGACTTACATGTATGACCCATATAGTACTAGAACATACCTTTCCAAGTACTTGGAAAAGAACTATCGTCATTCCTATTTAAAAAAATGCGAATCTAGTGAATGTTATCAGCATTTTGCCCACATTATCCAAAATTTTACATCACACAACTTATAATTTAATTAAAATCACATCGTCCTGAAACCCGATCAGATTTTAACCAGGGACATAGTTATGTAGCTGCACTACTTAACATCATAGATGAGATCTTTACAGCTACAGATCGTAGGCGATAGGCTAATTAGTCATACTGCATTATAACCACTCTCTCTCATTTTGATTTAGTTGGAATTATACACTATGTATTAGTCTTATAGTTAATTGTCTGTCAATTTATCTTAAAAACAGATCACAAGCGGCGCAGCTTTATAATTTGACATCTTAGATGAGGGCTGTAATCAGTGGTGTACCGCGGGGTTCTAAATTAGGACCAGTTTTATTTACAATTTATGCATCTAGCTTGTATGAACAGCGTTAGACCTGCAAGGAGCAAACATGTGCCAACCCTACACATATGTATCATGCGTGTTCAACAAATAATTCGATTTAAACTGTAGACAACGTTATACGAAGATTCTTAAATAGGAATAAAATCAGGTATCGAACTAAGGGACGAATTCGGTTGATAAGAGTTATCCCGCCCCTTTGATCCAAAATACTCTCACCGAATTAAAATGGAAAACACTTGCACGCTTTTTCAATAGTCTGGATTTATCCCCAATCGATGAAAACCTTTTTGGATTATTGAAAGAAGGTCTGTCAGAAATGAGATGTGAACGCGAAGATCAAATGAAGAATATTGTGCAAAACTGGTTGGACACTCGGCCAAAGGGCTTCTATTTTGGCGATATTAAGTTACCAAGAGGAACTGCGTTGAGTTTAGATTAATAACTTTAAAGATTTACTCCAAGTCGGTATCTACATTTTGGAAAACCCTTCATCCTTTTTACTCTTCTGCTTACCCCGCACTGTAGTTTCTTGAATTTGGCCCTTTTTCTAGCATTCTGTAGTTGCTTTGAATAGTGAAACACGCACAAAATTGTTACGTTTCCATTAGGAAAGTGTGCTAAATAAATTAGTTCCGAACTTTATCAGCGCTTCTTGCCTAACGTCTTACTGATCTTCCGTCTAATACACCAAGTAACTGGAAACAGCGCAATTTGACGCCCGATTAAGATCCAGAATCACGTTGCACAGAAAGCTTTTAGCCATAATTGAAAAGTGCACGACGGTTATCCTCCCATTAACGCTGGATATCTGGGCCAATAAGCACTTGTTCACGAAAACAGAGGCGAAAGGAGTATTGCGACTCCTTTGAGGTTGTAGCTGCGTCGTAGCGCAGATAAGCCCGGTCCTCAAGACTGAGATTGCGGCCAGAATCAACAAGTTGCAGATGCGTTTTTCCTACAGAGGCGTTCTGGGCTGATGAACTTGGCGGTTTACCGGAAATGTAATTGTTAGCGCTGCGGCTTACTCACTTGGAAACACAATTTTTGAATAAATATATCTACCGTTGCCATGAAACCAACCTTCTTGTAGTAGCTGTGTTTGTTTTGCACGATTTGTAATTTAAAATAATATGTGTATTAAATATACGGGGTGCTTTAAAAAACACTACAAATTTCCGCACCGAGCGAATATACATATTTTCCATACAGGACCGACCACCTGCCTGATATTCTTGACATAATAGTCCACAAAAATCTTACTCGCCCAATATCTCAAACCGTCCTAACAGAGCTTGACTCTTGACTCTTGACTTCACTCTAAACCAATCAGCATCCCAAATCCCTAAAATTAATACACGGACCAGTTGACTGGATACGTTCCAATCGACAGTTGAATCTCAGCTGAAAAGACCAGCTAATCTCACCTCGCAGCAGGACATCGACAGCGCTGTTACAACACTTATGGACGTGATAACCAGGGCTCTTCAACTAGCCACAACGATCACTTTACCTTATAGAACAAAAAGTAGTCAACCACCTCCCGCTCAATTAACAGGGCCATTAGAGACTATGACTATGACAAACTACTCGAGATCATCTGGTTAAAACCCTTTTTTACAATTTAATCAAAACAGTAACAAAAGAATTAGACCAATTCCGAATTAACACTTACAATCTCTCGATCCTGGGGACCCAAACATATGGAGAACCACAAAAAAGATTCTAACAGAACTAGTGATTGGCCCGTCACTACAAACCAGCACTTATTCGGATGATAAAGGAAAATGCGAAATATTTGCAAAACATTTACAGAAAACTTTCACCACAACAGACAATGGGAACAACATAAATCACATCAGTCGAACAGATCAAGTAGTCAGCTACATCAATGAAAATGACCAAGTAATGATCGATCCAGTATCTCCATCTGAAGTCAAACAATACATCAAAACTTCTAAAAAATAAGAAGGCATTAGGAATTGATCTAATACCCGCCATACTTCTGAAAAACTCTATCTACTAAATCTATTGTATTCCTGACCGCTGTATTCAACTTTTTCCTAAGAACTGATTATTTTCCTGCCACATAGAAACATGCTGTGATTTCAATGTTTCCAAAACCTCGAAAACAACACATTGTCGTCCTATCAGTCTGATCTCTACTGTGTCTAAACTCCTTGAAAGAGTTGTGAAGTTTCGTTTATACCAGTTCATAGATCTAAACCATATTCTGCCACCTCAACAATTCGGATTCAAAACCTCACATTCGACCAATCATCAGATACTGAGAATTGAGAAAAAAAATGATAAAGGCTATGAAAACAAAATGCATCCGATCGTGTCGGGACTAATGGATTAACGGACTTCCTTACCTCCGTTGTATTATAAAATTATTCCTTACTGAAACAACCTCCCAAGTACGAATCAATTCACACCTCTCTACGATTCGACATGTTAATGCTGGTGTTCCCCAGGGATCCATATTGGGCCCTATATTATTCAACATTTATATGTCATGCTTCCAAGATATTCCTCATGCTGTCCTCGCGTTGTACGCCGATGATACAGCTATAATAACGCAAAACCATGATATTCAACGGACAGCACAAACACTTCAAGGAAGCATCGACTACTTACCCACTGGTTCAATAAATGGTGCATCAAACTGAATGCGGATAAATGTGAGTCAAAAATATTTACCTTACGACGACCAGAAGACATAACCATATAAAATACTCCAATACCATAGAATAGTCCTGACTCTGCCGTACGATACCTCGGGACCTATTTAGTTAGAAAAGTTACCTTGAGTTTTCATATAAATAAAAAACTGTCGGAGGCATATGCTGGACTAAACATGCTCTATCCAATCATAAACAAAGCGTCATCACTCAAACTCCAACATTGTGGAATATTAATTTATACATCTATAATTGGACTCATTATATCCCACGAATCGCCCATATGGTGTGCCGCATCCAAAACCAACATGAATAAACTAGAAATTCTACAAAACAAGGTATTATGTATGATCACCGACTCTGAGTGTTATGTTAGAAATACCCAACTAAGAAGAGAAACTAGTATACTCCCTATGTAGGAATTCTTAACTAAAACTGCCAAGAAATTTTACCAAACTATTGACCCGTGCAGCATCGCAACACCCCACAACAGAAGAAACACACACATGCATACCAGATTAGTTTTCCTTTTATATTTTTAGGATATCGAATGTCAAATTGATAATTTTGATAAAAAAGGTGAATTTCAATTGGTTGTAATGATGACTTTGTTTCGACCAATCACGTCCTGCGTCAAGAACTGCATGCATATTTGAAATTTTGTATAGGCTAGGTGCTAAAAGAATAATAGTATTCAAAATCACAAAAAATTATTTTCCTTAAAGGAAAACACACTCATTTTTAGAAATGTATAGCTAAATTAAAAAGTATCTAGTATATACTGTTATGGTATTGGTGCAGGAGTTTAAAAATCAGATGATTAAGATTAAATGAATACAGTATTAAAAATTACAAAGATGCATTTAGATGTGAAATGGATATCAAAATTATTAAGATGTATTTAGAAAAGAAAGGAAATGGAATTTATAATTTAATTGTGAAACAGTAGGATTTTAACTTAATTTAATATCTGAAATGAAAATGGAAGTTAATGACAAATACTTTTTCGAAATATACTATTTAACATAGTGGGTATTAGACATATAATAAAGCTTCAATAGTGCATTGGACTGTAAAACAATAAGCTAGATCGCTAAGGAAATAGTTTATTGATTAGAATAAAATTTTGTGATAACGAAACTAATGTAATACAATTTGTAGCGTTTGAAATTAAGGAATAAACCCCTTTATAAAAGTTTTTTAAAGATATTTTGGCAAATAAAAGGGTTAAAATTAGAAATAAAGTTGGCGTGGTGAAAAAGAATAAAAAGTAAAATGTTAAAAGAATAAGATTAGCAGACTAGATGGATGAAGATTAGAAGGTGGTAAGAAGACCAATATAATACAGTTATAATCTACAAAGGCAAATAAAAGTAAAGAACTGCTGAATTGAGTTTATTGTGGAATTACATTGCATCTACTGAATTGGATAAAAAGCAATGGTTTACAAAGGAAGTGGTTTACATCGACATCATTAGCAGAGTGAGCGTATTGGTGGGACAGTAAACACATCTACAGCTGAGGCCGATTTGGATGCATACTGAGGTGGAGGTGTGAATGCTGTTTTAAGAAGGCGACCTGTTTTCGTGTGTTCCTGTGGTGAACTGTTTTTCCTGGGTTCCTGTGTTGATTTGGATCCGGATTCTGTACGTCTTGGCAGTTCGTTGTCAGTTGAAGCCTTCGCCCTGGTAACGTGGTGAGTCGCGGAGCTGGATGCATTGGGTTTGGTAGAGGAGAGTATTAAGTACAATAACAGGTAACAGAATACAAGTATTTAAAATAAGAACTGAAAGAAAATAAAGAGTGAAGTGAGTTAATTTTAATTAAGGGAGTACTTACCATTTGAGATTGTGGAATGACAAACGTAACGAGAAAGTATTTGTAACTGATTTTTCAAAACTAGTTTTGAAGTGTCAGTTGACAGATGTATTGAGTTGTCATAAAAAATAAGAACATCAAATTTCAGAATATAAGCAATCTAGATTATAAAGACTGCGACCTAATTCTCAGTCAAGTGTTCTACTGAGGCTAGCAGTAATAGTATATTATTATATGAACGATTGTGATAGCCATTATTCACGAAGATGACATTTGCTCCACACGCCGGCGCAAGTCATCTGAGTGAATAATGGCCATAATCGCGAATGTAATACGATATTTTATCTACTCCTATGCAATAGGAGTCTTGTGTTCATATTTCCGAATTAAGACAGTTGTGACAGCTGTTAACTTCAAAAGTAATTTAATAATAAGAATGAATTTTGTGATTGGCTACAACCTATTGAATAATGAAAATATAATTTTTTGATTGGTTGCAACTTGCAAACTATTGAATAATGAAAATAGAATTTTATGATTGGCTGCAAACCGTGAATTATGAATCATAATTAATGGCCATTGTACAGTAGGAGTAGATAAATAATTTTGATTATCCATAAATAAAATAAGGCAAATAAATTAATTAAAATTCCATTTAAAAAAAACTGATTGAGAATAAACTAAAGGTGTAAGTCAATTATAACATAACAACGTGGTAGAGTCAACTTGACATAAGTTGGACACACAAAGTGGAGCTAATCACCTTGACAATACAAATTGAAGTAAAACGTTATTTATTGATATTTACCGAGTAACAGAATGGTAGCATTGTAAAATGTATGGTATACGGAGAACATTGCTGTGGGCCGTGGAGTTTATCAATTCCCTGTAGAAGAGATCTGCCTAATTGCTGTGGGTTAGTACCAGAGAGCTATTTAATAAGGTTAGACTAGTGTTTTGTGTCGAAAATTGGAACGAAGCATATCTGAAATAAACGATTTATTATTTATAAAGTAAACCATGTAATGGCTTGATCAACTCAAATAAGCTGCAAATGATATTTAGAGATACTTTTGAGATAAAAGCTTGGATGTACTGTCAACGTACACTTTCGATAAAATAAATATACCTAACCGATACAGAATGTGAACTCAATATAATTTTAAATTAAGAATAATTAAAAATGCATGTCCCAACTTGAGTAGAGTTTCATGTTTAAAAGAATTTTTAACTGAACTGGTTTTGAGGGTTAGTTAACAGAACTTAATTGATACACCGGATAAATGATTAATATAACAAAGTACATAATCATAACTATCTTAGGTTAAGTCGATCTGACATTTTAAGGAATAAAAATGTGTGCAGGCTTAGGTGGAAAGTAATTTTACAGTAAAACATTAAAACTTAGAGAACTTGCAAACTTTTTTATTAAAAATTGGGCAGCCACCCACATTTTCTATATGAAATCGTAATGGAAAACGAAGTTTTCTTAGAAATCAATAAATATCGTTTTTCTCTTCCATTCAAAGAAACTACACTTGCTTAGATGCTAGTTTCGATAATTAATCGTATATAGAGCATTACCAATCTTGGCATTAGGTCAATTTCATTCTTTATCTGTAATACAATATCCACATCCAGCGTTTTTCTGCCCAGAAATCAAACGTTGTTCCATGGGAGCGGAAGAAGAAAAATAGCTTGCATTTCCAAACTTTCACGAGGAACGAGCTGGCAGCTCGCGCTTCCTCAGACCGCTGTTCTAATTCAAAACACGAAATAGTGACTATAGAAAGCCATTAATTGGCATCTTCACCTTTCACCCGAGTAATGGAATTTCAAAGCAATTTTCTCAGCGCTTATTAAGAGATGCTCACAATAATTTGTTGCCCATAAGAGTAGAATGAACGCTCCATCTGCAGTCCTTAATGAATACTAGGACTAAATGAAGCCTGCATTTTAATATTCCGGTAATGGAACTTTTAAACGGCCAAATTGGACAACCGGTAAGAACACGCTTTACGACTTTAGTGCGTAATGTAATCACCACAAGCAGAAGCTTATCCACGCGGAAACTTTAATTAAATAACTACTGTTATTAAACATTATAACTGAAATATGTGTGAAGACGTACGGACCCATAAATGTAATTCATTATACAAACGTCAATGCCTGTTGGGCCATAAATAACAAACAAGTGGCGTAGTGACTAGCTAATTAGCAGAAAGAGGTCACAAGCTTAGCCGTGCGTCTATTGATTCAAGAGCAGATTCACAGCCATAAAAAGCAACATAAATATTAATAACTCCAAACGAGGCTTACAGTTGTAAACATGTTTACACAAAGAGTAAGCTGTAAATGAAATAACTTTCCTCGCTTTGTGCAGAAATCATTAATCGAGACTTAAAAAGAGTCAAGAGGTCGATGAATTTATTGTTCAAATAAGTATATCCAGGAATTGTGCAATAGAGCAACATCTTTAAAGGAATACGCAAACGGAAGCAACAAACTACAACCATGCAAGAAAGTAACAAAACGCATTGAAGACAATATCCTATTCCCTAAGCAGAGCTTTATTAAGATTTTTGAATAAGCAAAGAATAATGAAAGTTAAAATCGCTTGCTGATGTTGCTCTCAGAATATTACAGTAGGTACGTATATACATAGTAACTTCATGCTACCTAAGCACTATTTGTTATTATAAAGTGTGGCAATATTTTATAGACGACGCTTGAAGCTTCATAAAGGCTTAGGGAAACCAGAAATCTTGTGCAAACGCTGTTGTAGTGCATGAAAAATGTGGAGATGAAGGCAATGTCATCATGAATAATTTTCCAGGGATCCAGCTCTACTCCGTTGTGAAAGTAATCACTGACCAAGATCCCTCTGTGGCACAAAAGTAAGGTAACAAATTCTAAGCAGAAACAAGATCTTAGTCCAAAGGGTTTTAGTGAATTTGTTGATATTTTTTGACCAGCAAATGGCCTAACGCTATTGCAATTGTTCGAGTGCTTTTTTGATTAGGTAACTATATCTTATTCTAAGCTACTCAAACACAGACGAATGCGATTAGTGCCAGAAGTATTGACAAAATTAAGTGTTGTGGAAGTACTGATGTTGGAGGATGTGTGGTTTTACCTCGACTATATATCTTATAGGAGAATTTAAACGTTACTTGTTCTCTTGAGGGAACTTGAAAGTCGAGGTTTGAAATGTACTAGGAGAGTACGAGAAAATTGAACTAGAAAACGTTCGGTGTCTGATACGAAAATAATGGAAAATGGACAGAGGAACCTATAAATTGGCAAGTACTGGAGACCTACTAGATAATCATTAAAATCATTAAAAAATTCTTATAACTCTATCTTTCGTAAATATTATAAGATGTAAATAGGTTTAAAGAACAAAGTTCATGATTTCAACAGAAAATCAAATAAATTTATTTTATAAATAAAACAAAGTAAGATAACGCAAATAAATAAAAATAAGAGTCCAGCAATACTACGAACAACGGTAGAAGTCACAACATGCATCTCCGATACAAACAAAAGAGAAGATGAAAAAAATAGTAAGTAATGTTAATTCAGAAGATCTGACGAAGATCGAAAAAATAAATCAACAACTGTAACGCTACGATTTTTGTGGGCTTATTTATGTCCAAATATCTTTTTTTCTAGCTAGTTCAATACCCATGAGATATCGTTTGTTTTGTTTACTTTAGTTCATAGCTAGGGCAAAGCCGTATTGCAGTTGTAACGGTATTTGTTAGTTCTGCTGTTGTTCGAACCTACCGTTACAAGTATTATAAATGAGGTGTTTGTTGGCATTGTCGTCGTGTTAATTTGTACAATATTGCTCCTTTGTTGCCCGCCAGCTCAGTTTATAACAAGAAGCCTCTCTCCTTTAACTCATTTCGTTTACAGACTGATATAACTAGTATATATACTAGGACAGACATATATATTCATAAATAAACAATAACAAAACAGGACAAATTGTATTATATACGATTTTCAAGTCGCACTAAAGCCGCCTCTGACTAAAAGCCGGCCCTGCTGCCGTTATTCAACGAAAGTGGGGATGAAACTGGATATTTCAGCAATGATCTGATGCTTGACGTCACAGGTCACCAAGAGCGCATTCGGCCACACCTAAAACCGTTACCGTATTATAACGCGGGGTGATTCAATGTTGGGCAATTGTCAACTGACCAAATTTCACATGCGAATACCACCAACCTTTGTTGATTGCGTACAGATAGCCAGTGTATTTTTCACAGTCGCAGCTTAGACTAGAGTTGCTGTCATCTTGTATTCAGAACACGTGAAATTATTCGAATCGGAATATCACTGTCATCCGGGACGAGTCCCACAAAATCCGCTTTTTTTTTGGACATTGGTCCTGTTAAGTGGCAAGGTGGAACCACCTGCTTCTTTAACATTTGCGCCAATAATGTCCGCCCTTTTTTGACGCGCCGATCGCACTTAATATATCCTTCTCGCTTTTTTCTATTGTTTCTAACGATGCTTACAAAAATCGCACTCTTAGCGCCGCGACGTACTATGGTGGGAATTCATATAGACTGGTGGTTAAGTTAATTTATTCGAATTTAAATACTCCAAACACAAAGGCTAAATTTTACATAATACATAAATGCAGATAATACATAGACATAGAAATTGGCTGTATATTGGAAGGTTGGTAATTACTAAGTAGCAAACGACTTCCGGGATTGGACCGTGTCATGATTGAGGTCGAAGAAATTAACGCTTCGCCCACTTTCGTAAGGGGCTTACCAGGAGGAAAAGCAAAAGAGCACAGTAACTCAACGTGTAAACCACGCCAGGGGCGAAACTCTTTTGCAAGGGAAGGGATAGAAGAGCACGGTAACTCAACGTGCAAACCACGCCAAAGGCAAAACTCTTCTGAGTTTGGTTGGTAATTACTGTTGTTGAGCTCAGATGTAGATGGTCAAATACCGTTTTCCGGTAGGACCATACGTTGCCCATGGGCTCGTATTAAGTTGTGAATGTTGACTCCAAAAATGTAATAAATTAAAATAAAACAATCTGCTTACATGCAAACGAACAACATATATTTTATATATGTCTGTAAAGACTAACTAGTTCTATAATTAAGTACTAAACTACGAAGCAAATAGCTTTTTCTACCACGCATTTAGGCTGACGGTTATGTTTAATAGGCGCACAAAAGAATACAAAATATAGCACACCTGCTGGCTTCGGTGATTCACAGCTCCGGGCTCCAATGGCTACTCTTGAATAACAGAACCTGGGATAAATTACTCGCCGTAAGTAATGATCTTTGAATTCCAGCTGTGTAATAACCTAAACGTGTCTCGCTTATATACTCGTCGATGCCTTTGCTATGATGTCGCTTGAGGTCGTGGGCGCTTTCTTTGTTGAGTTACTGAACCAGTCGAATCAGTCGCCAAGCAAAAATGTCGGTAGGGCGTCAAAACTGGCTGTAAAGTTAAAAAGCAACTATTACGATACCTTTTCGTTCTCCAGAAAATGTAGAAACGCTCTTTTCTAACTGACGCTGGGCCACGCCCTGAAAGCTAAATTTCGATACGTAAAGGGGTCTGCAAAGTTAACTCGATATCCCCTAAGCTATTTATAGTGGAGCTCAGACCTTGACAAGAAACACTTGTAAAGATTAATAAAAGCTCATAGGGCCACGCATAAATAGATGTTGTAAGTAACACTGAAGGAAAAGAAGAAAAACATGGATAAAATAGAAGACAAACGCCACAGATGTAAGGGAGAGAGCAATACAACTTAAATGGCAATTTGCAGGACATGATGCCTACCAAATAGACACGATGTCATGGAATGCACGAATTCTGGACTGGTAATCATAGTTAGGCGAAAGCACACGTGGCAGACCACATATGCGATGGGTGCACAATATAAAACGAGACGCCAGAGTGGTATGGAAAAAGGTCGCTCAGAATAAAGGGCAATGGAAAAAATGAGCTACATTCGTAGCTAGATTGTAGGGGGTTAAAAGAAGCAAAAAAACAATTTTAATTATCCATCACCTTAAAGGACTATGCGCAAAACTGGCAATAAGTCAAAGGACTAAGTATATGTAGGTGTTTTAGTCAACAATCATCTCTTCTGTAATATATCTTTGGATTGTCAGCGACAAAAATTTTAAAATTGACTTTTCAAACATCTATTTTTTACATTTTTATCTTGAGACTGCAGCACCAATCTATTGCTTCGTCACTGAAAAAGGTAACGTGTTAAACAATCAATTTGATCATGGTCATACATATGTCGTCGAGTCTATACAGCTTCTCTTTATCAAATTTTCGCAGTGTTTTACTGAATTTACTTCGCTATTCGTTTGTGCTATAGCGTTCCTGTGTCCAAAAAGAAACTAAAAATGTTGATCTCACATGATATGGGCCATTTTGGAGTTTTTAGCTTGTAATTTTGGAACGTTTGATATTTTCAACAATTTCTTTTTGGTACAGTTTGTTTTATTCTGAAGCACTTATCTTAAGTTCCTAAAAATGCTTTATAAAGTTACAAGTATTTTTGGAACAGAGGCAGAGTAGGTGCATTTACGCCCAATAAATTTGGTCTGCTGGTGATGTCAAACTAGGCTACAAGACAAGAAACTGCTAATTTTTTCTTCATTTTTGTGCATGAGGTGACTCAATTCACAACTTGCAACTTTAAAAACCTTTGCAAGTCTTTCATCTGTGCTGAATGTGCACCAGATAAAACGCAAAACAAATCTTAAACTATTAATTACCACTGAATTAGTACAGAACAAAATAACTAGAAAATATCTCACCAAAGATGGAAATCGGCCTCACGTAAGTTTCCAAGAGGACGCCGCTCGAAGCTTAGGCTTAATTTGTCGACAAAAACAATTATCCCTTAGGAGACTTGAAATTTTTCGGCGTTCACAGCCGCCCAAGACGAGCGCTTGCAATCGAAGACCGCCACACGCAAAAATCTCGTTCCAGGTACCTCTATTATCGAAGGTCGCACGCTTTTTCGGAAAAACCAGAATTCTTTTGCACGGCGCTCGCCCAAAAGAGGGGCGCGCGGGCTGTTATATTAGAGATGTCAGCCACATGGAGGAGCGAATCGCAAAGAACGCACAAATGAAATGGGGCGTTATAATACCTCCTTGCTGAGCTATACCCTCATAAAGAGAGTGTTACAATTAGGCTTCTGTCATTTTACTGAAAACTAGAAAATGACATTAAAGTGAAAATTAGCAGATATGCTAATGTACTTTAATTTTTACCTATGACTTTTAAGGGTCAAAATTAGCAATCCTAAAAATGTTTTGTGGGAAATCTTTAACGAACAAGATCTTGATTATAAAAAATTGTGTTAATCGATTTAATAGTGATACTTATGGTCCCGGGTGGTGTAGCTTGAACAAGCGTCCACGTTCGATCAGCAGAGTTAAGCAACGCTCTCTCTGGTCAGAACTTGGATGGGAGTTCCACGGCTGCATCTCTCGGCGCCTCGTGGTACGGCTATCACGGAAAAAAGTTGGTCCCGGCGGTCATAACGACATCATGACAGTCGTTAGTGGGGTAGGAAGTCCCCATAAAATGTACAGTGACGCCTATAATTGGCCTAACGGATGTTGGGGGAGTGCGGAATAAAATAAAAGAAATTAAAAAAATAAAATACTATTCAGCACTACAGTGAATGGAAAATTCCCATATATAAACGTGTGTTGTGTCTGCATCTCTACTTGCGTTGCCTTTTCATCGGCATTTATCTGACACACTTCGTCCGCGGTTCGCAACAGTGTCGCGTTCTCTTTATAGTGCAGTGCTAAGTAAGCAAGATGTGTACGCCTTCCTAGGCAAGTGGTTAAAGCGTTTGACAATCGGATTCTGCAGGTTCTAAACCTTCTAACGGCATTTTTTCGTTGCTAATTATTGTAATTCGCATTACTAAGTGTTTCCTTTTGCTGTTTCAGTATTAACTGACTAAACAGTCGAAATTAGTGATAAAAGTACATCAATTGAAAAAGCGAAAACGTACCTGCTTGATTTTCAATACATTGACATATATTTGAGATGGCATTTATAATTTCATAGGTTTAAGGATTAGAGAGCTACTTTTTTCTCATAGTTAGAACATTTTTGTATAAAATACATTAGGAAATGCGATTTTGTGTAACTTGTGTGACTTTGAGAGATCTGGCTTCGCTCGCATTTCCTAACTGGTTTTATAAACAGCTACTTACTTAGTTTGTATATAATTTTGAACATTCTATGTGAGAGAGGTCAAAACATTTTTTCTGCAATTTTTTATTTACAATTATTTCTTAAAATGTAAAACTTATTTTAATTAGAATACGGCCGTCAAAATAGCGCGTTGAAAAGCTAGTAAGTACAAATAACGCAATTAGTTTAAAATATGTGTATCACATGCAAAAGCACAAGCAGACCTACCACCTGACGCATAAAGTAATCAGGATGGCACGGAAGACCCGACCTCTACATTATTTTTTTTGTGCCAGACTTGTAGAAAATTCACATATGTATTTGGTAATGGCCTCTCCCCCTCTTGAAGAATGTCGGGGGCCCTATTCTTGCAACCTTGCCTTTACAAAAAATACTTGTTTTCTGGTAATTAGGCTGCACAGTTTTTCAAACACTGTATCAATATTTTTTCTTACTTCATATAACCAATTTGCTCAAATGCTTCGATCAATTCGACGCACTGTACACATATTTGCAGTCCCAATTAATACTTCAATAAAAGTAAATCCCCCGGGGGCCCGTTGCAGATTCGCGGGATATATCCGCAGGAGACATCCGTCAGCAATTTGTCGACCGATGCGACTAATGAGGCCAATTACATAAACAGCTCATTAGCGGCCGCAAAAAAATAATTAATCCTGGGGCAGCTGATAAGAACGAGTTCGCGCATAAAGCGGCATAACCGCAGCAAGCTGTTGGAGCCTGTCGTTCACTTGGTCATTATGTCAGGTCAGGCGGCGCCCGGTTGAGGTTAAGCCGCCGCTGAACTCTGAACTCCTCCAAAACGTGGACTAACGCGACTTTTTTGCAGGAAATGTGCCAGCGACCGCGGTTCATCAGCGACAACGCCAACGACACCTGCCGGTTCGCCGTGGAGGCGGGCGACCTGGGGGACCAGTGGCTGATGGCCGCCGTCGCCTCCCTGGCCCTCACGCCACGCTTCCTGGACAGGGTTGTGCCCCCCGACCAGGGTTTTGATAACGCCAACTCCTACTGTGGTGTCTTCAGGTAAGATTGCTTGCTTTAATCGACTTGAAAGATCGAAGAAAGGTAATTAAGTTGGCCATGAATGTAAATGTATGTACACTGCCGTGTCCTAACGTATCCCATATACCCAATATCCACTGGGGTACGCATCATATGGATATCATAATGCTACTAGAACTACAACTGGTGCTGTGGTCACTCGCACGCGAAAACGTGTAAAAAACATTGTAAATCGATTTCCATTCGTGGATTTTCTGGTACTCTACATTCGAGTATTTATAATTTCTCCTTCTTCTTTATCCTTACGTCTTACAGCGTCGGGCAGTTCATAATTTTAATTATTAAAATGTGATGGAATGAAGCACCACCACTTTGTTGATATATTCCCCTTTCTAAGATAGAGCAGCTTTAATATCATTTGTTTTAACAAAACTGCATTAGTTGAAATAAAAATGTTTTTGTTATAATACTAGGTGTTGTGCATAATTTCGCACACTCAGTTTTAGATAAAGAGAATTCACGACGTATACAATTTTTCATTAATACAATTATGAAAGAAATACAGTATGTTTATAGATTTTAAGGAGATAAATTTGATTATGAGCATCTTAACGAAACAAATTTGATTGCCAAAACGAGGCGGTGCGGTGAGCCGAATTTTGCGGCAATCAAACGAGTCTCGTTAAGTGCCATAAGCAAACGTGTATTGTTCAATATTTTACCTTCATCAATAAATTCTGGTTCAACGTATTTCTTTATACAAAAAGAGTGCGGTAATATTCATTATCGTACTGAGTGCGGTAATATCCATATCGCACTGAGTGCGGTAATGAAGCTCTTAACGATACTAAAATTAATTTGGTTAAGAGTCTATAACAACACTGATGAAGATAATAGATATTAAGGATAGAAATTTGATTATGAGCATCTTAACGAAACGAATTTGATTGTCAAAACGAGGCGGTGAGTTGAATTTTGCGGCAATCAAACGAGTCTCGTTAAGTGCCATAAGCAAACGTGTGTTGTTCAATATTTTATCTTCATCAATAAATTTGAGTTGACTGTATTTTTTTATTTAAAAAGGGTGCGGTAATATCCATTACCGCACTGAGTGCGGTAACGAAGCTCTTAACAATACTACTAAAATTAATTTAGTTAATAGTCTATAACAACACCTATGAAGATAAATATCTTTAATTTATACAGTTTTTTTTATTTATAGTTATTATGATTAATTTTAATTATTTTTTTATATATTTTTATAATTATACAGGGTGATTCATAACTGGTTGAACAAAATGAACAGGAGTGTACAGCATCATGTTCTGGTTAAAATATATGAAAGCAATTTTTGCCGTGATGTTGTTTTGTGTTTTGTGCCGAAGGTGTGTTTCGACTTTGATTTTTAACTTTAATAATACTAGGCCATGATTTATGTGACATAAAAAGTTTATTAAATGTCAACTTCAACTTTTATGTCACATAAATCATGGCCTAGTATTAAGTTAAGTTAAAATAAATCATAACCGGAAACTTTGAGGTCTAATAACTCGGAAACAAAAGCCGATTGGCCAAAATTTTATTTCGCATTTTTTTAACTAGAACATGATGCTGTACACGCCGGTTCATTTTGTTCAACCAGTTATGAATCACCTTGTATATTATAGTAAATAGTACTCAACTTTTCAATGTCGGTAGTTTACAGATTTAGGGCTTTATTTAATTTCTATAATTTCATGAATTACTCTTTTTTAATGAGTTCTCTTTATTAAATTTTGGGTGACTTAAAAGTTATAACAATTATTGTCTACTAGCGTTCTGCACACAAATTGGGCGCGAAATAATACATTTAATGCAATTTGTACAAGAGTGATCCATTTTGTATGTCGAGTTAATTTTGAGGTTAACTCAATCCACATTAAAAAAAAGTCACTTATAAAAATTTGAAAACCCCAACTACTGGCTTACTTGCGTCGCCTTGAGTCGATTTAAGTGGCGTCAAGCAAGCAAGCAAGCAAGCCATGAAAATTATTATGTCGGATAGGCCTGATACGGCTGTATTACGCTTATTATGGGAAGCTACTCTAATATTATTGGAATTTTTGTGTTGATTTATTCATCTTAGTAAATTTTGTGTTAGGGATGAATTTTTATGAAAATCGTACGACACTCAATGACCAATAGAAAAATTAGTTCACGAGCCGTAACCAAGACAACAACAAAATTTCTTGGAAATTTTTTGTAGGAAGACATTACTTCTTTTTAGGGTTTGTGTCGTTATGATTTTCTTACCGAATCTGCATTCAAGCATTAATTCATATCCGGAAATTATTTTTCGTGCATTCCAACAACGTCCTAATTAATACGACATTGTTGGAACGCACTCAAAAAAATTTCCGGAAAAAATTAATGCTCTTATGAGATTATATCTACAGCGACGTTCTATGAAGTTTTGTAATGATGGCAACAGACTTTAGTTTGACTTTGCTGCAGCGTCCGTTGTCAGTGGGCCCAAAATACCCCAAAAAATATCGAAAAAATGACAAAACATTTTGCTAGGAGATGCTACTACGATTTTGATCATTTTCACAGACAAGATTTCCCTCTTACTCATAAGTAATACCTTATAGTCATTATCTACCCAAAAATGCCAGGGAGGGAAATATCTGAGGGGGTATACAACAATGCCAGACCTTCCTTGGTTCCACAGCGATACATCGTTGGGTGTGAGGAGGCCCAAAAACCCAACAAAATTCTTGTTCTCAAAAATTACTTTTAACAATTTTGATCATCTCACAGATAACATTTTCCTCTTACTCATACTCTCACCCTATAATCATTATCTACTCAAAAAATCCTGGGAAGGAGATATCGGGGCGGGGGTGGGGCAGACTTCATCCAGATGGATTTCTATGAAAATCGTACGACACTCATAATGACCAATAGAAAAATTAGTTCACAAGCCGTAACCAAGACAACAACAAACATTTCTTGGAAATTTTTGGTATGTAGACCAACCTAACTGTGAGGGTTTGTGTCGTTACGATTTTCTTACCGATTCTGCATTCGAGCATTAATTCATATCCGCAAATTATTTTTCGTGCATTCCAACAACGTCCTAATTTGCCCTCGCGTCCCGCTCGGGCAAATTAATACGACGTTGTTGGAAGGCACTCAAAAAAATTTCCAGAAAAATTAAGGCTCTTATGAGATTATATGTGAAAATTTACGGAGAATTTTATTTCGGGGCTGAACTTATGGGGTATGGTTGTATTCGTTATACAGGGTGATTTTGAAACACCTGTATATATTGATATCACATGTAGAGAATACATAAGTAAACAGTTCTGCAAAAAAAATGTTTAACAAAATGTGATTCCGTCCGAAAAAAAAAAACTTAAAATTCAGGTATTCCCAGTTTGAGAATTAAGATAAAATAAAAATGTTAGGTAGGTAGGGCATCAAATGCTCAGAAACAATTAATTTGTTTCGTGTATCTTGTTAGGCAGGTTACGTCAGATTTGAATTGTTTGTCATATACACGGTTTGTATCTAAAAATAATTAGGAATAATGCCAAATTTTACTAAAAATGAATTAGTTGATATGGTTCTGTTGTACGGCCAGCTTTAGGACACGCAGCTGAAGCCAGGCGTGTGTATATTGAACGGTTTCCAAACAGACAAGCACCAGATGTTCGAACATTTTCTTCCGTAACTCAACATTTGCGCGATTATGGGTCTTTCAAAGCTCAAACACAAGACCGTGGCCGGAAAATGACCGTTCGCACACTGGAAATGGAATAGCTAATTTAGACGCTGTAGAACTAGATCCAAGCACAAGTACCAGAAGACTAGCTCTTCCCAATTGTGTCTTAGCGAACGCTTCATGAGCAAGGGTTCTATCCTTACCATGTACAGCGTGTTCAAGCACTACACGGTTACGATATTGCCAGTGGCTTTTAAGAATGAATGGTGAACAGCCAAACTTCACTGACAAAGCGGGATTTACACAACGTAGAAGGTATAATAGTCACAATACTCATATTTGGAGTGACGAAATTCCGCGAGAGACGCGAGAAACAGATTTCACAGGAATTTCCGTAAATGTGTGGGCTGGCATATTAGGAGACCATTTAGTGGAAACCAATTTTTTCCATCGCGTTTAAATGGTGCTCATTATATGCATAGTATTGCATGAGCTACTGGAAGACGTGCCCTTAGCGCTTCGACGTGAAATGTGGGTACATACACGAAGGCGCCCCAACGCACACTGCATGGCTGTAACAGAATGGCTGGATAACAATTTTGGAGAAAGATGAATTGGTAGGAATGGCCAGTTTCAAGTGCAGCTCGTTCTCCAGATTTAAACGCGTGTGATTTTTTTACGGGACTATTTGAAACAGTTATTCTATGCAAATACGGTAAATACCGTGAAAGAACTTAGAGAACGAATAGTAGAGGCTGTTGAAACAATTCGACACCAAGAAGGCGTTTTTGTTAAAGTACAAGATTCAATAATCAGACGTGCTCGAGTTTGTATTCAAAACGATGGGTTACATGTTGAACCATTTTTGTAAATTTCTAAATAAACGTTTATGAGTTGGTTTTTAACTTGATCTATCATTAAATAAGTAACAGTTATGGGAATATCTATTAGTTTGATTTAAGTACGAGGAGGGGTTAACAATTAAAGACAAAAAAAGATTACTTTGTAGATTACTTGTAGAATTTACAAAACTTATTAAAAAAGGCGTTGAAAATAGTTTTGAAACCGAATCATCGCCTATTGATGTTATTTTAAAGACGTTATACGTATGATCGAAAACCCCAAAATATCAAATATTTAAGTAATTAATTAAATTAAATAATAACGTCAGTACTTACTGATTTATTAATTATCCTAGCAAATAAAATTATTATCGAAGTTCAGTGTAATTATAGCAACTTGATTTTACTTTAGGTCGTGAAAATAAAAAATGAAACAAGTTAAATTGTTAATTTTTCATTACATGGTTACTTGACATTTGTAAATTTACCTGCGGTTCTCAAACTGAGGTCCATTCAATTTCAAATCGGTTTTTCTCGAAACTGAAGCATATTTTATATAGGAACATTTTTGCAGGTCTACTTGTTTATTCATTATCTACGTGAGATTTCAATATATACGTGTATTTTCAAAATCGCCCTGTATAAGTATTGATGAAATTTAAATTGATTTTTTTTTTGTAAATTTATTCGGTTTTCATTCAAATTTTCGGTATGAATATTTTATGGAAGTATTAAGCTGTGTCTAGTAAATTATTGATTTCACATTTTTTATGTTACTCTTGTAAATAAGTTCAAATTTAGATATCTGTCTGTTTTTATTTCTTTTCTGTACCAATTAGTGTCTAAAGTGCCATTTTTATTTCTTATTAACGTTAATTCTAGGAATCTTAATGAGTTTTCAAAAAATTTATTCATATTCGTGTTATTAGCTTTTATAACTATAACATCTACATATTATTGATATAGTGAAACATATTTTACATTTTTGGGTGTTTATTCTATTTTGCGCATAACAAGAACTGCGATAGTACTGTATCCATATTTTTGTTAAAAATATTAACATTAGAAAAATTATTAGAATCTAGTATATTGCGATATTTACAAATAGGGAACAATTGATAGCAGAGCCTTCGAAGTTAATTAAGGTACCTAGTTTTTGAATAAAATAAGTGCAATTCTAAGAAAATATGTTTTGCAATTCATAAAAACGATTAATAAATGATTTTCAAACTAGCAGAAAGATTGATATTAAAATTTTTGTATATAAAATGAAATGATTTTTTATTATAAACGTACAATTATGCATTTAAAATGAAATTTATTAGGCAAAAACTTACAACTTAGTTAAAATCAATACAAAAATATTTGGAACAACGCAGCAATTTATGTTGTACTCTTAAATGGACCATACATACAACAAACACTCGTAATAGAAAGCTTTATATGCGCTCAAATGGCATAAGATTGCATATTGTGCGAGCTTAAATAATAGTGGCTCAATTAACGGTAGTGTAGTGCTGCACATATGTTGGTCGAGTAGCAGGAACAGTTGAAGGAGCACGAACAGATTACAGAATACCTGGAGATCACGATGGCAAGTCTGAACGAGTTGGTCGACATCCTCGGACTAGTTTTTCAGCAATTTCCAAAGTGTAAAGAAAGCAGCCAAACAACGTCATGGTGAAGGTGTGGGTGTAACCCTGTAAACAAAAAAACCCATAAAAAGCGAGAAGATGCAGTGATTGTATCTTGCATAGCTGAAACCGGATCAACTTCCATCTGCAGGTCGATTTCCGTTATAACCATCAGAGGAATTTGCAAGAAAAGACGCAGCTAAAATGTACACATAAATTTAAAATTAGACGGGCAAGTAGTGCAATAGTTAATTAAGTTGTATTTTTCCCGCTTTTTTACATATTTCGCACGCAAAAGTGTTGATTTTTCGGTGGAGCCAGGTGGCGTGACTCACTTTGCTTTTGTTTATAACCCGACATTTAGGTAACATGACAAATTTATAGTGAATAACAGCCAGTTTGGAAAACAATCGAAAAATGTTTTGAGCGCGGCTAAATTCGAGTATTAAAACAAATTGGGACAATTTTAACGTCACTTAGAAATACGTAACGTAGAAACTATGTCGGTTTCGCTTCGAAAATGAATGGCGTAAAAAGGAAACTATGTCAGTTTGACTTTAAAATTAGTTGCGTAAAAGTTATGTCTGTTTAAGGGTTGAAACTTTCGAAAATTTAGAAGTCACTTCTGTTAAAAATTATGACCAAAATAAAAACTCTATATGTACCATTGTGCCCAAACAAAGGATGTCAATTATACCAGTTTGAAAAGCATTACTATCTTGATTTCAAGAATATGGGTATGTGCGGGGATGTAAGTGAAAGGCAACGAAAACTAATTACCTGGCACGAATTTTAAGTGAGGTTTGATGGTTTCTAAACATCGTGGAAACGGTGCCGACAGCAAATGAACTATCAACCGTAACTCAAATCACCAGCACCGGCCATTTTACCGATAGATACAGATCAAAGGCTGAAGAACAGGTTTCACATCTACCAGCAGCGTCGTGTGTTTGGGCAGTGGCGTAGCACACGGTAGGCGAAACATGTTTTCTTTATGTCATTCAATGATCTAGCGGAATTGTGAAGGGTTTGTTGTCAAAAGTTGTTATTGACTCCTTTTACGACGCAAGTAGTAATTAACGTAAGAAGTATCTTCTTTTAGACCCCTATGAAACCTCAAAATAAATTCAAAATTGTTGTTTGTGATTAGAGAATTCAAATAATTTTTTTTAAAGTTTTACTTATTGAGTGTCATAGTAAACCACCATAGAGTTATTGTAACGTAAATAAGATGTGTTTGTGATATCTTGATTAACGAAGCATCGACCAACATTTGTTCTGGGCATTTAGAGTTAGATAGGGCAAGATAGCCCATGTTTTCTGTATAACAGGAAGCTCTCCGGTATTTATTTTTTGTTTTAATTTTTTTCACAATATTTTTCTATGGTTTCTAATGCTAGATTTATAGGAATGTTTGTGCGAGAATAATTTATGATTCTATGGTAATTGTATTTGATTTTTTTATTCCCAAGAATCTTTAATACTATATCAATTTTTTGGTAATTTATTAAGAGTTTTGATAAATATTTAGGCAATTTATATATTGAACTCATATAAGAGGCAACAATAGGCCTTAAATGGAAATTTTGCTTACGCAGTTTTGGTAAACCATATATTTTAGGAGCAAATCCATTGTGAGAAATTAATTGTTATAGGTTAAATTATATATATGATTGTTTTTACACCAATGTTTTAGCAAGTTGTTATTTAAATTTTATATATTATTACTACGATATTTGGTTTGTTTGATATAAGTGTCAGTATCATTTAATAGATTATAACATTTTTTCCGCCGTAAACTTTTTTATTTGTTAAAACGGTTTTATAATGTTTTTCTGATTTTGTTACTAAAATGTTATTATAACTTTCTAAGTTTTTGGTTGTATTAATGCTATGTAGTCATTTTGTTAGAGTTTAGTTGAATCGGTTTTAGTATATTGTTTTTATTAAAATTAGTTAATATATTGCAAATTAAAGACCTGTTTTTATTTTTATTATTGCCGTTTAGTTAGAAATTCCATTTTCGATATTTGTAATTATGTTTCCAGTGATGTTTTTTTCATTAGGATTAGAACTTTGCTTAAAACTTGGTCCAACTTCTAAAACACTTTGTACTTCTTTTGGTATGCATTTATTTATTTAGATAAACAAGCGAGAGAGAGAGAGAGAGAGAGAGAATCATAACATTTTGTGGTATATTATAAATTAAAGATTTTAAACATACTGTATTTCTTTCAAACTTGTAGACATCGAGAATTCTCTTTATCTAAAACTGAGTTTGCGCAATCACTCACCATGCCGAATAAAGCAAATCGACACATAATGTAAAAAGATTCATTTTTGTTTCAAATCGAATATAGAGAAAAACATTAAAAAGTTGTATTCATGGAGCAAACCTTATTTATTTACGATAGTTGAATTCCAAACCATCACTTAGGAACAAATTGGTTAGTGTTCGATTTGAAAAAGAAGATATTGTCACATTGTGTGCAAATATGATATGTTTGAAATTGAATTTTGTTTTTCGAAATAAAAATATTTTAGTTACGTACAACCTGCCGAGGTATTGCTTGCGACTGAGGGCATTTGTAGAAATTTACAATTTTTGTCGCAACCAACCCAAAATTATATGAAAGGTCTTTTCTGAAGAAAGTAGCTGCTTTGAAATTACAGTTACAAAATTAATCTCGCACCAGTATGTAATTCCCTATTACTGTAAACACTCGAACTCGTGTACTGTGTAGCATGGTCTAGTAGAATGCATACTCGACTGCCGAGCCAGAGGTCGTGAGTTAGAATCTCAGTCTGGGCAAGATTTCTTTTTAATTATCGAAAGATACGTATGCAAATTTCTACTTCTCTCACCTTTAAAGCTGAAATACCACATTATTTTTATTGTCTGCACCATTCGTACTCTCCGCTAACGGTATTATCTTCAGCCCAAGTCGTAGCACATATAGCGCGTTCATGTATATAACATAATATGATAAAGACCATGCCGTTCAATAGATTAGTGATAGATAGAGTGAGCGTTCTAAAGGGCGCACGAAAAAGAAACCACTCCGTGTCGACAGTGTGCCGAAGTATTGATAATGGACAGTGGCATCGTTTAGTCCAGGCCGCACATTTTTTCACACTGAGGTTTACATCGCGATTTGACGAGCGTTACTTCTCCCAGAACGAAACACCCTTGTTGGTCTGACCTATACAGCTATACAGTGTATTGGGTCCTAAAAGTGTATGTTTTTCTTATCTATTTATAATTAAAACTATAGGTATAACTTATGTGAATTGTAGTAATGATTACAAATCAACTATCGTCTGCTCTTGAAATGTTAGGGATAGTCTCTCCTTGTCTCTAGGCAGCCTTTTAATCTCTCCCTCAGTTTCCCCCTTGTTTTTCTATATATTTTGTTCAATCATTGCATGCATGTCGACTCCTCCTGTCTGCGTTATTCCTTGAATTTGTGCAATTTCTTGGATTTCTTGCACTTGTTCAGGAAGCACGTCAGACATATAACTTCTAGATTTATAGGACCAGGTTATTTTACTGAAGCGGTTGAAATTCTTTGAACGGATGAAGGGTTGTAGGATTAGATGTGAATGGAGTAGCCAGGCCTAACTACCCCTTAAGACATTTGTAGCCTACGTCAGTTCACAAATGAATGCACATCAGTGCTAGAGAATGTATTAAAGATTCACATAAAAATACACTGCTTATATACAGACTTCTTGTGTCATATTTTGCTTATTCTAGTTGATATGGTGACCTAGTGATTACTTGACTTAAATTGAAAACAAAATTCTGCACAAACTTCTGGACTGCAAACACTAAATTGCAACTTGACCTAGTGATATAACAACAATGCTGAACATTGCGTAAATGTAGTTTAGATATTACATATAATGAACTAGTTTTGCGGTTTAATTACTTTCTGTAAAACTGCAGGCAGTTGTTTATTTGATGGTCAAACGTTAGTTCGAGCACCTCCCCTTCTTTCTCTGATCGTGGTTCTAGAGCTAGCTTCGATATTCGTGATTATACCAACCTAAACACATGCGCGTATTATTTTAATTGCTGATTTCCAATTATCGCTGGAAATGTATTTACTCCACTTATTTTCTGATATCCGTATTTCCGACTTTATACCTTCTTGTTAACCATTTCAGCCCATTGCATTCGACTTTTATGTCTTTCAGTGAGCTTCAACTTTTTTACCTCATTTGCCTCATTTACTTCCTCTAATATATAGTCTTTCGCCGTTTATGACATCGGAATTTGGTATGTCTTCAGCCACCTTATTTGGTTGAGTCACTTCTTTTTTTCTTAAGAACTAAACTTTGCTTATCTTGTTTTACCATTTCCTTTGCTACATTTCTGTGTTGTACGAGAAGTCAGTTAGGAGTAAACACAAAATGTTTAATAAGAAAATAACAGTCTGAGATTTGTATAGAATGCGCTACTGGAAATTGACGGTGGTGAGTTGTTTGAAAAGTAAATGTCTCTATTGTTCCCCATCACTGAAAAGAAAATTAAATTTAATAATGTTTACAAATTATGTTGTGCAACAGAATAGAAAGCATAATGAAACACTTGACAATGGATGCACAAAACTTATTTTAATTTTTGGGCAATAGAAAGAATAACTAAAAGTATACTATAAATTTGTTTAACAATTCGACAGGATGTTTAAGGATCCTGAAATACGTTTCTTCATTTTCAGTTGTTTCTGCATTATATGTGAGAAGTTTTGGGGGTCCCTGTGTATGCTGGGTTGCCTAAGTAGTTCTGATAGCTATTTTGGTATCTATGGTTATTGGTATAATTTCCCTTATTTCCCTAAGAAAGGGACTTTTCCTGTTCTCATTATGCATAATCATTCTTCAGCTTGGTTTTCGTACCTTACGACGTATGTTGGAGTTACCTTGTATAGATTTTGGAAACAGTTCGTCCCCTTAAACTTCAAGTTGACATTTAGTGAAATAGTTGCGCGGTATGTGACGATCTATTTGATTAATTCAGGATTAAATAATATTTTCGAAAGGAACTAACCCTCCTGCACGCATATGTTCAGTGGTACTCGAAAGACACCGTTCTATTGTCGTATTTTCACATCGCTTTACCCTTCCCTTAAGTTTTGAGTTCTTAAACTTTTTGATTTTACACACGATACGAGAGGCTTTTAACTGAGCTTCTGGCAAATGCTTTTTCACAGTGGTGAAAGGTGCTACAACATATTGACGTGTGTTGTCTGTACTGGCCCCTTAACTGTGCACCCACTCGGTGGTCTTATTACTACCTTCAAAATGTATAACAAATTAATGCTGCAAGAATGCAAATAGGAAATTGTGGGGCGTCTTCATTAATACAGTTACAGCTTAAACAGTAGCAGAGGCTTTAAAGAACAATATATTTGCATTCTGTTGATGCAGACGTTGCTCGAGTTCGCTACAGAACCCCGACGAACAGACGTCCAGCCCAAGAATAAACCTAAATATTTTTGAGTAAACGAAGGGTTGACTAACCACCAAGACTAAAAAATTCAAAACTCAAAGCACATTGTAGATGTTATAAGAGCAGTAAAGTGCATTTCCCTGCAGTTTCGTTTTTTTTTCGGAAAAACTCAGTCAACAAAAGACACGTTTGCAAAAGCTGTTTCTAGAAAAGTAATAGACTGCACAGTGATCTCATATAAAAATACTATTAATATACACAAATATGCACTTAGCACTATCAGCGACAATGCTAGCTCACTTGACCGATGCTTTATAATGCGTCTCAACGGTAGCCACTTTGTACTTGCGAGACGTGTGTGACATATCTAACGAAAAGAAGTAGCGGAGATTCTTGTGTCAAACCCGTAGGTCACTTACAATATTATTTTCGAATTATATTTCATAATAATCTTTGAATGTTGCCTACATACACTTCCCATTTTATCTTTTGCATAATTTTAATAAACAGTGAACTTCTAGCAAATTTTAATCAGTTCTTTCTAATACTTTTAACTTGATAACGCCTGTCAGCCATTTAATGCAATACAGCCTTCTGAAGGTCAGAAATTAACAATTGTAATTTAAATCTGGGTTTGTATTTTTGCTGCTGAAACGAATATTGACTTATACCTGCACACCTTTTTGGCAATATGGACGGCAACAGTCAAATCAAAATCGTCTCAACATTTTACTTAAATAGATTTACAAAACTTACCATTTTTTCAATCTTGAAACTTTAATTTTATACAGTATAATCGCAGTCGTGTCGTGTAAATGCTTTCTTTTAGTTTCTGTGTACTGTTAGTGCACTGCTTTCTGCCTAAGCATAATGCTTTACTTCTATTTTTTAATTGACATTAATAGATTAAGGGCCGGTTGCAGAAAGCAATGTTAAGTCTGGTGTTAGCTAACGTCGCGTCAAAGTGAACAAAAACGAATCAAATCTCAAATGCTTATGGTAACTAATACATTAGTAAACAAAATTTGATGCGATTTTGTTCACTTTGACGCGATGTTAGCTAACACCAGACTTAACATTGCTTTCTGCAACCGGCCCTAAGTTTAACTACCCTTAAAATTGTAATAAAAGAAACATCAGCGTAATTTTAACGGCTCTTGTGGCAGCCCTACGGCTTTTGTCGGATTTTCCACTTTGTTGGTATTAAGTTATCTAAAGTTCCAATCCTGATTGCCGCACCATTTTCGCCTAAGCGGGTTGTTCCTGCTTGCTTGGTGGCCACTGTCGGTCCAACATTTCGATCCCGAAGATTGGGACAAATTTCTCGCCGACGACCTTGGGCTGCTGCTTGCTAACGTCTTAGGTTTTCCGCGACCTTGGGTATCATTAGTTGCTGTATTTTTACTGAAATCAGATATTCATGCATGCTCACTATTGTTTATTTCCGATGCATTATTTACACATTTATGTGGTACTTTTCATGAGATACTACAAATCGTCCGCCTTACGTACTCACATTTGAATCCCATCCCCGTCTGTGAGGGTTAAACCTTATTCGACACTTTGGGTGTATTGCCGTAACGTCACATTTAGGAAAACACTTGATAGCAACCCAGCCCTCAGCTGATTTCCAAAAACTGTCCTGTAGATTGTGTGTTGATCGTAGTAGTATCAGATTACATCCTATTTGCTTTCATTATAAAGTGAAATACAGTCGCATGTTTAGGAATTAATAAGATTTCTAAGTACATGAAAGCAAAGGTGCGCTCATTCAACGTACTGAATCTTCACATTTCCAACGCCTTTATGGAGAGCTTTTGCGATTTTTTTCGGTACCTTTTAGGCCAGTGAAAACAACAAAACGTCGCCTTTCCCATCTGTAGCTATCTGCGTGCACCTTTCAAGAATGTTAACTGCTGCAAGCAGTAAATAGGTTTCCACTGTAACTAACTGTTTGTGTAAGCTAATAGAGACCAGAGAGAACAGAAACCACACGAAATTTTAGCACCTTTATAGAACAATTAGGCGGATTTGTATTCGAGCTATGAAAATTTCGAAGACTAGTTCACCCGCTTTTACTATCGCTGAAACGCATTTGTGCGACGACGCAGTACCTTGCTATAGGAGTACTCCTTTTCGTAGTCGTCCACGTTTGACCTTCGTTTGCTTCCGCAATTACTCATAAGATTACACTAATATTATTGTAGAAGATGCGACAAATATTGTTGTTCAAGGTACACAAGATAGAGAACAGCAAAATGTCTCCCCTTCCCTGGTAACTCATTCAGAATTTGATCTGCCTCTTCCCAATTACAAGTTGCACTTGTTTTTCTGTGACAGACTTGAAGAGTTCAAAAGCTTGTAAGGACAGAAAAACTGAAATTGCACAGCAAAGCACCACCAACCAGCCTGGTCTTGAAAAAGGATAATTCCATGTTTGCGCGTCTTATCTATAGGAAATCTGTAAACGCACCACGATCTTGATCCCTGAAATAAGCCTGTGAAAGACTTACTTGGCAGTAGCTCTTAGAATACCTAAATATTTGCAAGGACAAATCATCTGTTAACCGCAGCTTAGGACAGAACAGCATCAAGGGCAGGCCTGAAACCAACAAAGTCCTGGCAGGCTGTAGTACCTAAATAGTAATGATCCCTGTTTATTGCCATTACTTACAAGGAGCTAAGTACCTTCAGCGCATTCGCTGCAGCCATGTATCATCGGAACAAACTGAAACTAAGATAAATTGCAATTTGTCCCGCATAAACGAACGGGCATTTTTATTGTCGCACGGCGACGATCGCTGCGAAGACGGCATGTCGGTAATGACGTGCATTGTTCTTCGCATGAATCTATATGGAAAATCTTAATAAACACTGGCTGGCTGTCAATCTTATTGCCTGCACGCAGCGCTAAATGTGCTTAATGGTCTGCCGTTGAATACACAATTTGCATTGCACTCAGCCAATGAAGATTGTTGCAATCGCACTTGTTGATTGTAATTATCCGGACTCCGGACCCCGTGCAATCCAGCTGATCGGAATTACAAAACAGGACGTCCGTTGACGAGCATGATAGTTTACTGCTCTGCGTCCACCACGGAGGGACAATGGCAGATATCTCATAATTTTTACGGCCGCGTCATCTGGATTCTATGGGCGAGCTGCTGCCCATGTGAGGCCCAGAAAGGCTCGGTGCATCGATAGCGCACCGTAATGAGATTATTCTTCGGAGAGGGCTCGATCTTTATAAACCGCTTGCGTGGACACCGCCGCTGGATTGCAAGGCTCCAAGACCGTAGCTACAGGGAGGCTATAGAAATACGAATTTCCACACACAATGACATTTCTGTGTTATCCAAAATTTATACTTTCTAGGAAACTCTTTTCGGACGTTCAAAATAACTACAAATAACTGAAAAAGCGACGTAATTTGTGGAATGTTCGTAATAAAAGAAACTTACAACATCTAAGTACCAATTTTTTCGCAATCTTTGTAATGCTGTGTCGGGTAACATGTAACTAATACAAAATATGCCGAGTAAAACTCGGGATTTAATGAAACAGTTTAGCTATGAATTACAACTCCAGGTTCGTTAGATTCAAAATAAAGCCAAAATTAAAATTATTACCAAAAAACCAATTAACAATGGGAGCACAACAAATGTCTAAATAAAAGCGCTCCGAATAGACTCGGTGAAGTAACAAAAGCCCTAATTGAAACGCGTCACTTATTATTCAAAAAACTATTGAATAAAATGATGCGCGGGTTGCGTCGTACGACGAGGCCTCGCCGAATAGACGCATTTATTAATATGGTACTTTTTATATTATTCAAAGTCACACTTTACGCTCATCGCTGGATAGCGCGTATATCAGCGAAACCACTCGACTACTATTCCTGACAAAAATAAGATATGGCATAAATTCGAAAAATACACAAAGCAAGTGAAATTAGTAACAATTGACGGGTACCTTAATTTAAAATTTAACGCTTTTAACGCAGCGGAAGTGTAAGGGTGACTGCTGCGATCCCAGGATACCCCGAAATTGTTATTATACAGATAACGCCAGCTTCGTTAGACTTAAGACGTGCCCAGAATTGCAAGTACTGTTATATAAATTATTAGAAAAGGTTTAGTGAACAAAGGGTATGCGGAATTATGCGAGCACAAAAGAATATGACTAAATACAAGCACTCGGAATCGACTCGGCGAAGTTACAAAAGCCCTAATTTAAAAAGCATCACATTTAGTAAAAAAACTCACCAAACAGACGCAATAGATATTGTACTGTTGATCGCATTCATATGCACATTGTGGGCATATATCACCGAAACTACTGGTCTTCAATCCTTGACAATAGAAGTTATACTACTAGCATAAATCCGGAAAACAAATAGAAGTTATACTACTAGCATAAATCCGGAAAATACACAAAGCAAATAAAATTACTAACGAACTGATCGTTCTACAGTTATTTATGCAGTTACAATAATTTTCCTCGAATTAAAAATGGTTGGATAAAATACTTCTTTAGATGGTATGTTGCATCGGTGAAGCACCACTTGTAGGTTTAATAAAGCACAGCCGATTTAGACAACAATAACATCACTTTTATTTATTTGAGAACAAAATAATACTATCAAATACGTACATACATGTAACACAAATACGTTAATATGTAGGGTACATGAATATAGAGAATTATATAGACGTGCATCGGAATCTGACTCGAAAAGTATGTTCATTTGGTGTTAATAGGCTTTGGAAACTGACCAAAGTACTCATCTTGCTTAGAGTAGGCCAAGTCAGAATAGCTACAGACCCAATATGTAAATGCCTTATGCAAGAATAAGGGGTTTTATGATCCTTAGCTGCCTCGTACCATTTTGGGCTTGCAATGACCCATTGTTCGTCGAGTCGAATGACCAGGCCTTGAGGTCGAGTTTATTGCTTTGGTTGCGTCAGTAGCCCTTGTTTCTATTGTCAAAAAACGGTTGGACGCAGTTTCGCTGTGTCGACTTGGTATCTTTTCACTTTCTCCTGTACCGTTCAGATGCATAAGTGAACTCTTTCTACTTGCGTGATTATTGCTTTGTACTCTATTAGTTGAGCTTCCATACTGTGTAGATATGGAGTAGTTTTTTAGATAATGCAGTTCGTTGGAAAGTGTTTATGAAAGGTTTGACAATTTGGCTAAAATTTTTCACTCCTTGCTGCCGGCGCGATGTGCACAAATCAGTTTTTGATATTATTATGCTCTATCCTGCATCGCAATTGCTTTCAAAACAGCCACTGTGTTTAGTTCGTACAGCTGCACACCGAATTTTACATGCATCGGCGAAATCGCAATCGAGCCAAAACGGATCCGTGCTACCAGGTGGTCGGTTTTTTTTCCAGTGTGTCCTTTGTAGCCCAATAGATCGGGAACGGACAGCTGCTTCAAGCTTAGAATATTTGCGATAAATAACTGAGACTTTAGACGACCTACAGGTGGTTTTACCTATAATACCATGAAATCCTGATTCGATCAGATGAGTGCAACAGTTTACCAAATCATGACACCAAATTTGAGCTATGTATTTCTTCTAAATGTCCAGCCTCGTAAAACCATTATTGTGTTGGCTTTTTAGTGCTATTTTGATCTCAAAAGTTCAATCTTGGCTTTGGGTTTTGTTTCCAAAGTTAAGACCTGTTCAAAACCTGGCTTTCGCGAACGTATGGTACTGTAAGGGCTCAAGGTATGTGTATGTGGATACCATGTGCGTAACTTGGAGAAGAGTGGTTTTAATGTGTTGTTTACAATTGTATAGAAAATAATTTATCTTTACCATAACAACCAGCTATTATGTAGTGCTGAGCACAGGATGCATTACCGTCATGCAGTTACTATAACTTCAACTAATATATTGTTGTATTGCTAAGCAATCATGGAAAAGTAGGTGCCATGTTGTGCTATAAAGTAAATCACGATATATGAATATGATGTTACTTGTTTACATATTACTTATAATTTTGGATGATGATGTTAAACCACCTATGTGTACCATTACTGGCATTAAATTTAATTAAAGTTGTTTCCTTAAAGTGTGGTAGTTTTAATTGAATCTAGTTTTCTCGCTGTACTGCAATTAGCGCCATATGTATATCAAGAGCCTCTTCATTGACCCAATTCACGACCCAAAATCTCCAAGAAATTTAGATGATTTTCAAAAAGGATGGCCTGTATAGTGGGAGCGATTTCCTGTAACTATTCTTATGGAGCTAGAGTTAAAAATTGCTTCTGTAGTTCTGTGGTGCATATTTTGGAGATGTACTTCATGTGGATTCTAAAATCGTCGGATCTCTTGTGAAGTAACGATTAGTTTGCTACTCTGGAAAAATACCTCTCTGTGTTTGAGGCCTTTACTACGATTTCACACCGTTATCTGAGCAAAAGCCGGCAGAATTTAATCCTATAGTTTTTGAGGTAGCTTTGCCACAGCTTCTTCATGTTCGCCCTCCGTCAGCTCGTAGATGCAAGGTACTCTCTTTATGATTACGATTCGTGTCGAGCCATTTCTAGTACGCGGAGACGTATGATTGAAGAAATATTCCTCGTGTATTTGCCAAATCCTGATCGTAGCGTTTTACTTACTGTTTGCAGTCCAATTTTACGCAGATCGCTGCGGAATAAGTCGGCTACAGCTCTACTTATTGTGTGCCTCGTATACGTCAAGTTAGTTGATATGCTAGGACTTTTAGTATTTTTAGAGTGGCTGTCAGATTTGACAATTTTGGTCATCAGTTACTTAACGTTGGACACATTTAACAATTATCCTTTTGAGCGCTAACGTTGTTTGCAAGAGAGTACCCAAGCTTTTGTCTGTTGTTCGTTGACAGCTATAACACGAACTAACGTGTGATACAAGTATTTGGACGCGTAAAGCCTTCTGCACAGGTCTCGGTTCCTAAAATAATCGAACTTCACAACCCCGCAAATGTTAGCCCCCGTACTCCGTTTTCGCTCGTACAACAATTTACTATTTATTCAGTTTATTTGAATTATATTTTTCCAATGGAACTGTGTACATGTATAAACAGTTGTACAGACACAATTAGTAAAACTGAAATAACCATTAAAAATACATTAATAGATAGGTAGATAGATAGATTTATTTAACCACGTGAATGTACAGAACATTTGTGGCAGGTCAGAAATAGGAATATATTGAAATAAGCGTAACACATTAAAATCGAAGTAACACATTAAAATCAGACAGAAACATAGGTACCTAAATACATCTAAATTATCACATTAATGTTATCACATAAAGTTATCACGTTACAGTTCAAGCATTTATAAGAGATTAACATTAAGATCATATTGATTAAATATCAATTAAAGGCGTATTCACAAACTCGTCAACTGAATAGAAACAATGTTGGATAAGGAACATTTTTATTCGTTTTCTGAAGTTTTGAATATTTAAATTTTTAACATTCATTGGAAGTTTGTTGTAAAGCTTCAGGTCTATAGAATTTTGTAATGACTTGCTTAATCTATATCTAGATGCAATAAGATGATTTGCTCCACGTGTATCATAATTATGTACATCAGAATTCACAATATAATGCTGTTTATGCTTGTGTACATAAGTTAAGGAATAGAAAATGTATATACAGGGCAGCGTCATAATTCTGTGTTTAACAAATAAAGGTTTACAAGAATCGCGGAAGTTCGCATATGTAATTAATCTTAACGCTTTCTTTTGCAATTTAAAAATCCTAATCAGGTCAACAGCGCGCCCCCATAATAATATAGCGTATGTAATATGAGACTGAAAGAGTGCAAACATAGCAGTTTTCAGCGTATTAAAGTCTAATACACTGCGCAAACGTCTTAAGACAAATAAAGCTGTAGACCATTTTTTAGCCAAGCAAGAGATGTGCTCTGACCAATTCATTTGATTATCCAATGTCAATCCCAACAAATGGACTGTACTTTCCTGCGGAACAGAACAATTATTTCTTAGGGAGAATATCATTCGTTGTGTTTTATTGGCATTCAATTGAAGACCATTTGAAGACAACCTTGCTTCCAAGTTCTTCATTGTCTGAATTAGAACCTTGCTTTCTTTGTTTGAGCACAGCAAAGTTGCATCGTCTGCAAAAAATATACTCTTATGAGGCAACAGGTAGTAGTAGAAATCATTTACATAAATGAGAAAGAGGAGTGGCCCCAATACAGAGCCTTGGGGTACTCCATGGTCAACATTTGTTATGGCAGAGACCGTACCTTTTATGTCAACACATTGCTGTCTGTCGCCTAGATAGGATGTGAAAAACTGCAGTGGTAACCCACGAATACCATAGTGTTTCAGTTTTATAACCAATAAATGATGCAGAACACAATCAAATGCTTTGGTGAGGTCACACAGAGTGACAGCTGTATGCTCACCCTTCTCATAGCCTTTAACTACGTCATCAACTAGATTTTTTACTGCCAACTCTGTCGAAAATCCCTCCCGGAAGCCGAACTGACCAGGATTTAATAAGAAATTGCTCTCTATGAATTTTTGTAGACGAGGTTTAACTATCAATTCCACCACTTTCCCAAAAACTGGGATAATCGAAATAGGGCGATAGTTTGTCGGTATATCTCGATTCCCTTTTTTAAAAATAGGAACGATCCTAGATGTTTTAAGGGCTGTAGGGAAAATACCCTGCTGAAAGCATGCATTTACAAGACTAGCAAAGGGCTCTGCAACTATATCTATTATTTCTTTGAGTATTTTGCTATTCCTATGATAGATCTCGCCGGTGTTAGAAGTTTTCATGCGAATAACAACATTTATAAGTCCGTCAGCTGTGACTGGTTCGAGAAAAAATGATTTTCTTGTGCTAGGAAGATTACCCAAGAATTTTGAGGCATCAAAATATATATATAGAAAATTAGAGGTTTATATGTACCTCTTACGATTTTATATGGTATTTATATGAGTGTAGCATTTGCCATTTATTTTTTGCCCTTACGCATATTTTCGCTGGAGCAAGATTCATGCCCTTTTGAAGTTGAATATATAAATATATTGTAAATAAACATTGGGTTACAGCAATTTCTGATTTTTGTTTATTGTTTTATGGGAACAGTTATGTGGTTTGAGGAGTTACATCAACAGCTGTAGGTCTTCTGGTTTGGTCCGTCTCGAAACGGCTGCGCTTTTGGACAATTCACCCCATGTTACTCAGGAACTAGCTGGCAAAACTTTGCATATTTGATGGAAGAATCGTATAGTATGCACTAGTTTGAGGCACCCGTTACATTCAGATACTTAGAAATTGTTACCACCTAAAATTTTGATGTGACTTGTCTGAATTGCAATTATAAGTTCTTACTAATAGAAATTACCTGCAACATTTATTACCCTTACAACCAATTCTGACTCGACTCGCCTTGCATTAGAAGAAATCGAACTAAGATCGGCTTTTGTGTAACATATTTTGTTAATTTACATTAAAATAAAATTGTGCAACACCTACTCTCCTTCAACATAAATATTTTGGCTACAAATCTGTCAGAGTTCGGAGACTGGTCCAAAAACTTCAATATCAAAGTGAATCTTTCGTTCCTCCGTTTCGTAGCTCTGTGGGGCCGCGTTGTTGAAATAATAAGCTGTCGAGGAGCAAAAAGACGTGGTGGGTGTTGAGCTCGCAGAAAGTACCGCGTAATTTGTATAGTTATTGTGTTTTCTTAGACGTGGGTGTCGAGGAGCATCTAAGTATGCTATTAAATCGGAAACTGAGCGGGCATGGCCGCCGAAGGTTGCTGCTACAAATTGGCAGCTGCAGAAAAATACCTCGAAATGTTGCTGCCATCAAACAGGCGACTTATGTTGCATTTTGTACGTCTCAAAGGTGAACATGGAATAGTTTTGCATCTTTATTTGCCAGGCTTTTGCGGCAACAACAGCAACGTTTGTCATGCAAAAGCTACAAAGAGTATCTAAAATGTAGTTTTATTTTCGCTAATTTATCATTTGGTTTTCCACATAAGCTGCTTCACTGTTTTGATTTTAAGAACGGTTTAATACGTTAATTGAGTTTTTAATAGTAAAAATATACTTATTTGAAAATTCTGTTGTCTAAATGCCTAAACGCAGCCGCACTCACATAAAGAGCCACCCGCTAGAAGGAGGGAAAGCATACGCACCACACGCGAAGGAAATTTCAAGCAAAGTAAGGATCACCTACTACCGCTAAATACCTACGCCATGTAAAATGCTCTCGCTTGTCGCTACTCGAGAAAATCTTATAATATCGTAATAGCCCTCTCCGCTTTAATGATAAATAATAGGGTTTTAAAATAAATAATTAATTATGGCAAGGAGAAATTACACTTTCTAATTATTAAGTTTCAGTTGAAATTCACCTGTCATACTCTGGGAAAATTAACAAATAAATGGTTTATTGCCCTTTTCTTATTTTATATATTTGCAATAAACATTCGGCTAGCTCCGGAGAACATGAGACAATCTTGGTTCAAGGGTGTGGATTCATAAAATTAAAGAAAAACTTGGTATGACAAATAAGTTGTTGTATGACAAATACTTTCAAATATTTCTGGCAAATGCACAATTCTTACCTGACGTTTAGCTAACCTCTAAATTTAACTTAACAACAAAATGATCTGTGGTCGCAAGAAACAGCGTAAATTGAATTTTAAAACACCAAAATGGCAAAGACGCGTCAGGTAAATATTTATTACTGTGACGTAGCAACTGCTCAGTGCTAAGTGCTAAGTTCGTTTTTGTTTCATCCGGTACAAAACTTAAAAATGGCGCGTTATTTCGCATTTTCAAAGGACGCTACGTAAATTTCTGGAAATTGGACGGCTCTGGACCACTGGAATATGGCTCGCTACCTCGTAGACACTCTGAACTTCCTGAAGTCCAAAAATAATGGACCTACGGCAACGCTCTCCCTGTGAAATTCTACCTTTATCACAGACCTCTCGGACGCTGGATACGCTTCCCAAATGACACCACAATAATAATCCACTTGTGAATGGCTGGTTGGTTGAATTTTCTGCACGCACTATCTCCTGAATGTCCTCCATATAAGTGCAGGCACTATTCTAGCTGGGTAAAGCTGCTTGCATAAGGAAATGGGCCCCCGAAGTCACTCGCTTTTGGACGAATCTCTCTGCTGGTTTATCTGCTTCACCTGGACCTCTTAACACCTGGTAAACTAAACTCACAGATGCACAGGACACTCGTGAATAGCTTTAACCACAATTGGTATAACTAAGAACTTTTTTATTTACAATTTTACATAATTGCGGAGCTCAATGTGGCCCCAATACACATTTTTCAAGCTTGTTTAGTTATTCATAAAAAATGACAGTCAGGTTTCTTAGCAACTATATTTTCAAATATATATAAAGGAAATTAGGATTGATATGTTTAATTTTATGGACTACAGTTTTGATGTCATGTCTTTACCTAACCACTAATGTTGATTTTAACTCACTTTTGCTTATAATGCACTGCAACATCTCACTAATTGCGTTTCGATCGGTTGCTTTCCATTTTCATTGCTCTTCGCAATTATTTTGCTAGGACGGTTTCGTTTACCTTTCAGCTAATCTGCCTTTTGCTTGCTTATACAGTTTTACTACATAACGCTGATATTCTTTCTGTATTTAACAAATCATTTTGTATTATTCTATTGACATTATGTCTGATATTAATAAGCTCAATTCCGTCTGTTACAAATTAAATTGCATTAGCCCTACCTAACATTTATCATATCTGAAACTCTGAATGTAACCCTTCTAAAACCTCCTTTATTTCATGTTAACTTCTATCCTTCAAATTATTAGTTACTGCTGCTCACATCAAGTGCACTTATTAATGTAAAGTATTGATTATCTTGCAAGAGATAAAATATTTAATGCTGTGATCATGTTGACCTTATTCATTTAATTAGGCAATCAGAATTTCTGCAGTGAACCATCACAATATATGATTGCCTTTATTAAAGATTAACTTAGCCGGAGCTGGTAGCTCAGTGGTAAGCATCCTGACTACTGATCTAACGGTCGCGGGTTCGATTATCGGTCCCGGTAAAGTTTTTAAAAATAAAAAAATTTGGATGAAAACGTCTACAGAATGAAATCGTTCGGAAGTGATGTATAGCTGTCGGTCGGTCCCATGTTACTACGATATGTAGCATGTAAAACATCCAGCTAGGTTTGGAACTTCTTAGTCTCGACAAAATTCTAAGTAGAACTTTGACCATATGACCAAAGCAGTCGGTGTCTAAGCTACCTGGTACTCCGAATGCCTAGATCTTATCCATAAAAAACAAACAAAGAAAGATGAACTTAGTATAACTAAAAATATCAGTAAATCCATTTAAAACAAACAATATAAATGAAATTGCCCATTTCTGAGTTCCAGGCAGAGTTTGTTATTAAACATGATGGTGACTCTCAATTGATTGTTCTTAGCTTCTCCGGTCATGTAGCTGTATAAAAATAGCAGTTGGTGATTTGTTATTAACACAAAGTCTTAGAAAGTAGACAATTATACTTATTTATATATTCCAAATTCATCAAAACAAATTACCATTAAATTGACTACAGAGAGCCATTAATTGTAAATTCTAAGCCCATTCCCAGCTTCCGGTTACGCACATAATGCTTGTTATTTATGCAGGTGTATCGTTAATTATTCCAATTCGACAACACCTCATCGCCGGCCGTAAATCGGCCCATTTTTTGACCGATAAAATACCAGGCTTACCAAATCACAATTACGGTAATCCTATAGATACCAATTAGCGCATTTTTCAGCACCGCAGCCTCGCGACGTTATTATAATTTGCAGAATTCTACTCATGGAAAGCAGATAAACAGCCCTGATTGGGCCGACGAGACGTATTTATTAGCGCGAATTGGAAATCGCTTATTGAATGAATGCGTGTAAAGACGCGCAATGAATGATCGTCGCTGTCTATATCTTTACAATTTACATGTCTCTTGATTTCCTGCGCGGACGCCGTGTTCTGAATGCTTTATTAGCTCGCTGATGAGGGCTCTCCGGCACGTTAACTGCCCTTTGATTAGGTGTTGGCCAAATTAGGGACGTGCAAGAACTGCTAATCCCGGCGCTGGACCCACTCGATTAATCTTTATGACGCTGTAGTAAAATTAAATCCAAGTGTTGTACGTACAATCTTGTAGCCATTTGGTGCGTCCGTGTATCCTTCACCTAAAATATTAATTAAGTTGGATTAGTTACTTAGCTTTTATGACTTAAAAAGGCTTTTTGCTAGTGTGAAATAACACTGGCGAAGAGTCATGTTAAGTGCTAACCTTTCAGCAATTATTTGAGATAGATTAATTTACTTTGCAAGCTGCAGTTAATGCCATTACCAGAAGTCGCGTTTTTAAATCAGTAAATGTTTATGAATTATTTTAATCGTCATTATATTTAAAAATTGTTGTTTTAACTGTTTTACGTCTTACTGGGGAAACGTGTATAATTTACCCTATATAGACACTTAATACTTGAAGATCTATTGGACGAAAACAAGCGTAGCATAAACACTATTAGCTGCAAAAATAAATAATAATTGCACATTTTGAAATCAGTATTAATGTGGCTTCGCTCATAACTTTGCTTCTGTGTATTTGAAATGCCAACAAAATAACTGAGATTCTTTATTCTTAATGGTTGAAATATTTTCTATTTGCTACTTTTTTCTCCTTTTTACCACATACTTTTTCGGCGCTACAGATTTTTCCGCACCTCGCCTTTTGACAATTAGTTTTACCGCCGTTTTATTGGCTTGTCTATCATCACTTTAGCGCATTCTTAACTTGGGGCACACAAATTGCCGTGAATTTACGCCTGGGTACGGAGAGTGAAAAGGGTTCCGGAAAAAGAAGAAAAGTAAAGAAAGCGCTAAAGGGAATTTACAAGCGTATTAGAATATTTAGCCTGATAGTAGGCCTGGGTAAGACGAAAAACAAAAAGGAGACGGAAAGAACATTAAGACCAACTGGCGAAATAAAATTCGAGAAGTTTGGAATCACTCCCAGAGCAGAAGCTCTAAAACCACTAACAAAACGCAAGAAACCGGTGAAAACGAGTAAAGTTCGGGCACCAAGACTAGTTGAAATGGAAACAGCGAAACGGGTGCTAAACTGTTGTAAATCCTTAACGAAAGAGAAACTCACATAGTCATCCAATTCAATCTCGAACTCTCAAAACCCAAAAACCTATCACACCAAGTGAAGTAAAACACAAATCATCGCACAGAGAAAAAAATAAATCTCACCCTGAAAATAAAGAATCTCAGAAAACTAATGAAGGAAATACACAGATCTAATCAACCTAAAGATAATGCGGATAGATGTTCATCGCACAAGGAAATGTGACGACCGTAATCATTCCAACCAGCCGACCCAAACACAATATGGATAGATGTTCTTTACACAAGGAAACGTAACTACCGTCAGAATTCCTACCAACCGACACAAAGCTAATGTAAACATATGTTGATCACACCAGGAAAAATTATCTCCATCATCATTGTTCATCTCACTGAAGAAAAGTTACTACCATCGTCAATATTCCAACCAACTGATGTAAAGACAATCTGGAAAGATTTTCATCAGGTAAGAACATATGACCATCATGACCATCCCTACTAACCGGCTTAAAGATAATGTAGATATATGTTTATGACACAAAGTAAAACTGACTACTATGATCATTTCGAGCAACCGACATAGCGATAGTGTGGAGAAAAGTGGAGAAAAGTGATCACCAACATTATCATTCCAACCAAATGAGGGAAAGACAATATAGAAAGATTTTTATCATGCAAAGGAAAAGTGAATATCGTGACCATTTCAAGCAGCCGACATGACGATAAGGTGGGTAGATGGCCATTTCACTAAAGAAAAGTCACATCCTTCATTATTATAACCAACTGATCCAAAAATAATGTAGATATATGTTTATGGCACAAGGAAAAGTGACTACCACGGTCATTCCAACCAACCGACATAGCGATAATGTGGGTATCTGTTCATCTCACTAAAAAAATTACCACCATCATCATCATCATTCCAACCAACTGACGAAAAGACAATGTAGATCATCCCTACTAACCGACCCAAAGGTAAAATGTAAATTACACAAGAAAAATTAACCAACTGACCACCATTATCATCCATACCAATCGCCCAAAGTTAATGTGGCTAGATGTTCATCACACAAAGAAAAATGGCCTTTATTATTATCCTAACTAACCCACTCAAATATAATGTGAATATATTATGTTTATCACACAAAGGAAAAATTACTAGCATGATCATTCCAAACAACCGACCCAGCGATAATGTTCGTAGATGTTCATCTCACTAAAGAAAAGTGACCACCGTTATCATTCCAACCAAGTAACCCAAAGAAAATGTAGATATATGTTTACGACACAAAGAAAAAATGATTACCATAATCATTTCAAGCAACCGACACAGTGATAACGTAGATCATCTCACTAAAGAATAGTGACCAGATGTTTATCACACAAAGGAAAGTGACATTCATTATCATCCCAAACAACCGATTTAAGATGATGTTGATATATGTTTATCGTACCAAGGAAAAGTTACTAGTATGATCATTCCAAGCAACTGACAGCGATAGTGTGCGTAGATGTTCATCTCACTACAGAATAGAGGCCAGATGTTTATCACACAAAGGAAAGTGATGTTCATTATCATCCCAAGCAACTGACTCAAAGACAATGTTGATATATGTATCTTGCCAAGAAAAAGTTACTAGTCTGATCATACCAAGCAACTGACAATGATAATGTGAGTAGATGTTCATCTCACTAAAGAATAGAGGCAAGATTTTTACCTCACTAGAAAAAGTTACTACCATTATCATCCCAACCGACCAACCCAAAGATAATATAGATATATGTTTATGACACAAAGGAAAAATAATTATCATAATCATTCCAAGCAAGCGACACATCTCTACAACTAAAAGTGGCCACCATGATCATCATTCCAATCAACTAACGCAAGGAGAGATCTTCATTACACAAGGAAAAATGGCCACAATGATCATTCATCTCACTAAATAAAAGTGACCACCATAATCATCCCAACCGACCGACTCAAAGATAGTGTTGATATATGTTTACCATATCAAGAAGTAATGACTAGTATGATCATTCCAAACAACCGACACAGCGTTGATATGGGTAGATGTTCATCGCACTAAACAATAGTGGCCAGATATGCATCTTGCTAAAGAAAGTAACCACTGTTATTATCCCAACCAGGCTACCCAACGATAATGTAGATATATGTTTATGACACAAAGGAAAAATGATAACCATAATTATTCCGAGCAACTGGCACAGCGATGGGTAGATGTTCATTTGTTCATCTCTGTAAAGGAAAGTGATCACTATCATCATTTTAACCAACCGACACGAAGACAATGTGGAGAGATCTTTATTACACAAGAAAAAATTACCACTATCATCATTTACTAACCGGCCCAGCTATACGATAATGTGTATAGATGTTCATCAGGCAAGGAAAAGCGACTACCATGATCATTTCAAGCGGCATACACCCATAATGTGCGTGGATGTTCATCTCACTAAATAAAAGTTGCCACCACCATCATACCAGTCAACCGACCCAAAAAAAATATATGTTTATGACACAAAGGAAAAGTGATAACCATAATCATTCCGAGCAACTGGCACAGCGATGGGTAGATGTTCATTTGTTCATCTCTGCAAAGGAAAGTGATCACTATCATCATCATTCTAACCAACCGACATGAATACAATGTGGAGAGATCTTTATTACACAAGGAAAAATAACCACTATCATCATTTACTAACCGGCCCAGCTATACGATAATGTGCATAGATGTTCATCAGACAAGGAAAAGCATCTACCATGATCATTCCAAGCGGCATACACCCATAATGTCCGTGGATGTTCATCTCACTAAGTAAGAGTTGCCACTACCATCATACCAACCAACCGACCCAAAGAAAGATATATGTTTATGACACAAAGGAAAAGTCATTACCATGGTCATTCCAAGCGACGGACAAAGCGATAATTCGGGTAGATGTCCATCTCACTCAAGAAAAGTTACCACTACCATAGTTATTCCAAGCAACTGACGCAAAGTCAATATGGACACATTTTCATGATATAGGAAGAATTACCAACATGATCATCTCTACTCACCAACAACCATGTCCATGTGGACAAATGTTCATCACACAAAGGTAAGTGACTTCCATTGTCATATCATTCAACCTACGCAAAAATTAATTGGGCAGTTAACTTTTATTATATTAACTATAATAGGTTCTTGTACCACTACCATGTATCGTTTACGACTTGTTATATATGTGGTTTTTATGTAAACTGTACAGATATCTAAGGCAGTTGTTTATTTTTTATCTCTAACGGCAAAGACTAATAATGTTCTAACCGTTTTAACATTGAACGATTGATATGCGTGAAATGAATGATACCATAGGTAGAAATTAAAAACGTTTTTCTGTAGTCGGCGTTTAAATGTTCGTTGTTCAGATAAGAAATGCGTCCATAATTTATTGATTTTTTAATTTTTTAATTTTTTTTTCAAAATTACCGGATATCGCTACGACTTTTATATGTTCATAATTAAAAATGTGTTACAAGTAAAAACCTTCACTCATTATGGCATTTTAACTCCCTTATTTTGTTAATTTTGGCTATTCTTGTCCGAACGCTCGGCGTTTTGCAGTTATCGATGTCACCCAACCTGTTTTGAACAGCCTTGAGCCGCCCGAGATGGATTATGGATTCGTTGTCATGCGTAACTAGGTCAAGTAACATTCAATTGTCTTCGTTCACCTACAGCGGTGTTTCTTGTACCTCGTTCTTTTCTACCAACATCTTTTGAGCCGATCACATTCGTACTGTCGTGGTGCGACTCCAGCCTGAGTTTGATGCGGTATATTAGTGATTGGTATGTGCAAGGATACTGTCCTAGCTCACTCACGCTACTTCGGAACCTTATCGGTCGTCTTCATCGAAGATATTTGGATCTTAATTACCATAGCATGTGGTTGCGGGTTTTTCTGGCATCGTAATTTAAGATTTGGGATTGTAAGCTGAAGGTACGTGTACGCTTTCCCTTACTCGTTGTCTACTCTAATTAGGCATTCGTATGTCATGGATTTTAGCATCAACTTTGGAGTCGTTAAAGTGTGAGCAGCTAGTTTGCGCTACTAATTTAGCAGCCGAATTTGTAATAATTGCTGAGTTTTCCGTTTGAAGCCGAGTGCTTGCTACAGCCCCAGCATCGTTTCTTCGGTTAGCAATTGTTGCTGAGATCTCTTGCTGTGCCCTCGCTTGCTTGCGGTGACTTCCTGGTGGACAATTGTTGCTGTCTACTTTGCGGTGCCGTTTCGCATGTGTGTATCGAATATGTACATTAAGCGCACCGAAAGATTGGAATCACTGGCTAGTGAGTTTGTCAGTAATTACTAAAACATTTATGTAACGTGATACATTTGTACGTAGGTCATAGCATACTATTATTGCCATCTCCTGCTATGTTCGATCTGCGGTATCATCGTAAATTTGTAATTGCCGCTAATTCAGTTTGCCCAGAGATCTGTTACTTATTTAAATATTGAATTTTGTTAAGTGCTAGCTAAAGTCCTATAATTTGTGTCAACAGTAGAGTTAGCTGAAGTTGTGACTTTCGCCTGTAGCGTGATGCGCATTTGCGATTTATGCGTGTGCTGAAATTAACTGATGTAGCATTTTGTATCATATTTATTGTTTGTTAATTACTGTAACCTCGTTCATGTTCACTATGGTTGTGTGTATGGCCAATGCAAGCAGTTGAGGCGTCCAACCTTTCTGAAGTCTCAGGTCGTAGCGAAATAGCTACTCATACTGCTTTAGTGAGTTTAAGAGTTCTCGTAAGCTAATGGACTTTTCGGCTGTAAAAGACTCTTTGGCGCCTCGTGGTTATTTTGAACGCCCTTTGTTAATTATGGAAAAGAACCGCAACCCGTCTTCACTGCAGCTGGTCGGCCCTCCGATATCTCCATGTAGCCTGAACTTACGACATGAAGCTGGTTGGTCATTGAAAAATTTTGGTTTGGGGCTTGAATCTATTTTTGTTTGCCGTTTGTAGTAAAATAATTATATACCCCAAAGTTCGTGGCAAATGTTAAGCAAACCCTTCTCAAATAGTCGTTCGAGATAAAACTAGATTGTTCAAGTAAACGTTGCTTACAAAATTAGAACACTGCAAGTTCCAACTTCCAACAGGATTATGTGTCGTCTAGCTACTCATCATAACACATTAATGCTAATTTAAGCTACGTTTGTTTGACATTTCGAATCAGAAAACTAGCATTTAAAAACCGAACTGGAAACGGCGATATGAATAACAGATCTGCAACGCAACTGAATCGCCAAGATTATCGGTCGCATAATTCATAGGCCCGCCGCAAAAATCAGTAGCCGCTTGAAATATTTATCCTGTGTGCTCAGAAACGCTTCTTTGCAATTTTCTATTACGTGGAATGTTAACGAAAGTATCATTAAAGGTCGGCATATCTCCGCGTAGCGCAAATTGCGGCAACTGTAAACTATGTTAATATATAACTGTGCCCGTTAATAATAAAGGCATTTGCGCAAGAAGCCTCTAACCTGCAAGTGCGACATGAAATACTGCCTCGGCCCGTCACAATTGCACCAAAAAATTCATTAGTGGCGGAACTTAACAGAGGCAGGCGGGCATGTAAGAGCGATAATCGCGGTTGGCGGAGAAAAATCGGGCCAATAAAACAAAATGACTTACACCCTCTCCCCTGACGTTATTTAGGGCTGCCCGTTTCCGTAATTCAGCAGGCGAAATGGCCTTTCAGGCCTTTCGTCCACAGCACGCACTTCTTGAAAATTCAAAACTAGCTCCAAACCCGACGCGAACCCTCGATAAGATCTATGTGTTATCCAAGATTTTAAAGTAATTAATTCTACGAAATTCTGCACTTTGCAAAATCAACTAAGACATTCAAAAACATCACTTTAGCAAAACGCTGGCCGAAACCTGATTGCCAGTACGGTATTAGTTAAACTGCGAATGTCTACGGAGTACTTTATTTTGTAAGCAATGACATTTTTTACGTACAATAATTATCCAGCTCTTTAGAGCGCAGCGCGTCTCTTTCACCTGAATTATTAATTCGATTGGATTGGTTTCTAAGCTGGTCTAATTTAAGGAGACTATTTGCCAATGTAAATTCACACTGACGAAGAGTCATGTTAAGTTTTTTAGTTTTAGCCAATCAATTGCTTTAAAATTGCAAATAAATAAACTCGTTTGACGATCCCTAAAAGGCTAAATACTACCAGAGCATGCCTCAAAAGTGCGTACGACTGGCTTCAGTGGGACATGGGCTGGGTTTTACTCTGAAAGCGTAGACACCCACCAGCAGCCTTCCCACGCGACGACGAGTACAGTGCTAGCGAGCTCCGCACGGAAGGATGAATGAAATGTTAGCCCTATAAACGGTACAAGACCAGCCGCGCGCACCCTAAAGTGTACGTGGGAGAAGACGAACATAGCACATTACTCATGTACAAGCACTAATACAGCTTCTTTATGGTCACCGAAAATTATATAAACGCTTGATTGAAGTTTCATAAGAGACTATGCGAACGTTACAGTTTAAAACCGATTTAATATACCACAACAAACCATAGAGGGGCCCAATAGCTTAGCAGAGGAGGAAGGGGCGATTCTATATTTTTGCTTGCTCGCCTTGCGTCGAAATAAGGTTTTACCCAAAGGGTACATGACAATCTGGTAAATTGGCGCTCCTTTATTTTTTAAAGGTGTTCTAGAAATGAAGAGTATAAGTGGCTATTTTAGTAGGTTCCTCCTGTATATTCCCAATACGTAAATAGATTAATTAATAAATACATAAATATATAAATAAAAATGCGACCTACCCCTACAGTGCATGCAGCAGCATATCGTTATGTTCTATTTTATAAAACAGCAAGAAAAAATTGAACTGTATCGCTAGTAGCGGTAGATATTTTAGAACCCTGGGAAGGGATAGAAAAGCATCGTAACTCAACTTGTAAACCACACCAGAGGCGAAACTATTCTAACGATCAGAAGGAGAGAATTTATAGGCAAGTATCGTAAATTCTCGCTTTCCTCCTTCCGATCGTTAGAAGAATTTCTCCTCTGGCATGGTTTACACGTTTAGTTGCCCTGCTCTTTTGCTTTTCCTCCTGATGAGCCTCTTACAAAGTGTTGAGTTTTTCGACCTCAAGAATGACAGGGTCCCATCCCGGAAGTCGTTTATTACTTAATGACAATGGTCGTGAAAGCCTCCGAAATCCTCAACTATCATTGTTAGAAATAAAGACAGTAAAATAAAAAATTATATAGAAGGTAACTACTACTGGCCAACATATTAGTTGTAACAATACTGTTCTACTTTACTATTATAGCTATATCAAAATTAAGCGGAATACGTACGTTTAGTGAAATATTCTGCATTCTACTCGAATAAAACTACGAGATTTGTAAATGTAAAATATCAGCAGTAACCCCTTATCCATAGCTATCGCTTCAAACAAGATATTCATTCAAGTTTTTGGAATAAAAAGAAGTGAACATGTTCGAATCCATTTAAGCCATGATTGAGAACATATGAAACGCAATATTCTTTAATTTTATCATCATCTGTGGATCACTCCAGTCTTCTGGCATATTTTGAACATTTTCAAGGAAAATCTATTATCTAATATATTCTTATAAAAATCATATTGTATATATCTGTAACGGTATTAAAATATTTTCTGCATTTTCGTTTCTACTGCTAATTTTTGAATTCGCAGTTACAATTTCTTTTTTGAATTTTTTTACTTTACTTCCAATGCTGTAAGACGCGTGTTACGGTCAGTAAACGGATTTATTCTGAAAATAGCCAGTAATCGGGTGCAGATTTGCTACAATGGTCTAGTAAATTTCTGAACTCATCTGATTGAATCAGGATTTAATGGTATTTTGGAAGCAAACGCATCTGTTGGGCATCCAAAATCTCAGATGCGGAACTGTTATCGCTCTATCTAAGTGGTCTGAAGTTTAGTCGGATTTGTTTTGGCTTTTCTTTGAGTAAGTCTGCGAATACTAAAAGAGTCGTACATGTTCAACCGTCAGTCAGAAATTCTATTCGTTTCTTACCATTGCATTTAACGCTGCAGCGGGATCGTGATTCACCCCATTCAAAGCTACCCGAATCACGTCTTATGAGCGTTCTACCATAACCCAGAATATCTTATCAGCTAAGTAATGCTTAATCGAAAGTGATTGTAACTGAGTATGAAGAGTAGTTTAAAAACGTATAAGATATTGACTGCAACGTTTATTGTCTTTTTCGTTTGCTGCTGAACAAAAGCTTTCCTTTGTAGATTTACAACATAGGTAGCTCATATATTTCCAGGACTTTTATTTAGAATTGCAGTAAATAATTTTCTTAAGTAACTTAATAATTTCGTATAAACAAAATATACAAACGTTTAAAATATCACAGTTAAAAGTACATCCCACCAAAAGATGTCGCTGTGAAAAATGTATCAATTATGAGACTTTTAAATTTTTTATTTTGGAAACTTGAGGATTTCAGCTGTTGCTATTCAATTTCATCCCATCCATCTCACTAAAGGTTCAGGTGCAAAGGCACATATCCAACTGCGCACAAGCCCAGCCTTGACACGAGCGAAAAAACCGAGGTGTAAAATAATTCACGCGGTGTAGAGTGTCAGGCGAAATGGATAGCTCTGTTGTTAACAAATTGCGTTACATTCGGCGGTTTGCATTACAAGGCGAGCTTTTTTCGGGCGCGTTTGGCTTATGACGCGGATCTCCTCGTCAGAAAATTAATTTTTAATCCTGGAGCAAACCGCAGCTCGCCAGTTTTCCACGGGGACGCGGCCGCCAGGTGGCGCCCCGAATGCTGATTACGGATTTGAACGGCTTCATCCCATATCTGCAATTAATACGCCATTTGCAGCCGAGCATGGGCAAATTATGCCTGTTCATTACTCGTCCTGTTTGTTTTGCTCCACAAGGTTTTGAAGTGTGAATGTCAAGCGTTTTTACCAGCAGCTGAAATTAAGTCGAAGATAACAAGGCCAACTTGGTCTTTTCAGAGCCAGCCAGGGCCGTAGCAGATTTTGTATGCAAAAGGGCACTTTTAGTGGTGCTACAAGCGCTGCGTTGTTAATTCTTAGTAACAAGCTATGGATCAAGGGTTGAGTAAATTTATAAATTAGCAATATCCGTCAAATGTTTCAATTTATTGCTCTATAGTTATCAATTTTCAAAGTTAGGTTGTTGTGTATTTAAATTCAGTTAAAATGAAGTCACCAACTGATTAATTTTGTGCAATTACAAAAGGCAGTAAACTTATCAGTAAAGCAATGAAATTTTGGTGACAGCTTTTGGTGATAGTGCTTCTTCATTATCCTCTGCTAGTTATTGGTTTCAAGAGTTTTGGCTAGGACGAGATCGGTTAGAAGATGAAGCACCACTGGACTGACATGCAGATGCGGCCAGTCTAGAAAATGTACTCCCTGTGGAAAACTTAATTCAAGCCGATCGAAATATTACGTATAGGGAGATTTAAAAACACTAACGATTGGAGCCTCCGCAGCTATGATCATGACCTCTTCGACCTTTCCCGATTTCCTCGATTAAACTGTCATAATTAGAAATAACACGTCCAAATCAGTAAAATAAAAAAGTATGTAACTCGCACGAAAGCGGACTTGTAGACTCCCTTGATTTATGTGCCTCGCTCGCTGCGCTTGCTTGACATAACCTGCGGCTCGTCCAAAAAAGTCATTAATTTCGTAACATAGATAGCTATTAAGACTGCTTTACATTTTTTAAACAAATGAACAAATGCATTGGTATAGGAGGAGAAGACTATAGGAGGAGAAGACTTTGAAATACAGTAAAAGTATTTTTTTGAGTCTGCAACTGTCCTTGTACTTAGAGAACGTTACTATTTGAAACCTACGAGGAAAACTAGAAAAAATATCTATCTAGCCATGACAGAGACAATTGATGTGCTTCAGCTTTTAATGTCCAACAGTGACAAGATTTTCATAGTTACCTTCCAAATTTGATTGAGTTTCGTTCGCTATTGTTTATTGTACGGAGTATTTTGTGTCCGAAAACGAGTCTTATGAACTTGGAGCTCTATGCTATTCAAGGTTGTCACAAAAGGAGGCAACAATCGGAAAATAAACCAAGAACGAATGATTGCAGTGCATGGAGCCGATGCTCCGTCATATTTTACAATTAAATTTTGGTCAAAAGTTTTGTTTGGGGCGAAGAAATCGACAATTGAAGTGGAAGACTTGCAGAAGCAACACATGTTGAGTGTGCAAAAAAGTTGAACCTGGTTCTTGAGGATCATCGTATGAAAGTTTCCATAATTGCTACAGTGTTGGAGATATCCGAATTTAGTGTTTTGACAGTACTACACGATAAATTGCGTATCAGCAAGATGGTTCTTAGATTATTGTCCTGAGATCAGGTTGCGTAGACAGAAAATTTGTCAGACAAATTTGAAATTTTTAGAAGCTGATTCAAACTTTCTAATACGGCTAGTAACTGGTGGGTACTTGGGTACATCATTGAGATTCCGTGACAAAACTAGAGTCCATGCAATGGGTTCATTAAGCCCGCACTCAATCGTCAACTGGAAAGCTAGCTCATGGTAACATTTTTTTGGGTTTCTTTTGATTGAATGTATGACTTTGCAATTTATTGACGCAACTGAATTACAATTACGCCGGTGCTCCACCTTACGGCACTATACCAGCGTGATTAAATGCAAACACTCAGTATTATTAACAAACTCGAAAATTACGACAAACATTCTTAAAAATTTACGTAAAAGTAAAGTGATCTATATCGAAATATTTAACAAACCCTCGAAATGTTGATAATACCTCCGCTTCATTCTAATCTACACCGCGTCTCTACCGTCACCATGTGGGTTCTTGCTCCGGTCCTCAATCTACACTCACACTCGCCCGTTATTACTCCCGATCGATCCGCAATTGCGCCACCTTTCCTGCGAAATCGAGAAATGCGCTCCATCACGCCGGCGCCGCCTCCGACAAGAGCGTTGTGCTACCTAACCAGCGGGTACTCGAACAAAACGTGTTGCGCAGTGTCCGGGCCGGGCCCCCGTCGCAGTCGCAGACGTCGTCATCGTCCTTGCCGATTCGTATGGCCGGTAATCAACTGGACCGCGTATCAGTTTAGTCGCTCAGCGAACATTTTCTTGACTGAGACTTGAGGAAAATCTCTTAGTCAGTCGTCCTAGCAACGGAGTGCTCCATCTTGTTCCACCTGGCCAACGCGTCACGAATCCTCTTTACCAGGCTTTTTGGAACTGCCTCAAACCTGATGTCGCCGTCGACCGTAGCCACCTCTTTCGCAAGCTGGTCCGGTCGCTTATTGGTGTCGATGCCGGAGTGTGCCTTCACCCAGTAGAACCGAACTGGTACCTACAGCGCCGTGGCCGACTGCCACACCTCCGCCTGAAATTTCGTCGGGCTGTGGATCTTTCGCAGCGCCGTCAGCGCCGACCTGCTGCCTGAGAGCACCGGTACTCTCGCGAGCTAGGGCCCTTCTTGCTCGAGTGCCATCCTCAAAGCAAGTGACTCGCAGTGTAATATGGCGCTCCAGTCAGCCAGCTTCGCCACTCCCATTAGCAGCTTCCGTCCATGGTCGAAGACCGTGAATATATGACCAAGGGCTCTACAGTCAACGCAGAAACGTAGGGTAATGCTCTCAAAAAGCTGGGTGCAAATATTGTCAAAAAAAAACGTCAGAATCTGTCACATGGTCATGTGCTCTTTCTTCACGACAATGCGAACGTGCATAAAGCTGCACGATTTTTCAGGAATGCCGTTTTATTAAGTTAGAACAACTATCTCAGGGTCCGAATCTGCGTCGGCAGACTTTTAGCTACTCAGAAATCTGACGAAGATGTATGTCGTTTAAAAATAGCTCAGCATTTGAAGGAGGCCGTCGAGAAATATTTTGAAACTAGCAGTGAATTATTTTTATACTGGGATAAACTCTTTGCAGGACAAATGGCGCAAATAAGTTGATTTAGGGCGGAACTGTAATTAATAATAACGTTATAAAAAATCACATGTCTTTCGTTTCATAGTCAGCTATATAACTTTTCTAGTTGTCTTCGTATATATGCCTAACAACGACATATGTTTAAGAATTCATATTTTTTTCTTTGTCCCAGTTCGTTCGTGGTTTTCAGGGCTTGTATTCGGGGAATGATCTCGAATTGCAAGTTTTGATAATTATTGCGTATGTTGGGTTGCCTACGCGCCCGACGTGAGGCTGAGTTGATTTGATAAGGTTTCGTTACTGTATAAGAGCCATCTTTGTTACCTAAAGAAGTTGTTGTTTGGTAAGGACGTATTGTACTTAGTACGCCTGTGCTAGTTCTTGAGGGACTAGTTTTTCTTGTTAAGAATGTTATATGGATCCGGGTATAGCCTTATTAAGTTACGAAAATCGGAAGATTATTACCAGATTAATAGGTGAATTGCAATTTGGTGGATGTCCCGTGGGACATATGGACATAGGTAATAAAGATACATATGATTTTTAGAGAATACATGAGGTGTTGGGCAATTGCTTTTACCTTCCAAAAGTTTTGATTGTGTAAGGCAGAGTGCGGCCCCAGCTGAGTCATCGCATTTATGTCGTTGGAATTTTTTTATTTTACACAACTGTTTTATTTTTAGAAACTATAAAAATAACTGTTCAATCCCGTCATTAAACGTTTACTTCATTGGTTCTATCATTAACCTCATATCCTAACTCGATATATTTGTTGTAATATTTGGTTCTGTATTGTTTTATTTCTAACTAGCTGTAGCCCGCGGCGCATGTCGCATTTAAGATTTCGCTCGTTAGTGTGGGATGCGTGCAGATCGTCATGGCACGAATGCCACCCGAACTTGCATCGAGCGGTGACCTAAGAAAATCGATTTCTAAGGGTGCGTTAAACGCAGCGTTTGGGCTCATTCAGCAAGGCAATAATAAACCCTCCTTATCATTAAATGAAATATACTTGTGTTCGTAGTTTTAAAAAACACAACCAATAGGCATAATTAGTAATTGTTTTCTGTGTTAATATTGCTATTAAAAGTAAGAAGTTTGTTTATAACAATTAGAACCATGGTACTTTTGCCCGTTTAACACGGCATGTAGTGTTCTGCCTTATTATAAAGTTATTATTGTATTTACCGTTAATTCTTTGGCGCCAAGAAGTTTTCCTTGACTGTAATAGTATTGATTGGTGTCGCTCTTGTTTGCACGTTGGGTACCTTTAAAGATTTGGTTTTATCTTCATGTCGTAGATCCCTTTATTGCTATGCACAATTTTAGAACACCATGTTTTGGATTATTTAGATTGATTGCCTGGTTTGGTCCTTCTTTGCATTAAATCAAGTGTTTTGTCATTCAGATCACTGACTTATTGTTGCATGTGCATACATGTACGATATGTAGCGTCATATAAAAATATATTATACCATTCTTTGGTTCACTGGTAGTTCGTACTGACAACGCAACGATCAATGTAAATCGTTTGCTTATAGCTTTCATGCATAAGAAGCCTATTCCGGAAAAGGCTCTGTTTTTATTTTTGGAGATGTTTATAAAGCTTAGAGGTATACTTTGCCCAGTTTTTTCCAGTCTAGATAAGAAACGGGTAGTTATATTTTGTTGGTTTAAATACAGTGCAACTTTCTCGTCCTTTTTCTCTAAGATGGCAAATTCAAACATATAGTTTTTATTAGGTACATTCTCTTTTTCTATTGGGTTTGCTTTTTCTAACGTTGGTAATATAGTATGATCAAAAATTATTTTTATCTACTATGGCCATGGAATACTTCCTAATTTATGAATGCAACTATAACTCATTTAAAAATCAAATGTCAAGTTTTAAATTTAAGTATAAATGTAGTTGCATTCATAAATTAGGAAGTATTCCATGGCCATACTAGATGAAAATAATTTTTGATCATACTTTAGTTTTCGGGTCGTTTATATCCTAAAATCAGGAAGAAATACATAAGCATCTTTCTCTTTCTCGTCTTCATTCTCAGCTGTTTTCCATACACTCCTGGAGGTAGGCATCTCCCCTCTCAATCCACCTTCTGTGTTGTGTTATCTGTAGCTTGGTATTTGCTCCACATTTAAGATGTTTACATGTTGTGTATTCTTTTTTGTTCCGGGTTTTGGAGCTATCGATGTATATATGATAAGAAATCTTCAATTATCTTGACTATCTTTTTTTCTCGGACACAATATTTGTTACGTTTAGATGGCTTTTCTACTATTTTCATAGCTCGGTGTGTGCGCCGTCTATATTTTGAATGTCTGTCGTACAGGTTTTCGTATGTTCGCGCACTCACCCTTCTTTGACTCTTACTGCGCGGCGAAGCAACTCGAATGTTGGCTTTAGTTTGAACGCGTCTCTTTTTCCTGCAACGCCGTGTTGGTGACTTGGTTGTAGCGTCTTTGAAATTGCCCGGAGACTTTACGGGCTTTACAGAATATCGTTGTTTTAGTTCCTGGCCCCCGCAGAAGTTGCAGATTGTTGTAGCCGGGCAGTTCTATGGAGGATTTGTTTCTCGCGCCTAGTTGGCGGATTTTATGCGCTGCACCTGTCATTTAGCGTCACATTGCCCAAATTCATCTGGACAATCACTTTGGGGCCCCTGAAACGCATAGGTTTAGCATTGGCTGTAAAACGTCATCACCGCGACAGAGTGCGTCGACCTAGACCTGGTTCGAGCTTTTATCACCTGCATTCCGAGTTTGGGATGTGTGGTCCTTCACTTAGCGTACAGAAGGTGCTCAAGGAAAGCTAAGATCAGGTTTTGCATTCCTTTTTTTAATGTGAAATGTGTACTACTGATTAATGATACTTCGGACGTTAGCTGGTATTGTACAGTTCGCTTCACGAACTGAATAAATGATTGTCCAACCACGGCGTCTAGGTTAATTGCTATCACGTTTAATTTTAAACTATTGTCGATCCTGTTTGTACCTTTGTGAGAACTGTTGTGTAAGTCCTTTATTTGAACTGTGTACTATTGATTAACGTGGCTGGGCAATAATTATTCGAAATTTGTGCTATGGTTACTCACAATTTGTACTGTCAATCATCTGATATTTGTACTGAATTCTGCCGAATTAGAAACTATTTTACTGTGATATTAGCATTTTGGTGTTATTATTTGTTACTGCTACCTGTGCGTGATTTGAGATTTTCTTGCAGGAAATTATGTGCTACTTGAGTTTTCCATTTTTATTATTTGTTTCTTTCCAGTTGATGGTTTGGATATTGTTATTATAGGTTCTGATATCCTTATAAATTTCTTTCTTGGTTTCTTTATTAAGGTCGTTATAATATTCTGTTGTTGGTTCTGTTCTTCTTCTTTGTTCCAGTAGTTTAACCGTGCTTGGGCTTAATTTTGTGTTTTAGTTGTTTACGTTAGTTAAGGATTCTGTAGGTTCTCTGTTTTAATAATGTTGCTTGATATTTCCGTTCTTCCCGTTTTAGTTCGCCGTCTGTCGGGAATGGGGGTGCTCGTATAATTTTATTTCTCTCTAGCCTAGTACGCATTCTGATTTCTGCTCTGGTTAATCAGGTCGCTCCCTGTATCGATTTTATTTAGAACGGAAGCATATCTGCTTTTTTGTCTGTTGTTTGAGACTACATAATCAATTTTATTTTTTACTGTATTAACTGGGTTTCTCCAGGTCCACCTTTGTTCTTCCGTTTCTTCAGAGAATGTGTTGATGCAATCTATATATATATTTTTTAATTTAGCAACATTTCTCCTCGGCTATTTTTTTAGGCCAAAGTTTTCATATGTTGCTTGCCATCTTTCTTTTTCTTTTTAATTTTAGAGTTAAAATCACCAGCGTCTATGGTATAATAAGCCTGTTGCCTTGCAGTTGTTATGTTTTCATAAAATTGGTCGGCTTCATCATCTTCTGATGAGCTGATCAGTGCGTACCCCTGTATCATCTACATAAAATATCTATTTTGTATCTTGATCATAATGTAAATTAAGCGATTTGAGACTGCCTGGTATTTTGTTACTACATTTGAATTTTCATGTTGACTATAAAGGTAATTTGTGTCGGAATTATTGATATAGAACATGGCTGGATCTCAGTATGGCATTTTTTTCTCCGTAATGCCTTGTTTTTCCGAGCTCGACAACGTCCCATTTCGTTTGTTTCCATTAATTCATGTTCAAGTTGTCAAATTTTTTTCAACTATAATTGTTTAATACTTTTTCTGACACGACGGATTTTTCTGAATACAATGATGTGAAAATATCATATTTTTATTAGTTGATACGAAGAAAAAACAGAAAAAGTTACGAAATGTTTAAACATCGCGGTAGCATTAAATCACTCATGAGATGCTGAAGTAGGCTGAGCACAGCGTGATGTTCAAACATGAACGTTTAACCCGAACATCTTTAACTGCGGAACATCTACTATACCCAGACTACTAAATTGTGTAGTTGGGTGATTTGATGCCACTGCGAAATGAAGAATTCCATTTTTTCAATATGAATGAAGGAAAATGTGATATTCTTGTCAGGGCAAAATTCTACTCACCTGGCACAGTTCCAAGTTTTGTCCGTTAATTTCTTAATGCAGCCACCTCGCCAGCACTTTCTATGGTTATGGATGCATAAGCATAAGCATAAGCGCATAAGCGATCAATATCTTTTCTATATTATTCAAAAACGTCTGATTTAGATTGTAATGCCATTTAATTCTCTAAAGTGTTTGACAAGCGTGAGCTGCGGTGAATCTTTAGAGGTGCTAAAGTTAAACTAGATTGCCGAATTACCTGTAAATCGTTTTCGGTGTGTAAAGGGATCTGTAATACGCTTAGATGCGGTTCCAATTAAGCACGTGTATAGTAAAAATATCTCGGACCTGCACACTCTCGCTAACCACAGTTGTTAAAAGGCTGGAGCACCCTCTCACTCACGTACGTACTAGTACGGGGGTTACAGACGGACCAGAATAGGTCCGATAAGACAAATTGGCAGACGAAAGGCGCCTAGAAGTGATTATCGATCTAAGATTTAATAATAATTAAGTAAGAATTCATTCCAATTATTCGGAAATTGCTTCAAATTTTGAAATAAATACAGTAAAGAAACAATTGTAGGTCGATAAATGGTTCCGCACCTGAGATTTGATGCGGCCCAGAGGTAAGTTGCTTCTGAAATGCCGTCAAATCCGGGATTAACCAGATTCAGCGACTTACAAAGCGATTACACAAATTCTGAGCGTGGTTCATAATGATTTTAACCTTTCAACGCGTGAAACCAAAGAATTGTCAAAAATGGGGAACAGGAAGTTATATAAAATTTTCAAAAGAAGGAAATGACCAATCGTAAATCAAAAGTTACCAGAACTAAATGCTCAAGCTTTTCAAATTGCTTAAATTTCAAGTAGGAGTGTAGGCAACCCAACATACAGAATAATCTTCAAAAATGATGTAGCAATGAATGAAAATATGGAAAACATTACAATTCCCAGTTAGTTGTTGGTTTCGTAGCTATCGCAGGACTGGCAGAACAATTAGTGCTTCCTTTTCATCTTTTATTATCGAAAGTATCAAGTATTTCCTTTGTAGTTCTTGCAGTGCTACTTACCAGCGCATTTACACGAAGTAATTTTAAAGACATTACTGAGCCTAATCCCAGAAGCAGCTGCTTCCGAGGCCGAAGTCGAGCAGCTCGGTGCATTGTGCGTTATTTTAATTGCCGTCCAGAGTAAGTTGTAGACGCGTCCCGAAGTTAATTACAGACGCCATAAAGGAGCTTGGTCGCGCTTTGACTCATTAGCCACGAAATAATGGAGCAAAACGAGGAATCTCCATCCCTAATCTGATACATGCGCCGGATTTATGTCGTGAAAGCTGATTGCGCCCGAGACAATCTTAATCTTATTTGTCCAGCCGTGTTGCTGGCGAACTTTACTTAATAGCCTGTTCTCACGGCTCGCATCGGCCAGGAATTTATTATAAATTAACCGCAGTTATTGTGATTGATTGCCTGATTTATGGCCTTCGTTCGGCGGTTTCGCCGTCCGCGTCGTGCCGTCTTATCGGCGAAATTTCGCGTCGCGAAATCCGAGTTATGAATAATTCAAGCGGGCAGCGTCTCGTATTTATATGAAATCGCTGGCAGCGATCTTGTTGAACAAATACATTTAATTAAGCCTTGATAATTCCGCTGCTTTATCAGCGGAAAAAAGATGTTTTATGATTTTCTCGTCCCTGCTTCTAAGAAGCTTAGCATGCAAGGCATAAGTGGCGGCATTTAATTAGATTTATCGCATGACCACTGGGAAAAATGCCCCCTTCGGCATGCAACTGGACGAGCCACTGCTTGTTCTTACAATTAGAAGCGTCAGCGTGTGTGTAATGCTGTAACTCTGGCCTGCTATTTGCTGCCCCACTAATTGGGTGGTCATCTTGCAACAAGGTGTCCAAAAAGTCAAAATAGTTTCACTCTCATTTGTATCTGCTAAATGTATATCACTTAAATTCCCTAGAGAGAATCATTAGCAAAAAGTGAGAATTAGATGAGAGAAGCTTAGATTTTAAGAAAAAGAACCAGAATACTGTCATAAAAGTCTTTTTTAATGTTTTCTTAGTTGACTATCCTCCTCTTTCAAGTCCTTCTTTATCGCTTCCATTTACATTTTCCTAGGTTTTCTCCTTTTTCTTACTTTGTCTAGCTTTAGCAACTGCCTTTGATGCTCTATCATCTGGTAACCTTACTATACGACCAAATTTTCTACTGTCTTTATCGTCTCTAGCAACCAGTATGCCATATTTTTCGTGTTGGGTCTGCTCTTTTATTGATTCCCTGCTATTCATGAGTTTTGAGACTCCTTTTCTTGGTCTATCACGTTTTTTTAGCTAGATCTTTCATTCCTTTCAAATGCTAATATTGATAAACCATACCTATAATTGCACGTCTGAGGTTACTGAAAAATTTAATTAAAACGAGCTGGACTTGACTACTTTAAAGGATTCGTAATTCACTGAAAAACTGAACAAACATATTAATGAAATGTTTAGACTATGTAATGCGGTTTTTTCCGGTGCTCTGTGCTCTACTTTACTATGAATCTAGATCGCCCTTTGTTTGCCAGTTAACTCAATCGTAAAAACACAAGACTCGGTCTTACCTCAGCAGAGCTAAGGGAAATATCAATATAGCTCGTTCCGGCCTCCTTATTACCACCAATAGTTTTGTAACCATACATGCAAATACTGCCAGATATGGAAACCAAATAGTTTACATATACTCTGGAGAAAAACATACATGCATGAAAATACACAATGGTAATATAGAAATGTTATATACGCTATCAACAATAGCTATGAAATGTCCACGAGCACGAACACACTTAAGTGTAGGCAAGTCAAAAAACCAACAGTACTAGAAATGTTTAAATTCCGCACACAAATTCACCTAGTACGGCTCTGCCTTCGGCCGCTTAAAATCAGCTGACACGATGTGTCAACAGGATAATGCAAGCGCTTTGTACTGACGTGCTGATTCAGCAACTACGCATCCGTTGCTTTCGGACCCGTAATTGTTCGTTGAAGCTATTGCGCAATTTTTTGCAATCCGTTCATAATTCGCTGTTATGCGTCTGCTCCCAGTTTCATGGATCGGGCATTCAAGCCTGGGTTTTATCTACAATAACTAAACTTTTCTTTATCTCATTGCAACACAACGAAGAGCACGTAATGAAGGCATTACACAACTCAGTTGCGTAATGAAACCATTACATAACTGAGTGGTGTAATGAGCTTTATTACCTAACTGAAATAGTGTCAAATGAGTGACGTAATGCGTTACTTATCCCACTGGAGTAGATTAAAGTATATTATGTAACATATAACATCTATATACAACAAAGGGGGAACAAAATGTTTGGTCGAACTATACCGCCAATTCAATTAGCAGCAAATCTCTTAAACCTTTGTGTGGTATTCTATAATTCATGCTGTTCCTTTAGGTATTTTTCCACACTACAAAATTTCAAATATTGATTCAGGAACATTCCGGGAAACGAATGTGTCCTCGTCTTCAACGAACGCCTGTAATAAAATTATAAATTATCAAATTACTGTTAAAAACGTTTATCTACTAGCAACAGGATATTGTACATTACATTACGTCATAGAAACAAAATATGAAAATCTACTCATAACTCCCAAGGGACTTTCAAATTATTTCTCCCTCAAACTCATGGTAACAATGCAACAACAATTAACGTCTTAGCAACCATACAATGAGGCAATCCTTGATGTTACTTACATATTCTAATTTTAAATGTCATTATGACATTTTGAAATTCCATACTATTTTACGAATATGCTAGTAGATAAAATATTGTATGCACCACGGGAGATATTCATGTTCTTTACCTTCGGTTGACTTACAGACCTCGGACCAGAGGTCCTCGGTCTGTAACACATGTCAACCTCAGGGAAAAAACATATTCATATCTCCCTTAATGCATAAATATCTATTTTGCTGTGTGGCGAAATATCCACAATTTTAAACGAAAATATGCCAGTGTTCCAATATTTCAATGTCATAAAACTTAGAAGTTGCAAAATGCATGTATTTTCAGAATTCGAAGACTAATTTTCCAGCTCTGAATTAAAGGGTTTTCTATTATTCCGTTTCAGTACCTTCTTATATAACGTTCAAATAGTTCAACTTTACTTAGATGGGAAGATACTGATGGAACACGATCCAAGTACGATAGTAAAACATAATTCAGACTGCTTAGAACCTATTAAACACCAGAAATACTATTGCCTTTAAGATAGCAGGTTCACACAACAAAGCAAAGGAAGTTATCGTCAAGGATTTCTTCTACAATTTTAATCTTAAGAACGAGTAAAAGCACAACCCATAAGTACAAATGCTCCAGGTTCACCAGAAGGACAGTAAAATATATCTGATCCGCACACACGACCACGAGTGGCAAAAGGCTGGAGCACGTTTCCACATATATACTATCCAAGAGGTTGTAGACAGGCCACGGTAGATCGTCTTGTAGATTACTAAAGTTGACCCGAATTTCACTTAAAAGTTACTCAAATATTACTTGAATTTTATTTGAAGGCTTGAAATTAATTCAGTAAAACGTCTAACTTGAAAGTAGGGCGGTAAACGATTCCGTACATGAGATTTCATGATACCAAAAGATAAGTTGATTCTGAAATACTACGTCAAATCCTGTAGTAATCAAAACGATTTTAGAAATTGATTTGCTTTCAAAACGTACGCCGCAAGAACTTCAAAAGCGCATCCTACGGCATTAAAAGCAAACTGAAAACTAAAAGGTTACAAAATAGGAATAGGAAATAGTTCTACCTCTACATAAACAACCCATATGGCCAGAAGGTAACCAAATGTAAGCAATATTTGTCAAGATTTCCACAAATACTGTAACAACGAACTACGAGAGGGTATTTTAGGAGCGATGCACCCACTTCTGTACTGGAAAAGGGTAGAAGTGCTACTTACTAAATGAGAAACGAAACTATACTATCTATGAGTGATGCAAACGTAAGGGAGAAATGCTAAGCCTTTTAGAGGTTGGACTCGACTGATAAGATAGCACATGCCCTGAAACGATGCAACATCAAAACTGTGTTAACGACCAATGAAACTTTGGGTAACCGCTTCAGATCAATAAAATACAAAATTCCAAGTTTAAAAGGCGCTGACGTATATCACATTCATTGTTATTGGGGCTCGAGTTACACTGGACACTCGTTCTATTGATCGAAGACTTCAATACCATGAAGGTGATTACAAACACAAACGCATCAGTTATACCTGACGCCATAGAAATAGAAAAATATCCAAATATTATAAACAGGAAAGATGGTTTTAAGGTTAGTAAAACGTAGACCCTTGTGCCACACGATATAAAACATTACAACCACTGTGCGTCATATGGCTCCACAGATTACGCAGCACTTGAACGGCCAATCAGCGTTACGTCGCTCCAAGCGGCTGGCACAGAGAACTATAAATGGCTCCACACCGACCTTCAGTTCTTAGTTTAAACCGAAATCCAATGTAAAAATAATAATTCGAGTAACCGCGAAAGCCTCAAACAGTGCGCAATGGCTTATTTGTATTTTGCAAGGTCGACCGAATCGACTATAGAATACAAAATAAAATTCAAAACTAGCAAAATGAAATTTTACATTTAATTTTTGCCATGCCAGTTACCATAAACTTTAAAAGTCTTGAAACAGGAATTCTATTATTTTAACTTAATGTTACAATTCTGCTTTCAGATATTTCATATCTCTTCGCTGTGACTTTCTATGAGTTCCCATAGAAAATAAACATTATGAAAAAAATGTCAACTTAACTGCTGATAGAACCCAAATTTTCAAGTTTCAAAAATGTTGAAATGATCTCCAATTTTAGCCACCATATTCCTTCGTTATCCACAATTTAGTTACTGGCTCCGTGACCTTAAACGCGGACGATGTACATTAAAAAATCTCTAGTAGCTATTTGTAATGGAAAGGTTAGTGCATGGCGATCGCCGAAAATTTGGTTTCCATGGCATTTGGTACACCACGACAATGCAACTCCGCATACGGAGCCAAAACTTCAAAGTTCTTACACGAATCTGTCAGCTGGTCACTTACCTTTCAAACAGTTTTGATCTTGTCCCCAACGAGTTCTTTTTGTATTTTTCTTTTTAGTTCTTGTACCGTATATAACACACTTATGTTATAAAAGGCTACATATCAAAATAAATACAACTGAACACGTTTCAGGCCTGTACAATATCGGCACATGGAAACGAATAAATACTTGACAGAGTGTTGTTTGAATGGAATTAAATCTTTAAATTTATTATGCGTAAAATCGTAAAATATCACAAATTAATACCCGAAAATCCCGTGATTTATTAAACGTTGTTCAGGTTTTTCTACGCCGGTGCTATGAAAATGAAAAATTAACGTTGCTAATTTTAAAAGCCATCAAATAATTCTTCAGGACAGTGACTGCTGACTAAAACACACAAGCAGCTGTTGTGCACAGAGAATATTTTTTGTTCTGAAAAAAAAAGTAATTGCCAACTCTAGAATAAAACTGAACCTAATCCGAAAAGCGGTGGAGGTAATAATTCATCCGAAATCCAATTATTACAACGACGGATAATCCGTATCTGGCTCGGATACCTCTAATTTATTGATTGGCAAACTTGGTTTAAAAATCTGCGATAGAGCCTATTTATCTACACGCACTCGTACATAAATTAGGAGCTTATCTGTAGCAAATAATGTTTTGTTGCCATACGTGCGCCGTGCGCGCTAAAAACTGGAAACGCACGGCACAAGTTTATTATCAGCGAGAGATAATTAATTTCCATGAAGGCGCCATGCACACGGTGCTCCGCAAATTTCGCGTAGGCTCTTGAATAATCGTGCAAGCTTTGTGTTTGAAATGGCAACAACTGTTGGAGAATTAATTAGCACGACTCTATGACCGTATTAGTTTCAGGCTCGATCATTTTTACTAATTTACAATTAATCGCGACCAAAGCAAAATTATATGGTAGGTCTTGTGAAACTGCATAACTTTTGTGAAGACAACTGCTTTGGCGTTAAAATAAATTCGGAAAATTAGTAATAACGAAATATGTCCAGCAGGATGGATATAAACATTTTATCTCGAGAACAAGTATCAGTATGATTTTTGCGCCAGTGGAATATTAATGCAGAGAGCTGAAAAACGTTTAGACGGGATTTCTCGCGTTTCTTTGTAAGTATGTCTTTATCGATTTGCATTTTCGTTACCAATAATGGATGTCAAGCGGTGTAGTAGAATGCATACTCGACTGCCAAGCCAGAGGTCGCAAGTTCGAATCTTGGTTGGAGAAAGATTTTTTTTTAATTATCGAAATATGCGGATGCAAATTTTTGAAACTGAAATCTGAAATGCCACTTTATCGACGCTCTCTGCACCATTCGCACTCTCCGCTAACGGTATGTACTGATACATCGCTGACTCGATTGTAAACCGATTTCCTCCGTCTAGGATTCTCAATTTACAATTTTTTTTATCTGAAGTCGCATATATTGCGCGATTATACATACTATACCACAATATGATAACGCCCATAGCACACTAAAGCACCGTTTTAACCGATTATGAGGACTAAATTCGTGCTTTAAGGAGGCGTCCCAAAGAGTGCACGACAAGAAACACTCCATCTCAACAATATGCCGAGGTATCGATAAGAAGTTTGCATCTTTTCATTTTGTTTTATAATAGTTTATACACCATACATTCGAGAACGAGAACTTGACTCTTCTTCTTTTCTTTATTCATTTGTTTTCCTTTTATTCTTCCTATTTCCTCGGTTTGTTCCAACCACGTTTTACTTACCAATCTATTCTGATTCAGTCTTATATGTCCGAACCAACTTAGCTTTATTGATTATTGGTTCTTGGTTTAGAGTTTCTCTTATGTTCTCGTTTCTAATTCTGTCGATCCGTGTCGTTCATGCAATCTCTAGATCGTATTTACCATCATTTGTAAACATAACCCCCAAGTAGTCATATGATGTTATCAGCTCGAGTGGTTGTTCTTTCGTCTCATATTAGTTCCCATCCTTCCTTCTGTTTTCTTTTGGTTTATGATCATGTATTTACATTAATTTGTTTTTCATTTTTATATTGTTTATCTCCTCCATCCAAATCTTTATTATTGTTTGCATTTTTTAAAGTTTGCTACCAGTACTACATCTCTCTTAAGTCATCAGTCAATCTCTTTGATGGGTTTGATTCGAAACGGTAGTTTTCCATGCTATCCTGTCCGCTGCCAATGTGGCTATATAGAACGATATCATTAGGGTTCCGATCAGCTTGTATTCAAATTTGTGCTCGATATGGCAAATGTAGCGAATTTTATGATGACTGGCAGATTAAATAACGTCAGGGCACTATAATAAAATTGCTTAAGTACAAAGGTGTTTCGAAGCGAGGTTTAAGGTAGAATGAAATTCATATCGAAATGCCAACAATCGATAATGTAGCTAAAGGAATTATAAAGCATTGCAAGAAGGCGCAGATTAATGCAAAGAGCAATCTGAGAATTAATGAAGACTACAAGAATGTGCTAGTGGTGTGAATCAGAGTGTCCTGGGTTGCCTTTTGTTAGGGAAGCCAAGCTGAAAGCTTGTGTATTGTTTGGCTCCTCGATTTTGATCAATTTTACCGATAAAAGTAAATAATTTGTACCCAGTTGTTGCGTTTTATTTATTGCCTTTATGCGGAGGCCAGCTGTGGTTAAATTGGTAGTATTCCGGAGTGAAGTTCCAGAGTAAATTGGACCAGGAGCTTCGTCTTTATGTGATCGTCTTCAAAGCTTATATTCGACAAGTTTTGAAGCTAGGAGAAGCAGACAGCAAGATGCAGGGCCTAGAAAAGGCTCGGTTCGTACTCCAGAAGCAAGCATCAGCCGCTGAAATATCGCCAGCAAGCAGATACAAGCTTGGCGTCCTTTCCAACCGTGGCATGTGCGAGGTCGTCTTTCGAGCCAGCTTCAACAAAACTGGGAGCTACGAGAAGCGGACAGCAAGGTACTGGACCTGGGGGAGGCTTGGTTCATACTCCAGAGACAGGCAGGAGCAACTGAAACCGTTTCAGAAAGAAAATACAGGCTTGGCATCCTTTTGAGGAAACCGGAAGCGAGATAGGCGTGCGTTGGAGAAAAAACCAATCCAAGTTGGCATCATTTTGCACTTTAAAAGGAAATTCCAGGTTAGCCAAACGTACTTGATTATTAGAAATGCATTGTTATAATTTACCTGAGGTGGACTGATTTATTGTTGGTTAATTTGTGTTCAAAATATGCTAAATTTTCTGTGTTTCGAACAGCTTTGTTTGGAGTTAATATTTTGAGATTAACTATGATTCGTTAGAATCGAGCATTTGCCATACAATGGTTAAATTCATCTAAAGTGTAACAACCTTACCCTGTAAATATTAGTCTTAATTGCTAGCGGGGGCAAAAGTTTTTGATTAATGAATAAAATATAAAAGGCAAGATACCTTTATTAAAGTAAAGCATAATTTAAATAATCATATTTCATCAGCCACAAGAGAGAGGCAATATAAAATTCAAATTAAATGTCTGTTGTGTATGAGTGCTCAAATTTGATTTATGTAAAAATAAATATTACAAATACTAATAAGCACTGTGTAAAGATAGGCAGATCGACATACCATATCCTATAATTGATGGTAAGTCTCTCTCTTATTTCTTATAATTTTAATTGTTTTATATATTAGTATAATACATATTAGAGAGCCGAAAGAGTCACCTTACTTAATGTCCTTTTCCATTTCAAACACTGCTGACCTTTTTCCACTTAGTTGAACCGTACGATACACCTTTCTGTATATACTTTTCATTACTCAGATTACTGTATGCAGTAGAATGTCTATATTACTTTTCTATGTACTAAATAGAAAGCCGTTTTTAGATATATAGCTCTCCTTTCATGTATTTTTTGTTAGATTTCTTAATATAAATGTTTTGTCATTTCTTTGTCTTTCCTTTCCAAATATAGTTTGTTTCTCCTTCAGTTGTTCTTCTATATTTGATCTTATTATATCCTCTGTTGTCTTCGTATATAGTTGAAACGTTACTGTGGCTAACCATATAACTCTATAATTGTCGCAGGCTATTTTCCCTCCCATTTTATGGATTGGGATTATTAGATTTTCTGTCCACTTGTTTTGGCGTCTTGTTTATCCCCATACTTCTCTATATATTTTATTCTTCAAACTTCTCCCATTTCTAATTTCGTTTACGTTCTTCATCTGGTTGTTCTTTATCTCCACGTATGCTTTTTTCACCTTCTTTTATATATCCTTCTTCTTCGCCTCTTCTACATTTTCGATATAGTTCTTCGTCACGCTTGTAGTAGATCACTTTAAATTCTTTTTGTTTTTTCCTTTTATTGCTCTTATTCTATTCCAAAAGCCTCTACTGTTCATCTTACAATTTAATTTATCTTAGTTCCAAATACTACCCAGTTCTTCTTCTTTTCATCTTCTACTAGTTTTTTTCTCTGTTTGTAATTATAATGTATTCTGATTTATTTCTTCACACTGCTTTATTCTCTCCCACTTCATTCTGGATCTCCTTGCTCCAGCAGTTTGTTTTCTTAAGATATTTTCTTATTTTTTTTCTGTCGCATATCTGTACTGCGCAATATTTCCTTAAATCTTATCCACATGTTTTGCAAGTTTTAATCTTGGTCTGCCTCTTCCAATCTTTCCAAGATCTGTTCCGTTTCCTTCTGATATATTTTTATTATTTTTGGATTTTAGTTTCTGCATTACTATCCTAGCAGTAAGTAAGTAAGTAAATTTATTCGCAACCATATATGTAATGTTAACATTCCTGACCTCATTTGAGTGGGGGATGTCGTACATTTCAGCCCGCTACTTCCCGACCTCTGAGTAGTTAGGGACACTGGGAATCTCGTTGATCAATTCATGCGCGTCACAACCTGACGTATCATAATATAATAATGTTTCCAATTATTGTTTAGAATAAAGTGGTTGCGAATAAAATAGTATACAAACCTCGACAGGAAGTTTCCTTAGTCTCGAGATAATAGGTGATTTCGACGCTTCGCGTCTCAATCAGCTAACTAATCTCTCGACAGTAATGAAACACTTCCCATCTCGGGCTGTAATATACTATTATTCATCAAAAAAGATGTTTACAACAAAATGACACACAAATAGATTTGACATAGTTAGAACATAACCTTTTAAACTGAGATACATTTGTTGCCTGTTTCGCTTCATCAGGCATTTCATTATATAATTTTAGACCTTTGTAATATAGATTTTTTGTGAACATGCTTTCGTTGTTGCAGGTAATCTAGAATTATTTACACTTCTTGTCTCATAACTATGCAGTATCCCACTTAACTCTCAAACGTAAAATTCGATTTACCTCCCAGACATCTTTCTTATTACCAGCAGCCTAAAATCACTTTAAAAATCCAGCATAGCATTAGTTAGTTTCGAAATCTATCAAAATATTTCTTGTAGCAGTCAAAATCGAATCTACTAATGAAGCGAGAGAAATCAGTATAACCAATTCAGCTTTGCAAACTTCTTCAGATTGCTCCTAGTTTTCACGTAAGTTTGTGAAAAATCTGTTTAGGCGAAAATATGAATACTTCCAACGATGAGCTCCCAACGGAAGTTGAATATATTATTTGAGAAATCCACTAGAAGATACGAGCATACGTATCATGTCTTTAAGGACTAGCGTAACACGAAAAGCGTAGGCAGTTTTAGTCAAAAGGCTCTTCTAACGTATTTTTAATTAATGGACAGATATACAATGTTGAAGGCGGTGATTTGTATCAATGAGAACATCGATATTTCGACTCCAAACTGAAGAGCTTTTTCTTGACAGAATAAATTATGGCTACTTGCCAAAGATCCAAAGTTTTAACCAAAGAATAAATTGATTTCTAACCGAAGTATGTGAAGATGACGATATTGAAAACATACAGTGCACTGTCTAAATATATAGATTCCTATCTGCGATGTTTTTAAGGTAGTTCTGATAATCTAATTAACTGGGGCTTGTTATATAGACGAACTACATCAAATAAAAATCGATGATCTCGAAGATGATATTGATAACATACTACACATAAGAAACTAAGCCATCATACATTTACCAGAAGTGATGTAGAAGGGAAAGAAATTATACAGTATCTCAAAAATATACAGCATCGACGTTTCTTCATTAGACACCATCCAATATTTTGGTAAAAATCGTAATAAAAATGGCAAAATTTCTCAAGAAGTAGAGAAAGAACATTTGCATCATTACTCGCCGTACATGAACTGTTATTTTCAGTGTGAAAATACAGGGTAGAAATCTTCCACAGTAGCAGAAGGTTGCGTCGCGGATTCTCATAAAACGGTAGAAGTTACTGACAGAATTTTAACATAACGAACCCAGACATGGTAGTAGGAAAATATTTTGTAAAGTACTAAGTCTAGTTCAAATCAAAAGATTTCTGAAGTTTTGGTGTCGATTTGAACGACAATCAAGATGAAACCGTGCAAGCTCCATACAGGCACGCTGTTTGAAACAGTGATTTCCATGTGGTATTGCCGTTATGTTATGTTATATACATAATTGCGCTATGTCTGCCACGATTTCGGCTAAAGATAATTCGCAAAGAACACGACGGAAACTAACTATTGTGAAGTGTGGACGTAGGACATGGGTATAAAATCGAGTGATCTGCTTTAGCAACGGAAACAGAACGTGCCAAACTGAATAACGGTTATCTTATGCAAAACATATATTACATTAATCAGTGCGACCTCAGCTGGTGCAAATCGCTTCAAATGAACCTGCCTGGCCACAGCGATACAATAACAAGAACGGTAGATTATGTATTCAATACAATCCACAACTTACAATCTTGACTTGCCCCAAATAGGCTTGGAAATTGTAGTAAGAGGACCTAAATAAAGACAGAAATTAAATAATACCGCTTGAGGGTGGTCTCAACAACCCCACCACGAATCTACAGCAACTGGAATGGTAAATATTCAAGTGGGCACAAATACAAAACTGTGACTTATCGGCAAGATTGATCGGTCTCGAAATGCATTGCTATGAGTGCGAGCAAGAGAGACAGCTGTCATTATTAACGGCGGCGCGAGCATGATGGAGTACTGGTGGACGTCCCCAATTCGAATTGCCCAATAGTTATACCATTTTCTAAACAAGAAATAAGTCTAGCTTTTGAAAATAAACTCATACTAACAAGGCGGTCTATATTGTTCCAGGCCATGACACTGGCTCTGTTGTCACATTGTGTGCTAGGCCATTCCAAGACACACTCAGTTTCGTTTGTTTGAAATATATTTGACATTAAAAACTATTTTGACAAGACAGTTCATATAAGTTCCAAAAATACCTTTTAAGTGTTACGTACTAAGCTGCAAGTCTACTTACGCTTCGTCAGTTGCTCCATATGTTAGCGTGTTCAAGTTTCCATCTAATCGAACGGTGGCACAAAAATAGAAAGACATTTTGCATTTAGAGAACTGGCAGATTGGAAAGGCTAGTGTTGTGTGTGAAAAGCACTTTAAAAGAGCAGATATAAAAGGTAATAAGATGAAGAGACTTGTTCTGACTGCAATATCACCAGTTTTCAGGCAAGTTATTCTGAAGAAATTACTATTTTAGGTGAAATCAAAATTAGTAACGATTTACTTGCAATGGAAAATTAGGTAACTACCCATTAAGAATTGTTTTTAATCAAATATTACGGTGAAGTGACGCACTGTGATGTAAATAGCAGTGATTTTATAGATGTTTTTCAACCGAAATACATCACAATGACAGGGATAGTGCACTGACAGATTGTTCATTCAGTGCCTAAAATTAGTAACTTTTTGTTAAAGGTTAGCACAGCCATGTTTTCAGATTGTGGTAGGCCATTCCAAAGGTCACTTTATAGGCCCAGTGTCATCGCCTGGAGCAATATAAACCGCCTTGATACTAAGCATTATTGAAAGTAACGTTTTGAAATATTTTCATATTTATTCATAACTCAGTTGCCAGTTAGAATTTCAGATTCACACAGTTAAAAAAACTTATCCTAGTTTATTTTGGTAGGAATAGTATGTAGCTAATCCCTCGTTTTATATGATTAAGTCGAAATGCCAACAAAAGGAATTGAGCACTGCTGGCAACACGTCTGACTCATATCATCTATAATCTCCGCTCTCTTGAGTCACAAGATTTGTTCAAACTAACATTTGACCATACAATAGAAAAGTGTGTGAAGTTTTAAGGAAATTAATTAAACCGCAAAACTAGTTCATAATATGTAATATCTAAGCGATATTTACGCATCATTCCGCATTGGTATTATATCACTAGGTCAAGTTGCGGTGTATTGTTTGCAAACCAGGAATTTTCGCAGACGTTTGTTTTCAATTTACGCCAAGTAACTCACTAGGTCACCATATCGGCTAGAATAATCAAAATATGACACAAAAGTCTGTATATAAACAGTGTATTTTTATTTGAATTTTTAATACGTTCTCTAACATTGAGGTGCATTCACTGAACTGACGTAGACTAAAAATGCCGTAAGGGGTAGTTAGGCCAGGCTACTCCATTCACATCTTACCATACAACCCTTCATCCCTTCACCAAGTTTTCTACCCTTCAGTAAAATTACCTGGTCCTATAAATCTACACGTTCTGACGTGCTTCATGAACGAGTGCAAGAAATCGAAGGAATTACAAAAATTCACGGACGACCGCAGACAAAGTGTTTCTCTCTTGCTCGGTCTGAATTCGCCAAACTGAAAAACTCTAGACGCGATCGTAGGCGAATGAACTTTTAATATAGTCTTAACAAATTTTACTCAGCTTGTAAGTTTTTTCTTCATCGCTATATTAAATAACAATATCTCATCGTCTGCAAAACTAGCAAAATATATTAATTGAATTTGAGATTTTACCGTACACGTTGACTTTCCACATCAACCCCAATTTTTACATTTCATAGTAGTCTAACATTGTTTTAAAATGGGCAGTCGCTATTATAATTTTGCATTTTTCTCTCAAGTATCTTTTATTTACCATTCTCGCTCAGTCGCCCATTTATCTTTTCTTCATATGAAAATATAGAAAGACTGAGAAGTCCAAAATCTGAGATAAAGCTTGGAACGTAAATCTCTATGGTTTTCTCTTTGTAAAGGTTCAACATTGTTGCTAGTTCAACATTTGGTTTATCTTTTAAGAATATTCATATTTCAGATTCTTTAAAATTTTGTCCATAAGTAATGTATTTCGGGATGGATCGCGTTATGACGCGAATAGACACTAGGCACTGTCTGGTTCATGTGCGTTATAGATCGAGAGGGACTTGTATATTGACCATTTGTCAGCAACATACGAGTTTATCTCATGATGATCTTTTGCAATTCTTTTAGGTGAATATTTCGACAACCTTCCATTGCCCAATTTTACATTTCTTCTAAAGTAGGGATAAGGAACTCCATGTGATACAATAATAATAACAATAATGATTTCCAACTCAGCGATCAAGACGGTAACGGTTCAAGGTCGTTTAGATTTTCCCAACTGAGGTGGGGGGGGCTGCTATAGGGAGCTTGCTTCCCTCTTCAACCAATAACAGGAATTTCTGGACGGGTGAAAGAAAGGAGGGGTGAAGAATGGAAGAGAGGCCAGGAGAGCTGGAGAAGTACTGCCCCGGCATTCGCCTCAGAGAAGGTACTCTGTTGACTCAGGAAAACCCCCTAAAAACCTGAATCAGAGCAGACGGCCACGGGAATCGAACCCACGACCTTCCATCTATCAAGATGTTCTCGATAAGTTATAACTCTGTATACCTATATACCAATTTGCTACCTTAAGACGTCTTTTAAAGAAGTAAAGCCTACCTTTCCGGCTATACGTTAAAAAAATTCGCATAAAATGTTCAAGTTTTGTGATTAATTTGGCATGACGATATGCTCGAAGTTTTAATGAAATAATACCACTGGAGGGCGTTTATGTGCTTATTGAATACTGTATATTAAACGCAGCTTCACCAGAAACAACAAATTTTCCCTTCGAAAAGCGAAGGATATCGCAAAGAGCACCAAGCAGCGCTTGTCGCCTTCGCTTTTATTACACACCCAACGTCGAGGAGAACAATAATCAAAGCTGCAAGCGTATAATTCAATCCAGTTACCTTATTAGACTCCCAATAGAGTCGGTAGACGCAATAACTAGCCTACCTAATTATACCGTGCGGAAAGCTAAGTATTATATTCTCGGGTAAAGTTACATGCTTGTTATAGAAATCTTTCAGCGGAAACAATACGGCACGCATAAAATTGCGCCAAAGAACCAGATTGGACTGCTGCAATAACCTAGACAAGCTAAGGAATTTCTGGGCTAAATCGCTTCGCCAGGACAGGACTCAGGGCTGGCTCTAAAGTGCTGCTGGAACCCCGAAATCCGATATCTTTTTATTTCAATTTCCATTTCGTTTTTTTTTCCTTTAATAATGTAATAACATTTTCACAAAATAATCCTCAAAAATGCACCTTATTTTTAATCGAAACTCTTTGTAATACATTTTACAATTTTTATACATTCGCAACGACATAACACGAGTCTCCAAAATATAACGAATGTTAGATCAGATGAGATGCCTGACGTCACAGCAAACCAAACTGAACATGCTGTAGCTAGTCTAGCTCCGATGAGGCCGTGCTTCTGACGAAGTTGCCATTACTGTATAGAGATGTTGAAATTTGAAGGAGCTGTACCTTAGCTTCAATAAAAAATTATTAAGTAGATACTATTTTGCCAAAACACTACCCTCGCTTTATAAGACACTTAAGAAGTTAAACTGGAATGGAAAAGGCATACATGTAGACAGCCGATACCCCAACTTCGTTTCTCAGATGACATCAGTACTAATCTGGAAGAATTACAAGAGATGCTGACTGAACTCAAAACCGTATCTGAGAAAATGGGCCTCACCATGAACATCTGGAGAAAAAATGTTGTTCTTAGAGGGCACACTATTAACAGTTGGAAATTGTACTTTAGAAGAAGTGAAAGAGTAGATATATTCAAACCACACAATAAAATGCGTCCAAGAAGATAAAACTGCCGAAGTAAAGAGGCGGATTAGATTGGCATGCATTCGTTTTAGAAGATACAATTATTGCTATAAATTTGAAAAGTGATCTATCCCATGTATGTCTTCCGGTGATGATGCCAACTGTGTCATTAACTATTAAGTCCGCCAGCAGACTGAGAACCATTCAACCTGCTCGGGATAAACCTAAGGGCATAGTTAGAAATAAAGATGCGAGCGAATGTAGAGGATGTCATAAAGAAAACTGTCAAGTCAAAGTGCAGAGTCGTAGAACACGAAGCTACAAAATGGAAAAAAGTTCGTTATGAAATAGAGACCAAGATTACACAGAGCGGCGTTGAAAGACCACCTAAGCGATCGGTGCGCGACATCAAAGTGAAAGCTAGAGAGAACTGACTAGAAATGGCACATACTGAAATAGAGTAAAAGAAACGAGAAAGAAATGTCTAAGCGTGAACAGTTAAAAGATAATAGAAAATAAGAAGAAGCAAGGTATGTCTTCTCTTACCACGGAAAACCTACGTTATTAATTTTTTTAAGGTAACAACCAGAGAGCATTTGGTTATTAGTTTGCTGACAGGTTAGTAAAATAATTGAAGATTGCGATGAAGCTACGTACAGGGTAGTATACTATCAACAAAGATTCTTAGAATTTAACACAATTATATACTGTCGTCTAGAATTTTAAAACGCTGCGAGTCGTTTTATTATGGTACATCGTCTTGCTCATTTTCAAAAAGTTTTTCCTTCTAACATGACAATAGAATGTATTTAAGAATAAAACTAAATCATATAATTCATAACTGAAAAAACTTATAGTCATTGCCAAGAAACAATTCGAGGTAAATGATATACCAAAAGCAGTTGCCAGTAATACGTTTCCGCTAAAAAAATATAAATTGTATTACCAACTGTACCCTATATTTTATACAAACTGTAGAAACACTCAAACTCACCCTAAGATGTAACACTAGAAAAAAAACTTCAAAATTATGTTATATTATATTAAATAAAAGCAAGGTGCCAGTTTAATCAAGTTCTTTCTTTCTGTTATTATGAATAACTGAAATAAGGAAAAATTGTTAGAAGTAAACCCTGTTTACGACCTGCAACCAGCTTAAAAGAGGTATCTTGCCCAATGTGATGTCAGTGAGTCATAGACTGGAATATAAGGGCTCGCTCGTCATAGTCAATCTAATTGTACCTTGAAAGATACGATGCCACCATGATGTGTTGGATGTCAGAAATGTACTGAGAGTTAGCCATGGAAATCCTCCTCGACGATAGGAAATGTGGGCGATGCCCAAGTTCGAGATTTGAAACCTACCTTTTGCATAATCTCTGAGATATCTTACTTGACTTCAAAATACGCGGGACTGCACTGCACTTTACTAATAAAAATAATACGGTAAATTTAAAAACTCGATTAAGATAGCTTTCACAAAAACGCATTTGAGCGGGTCAGCTTTGCAGCTGCGACAGAGACACATTCATACGTGAGGATAAATTTCTCAGGATAAAACAGTATTGATACACTGGTGCAGAGCACTGCAAGCGTTGCTACACTATGAACCGGGATATTCCCCAAAACATATTTGTAATACGGCACAGTTTTAAGGACACATAAAAATGGGCGGTAATTTACACATGCAAAACTTGGCTTAGATACAGAAAATATTTTAAATTGAGAATAGAGCCACAACACTTTAGAGATTAAATTTATTTCATCACCTGATACAATAAACATATTATATGACTTACCCGAAATGCAGTTCAATCTACGGCAAGATGCTAAAATCAAGGAAAGTCACAGCCCCCGAATGTTGTGTCAAATCTTAATGGGGCTATGGGTCGGTCACCACCAAAAGTTGATCGAGATTTGCGGGCTTCGAAGACATAAACCGTTGGTAGCTAAAACGCACAGCTTCAAATGTCGACGCTCAAAACTTGCGTGGTTTCATATGCGATGTTGCGGCAGATTTTTCAAGGCATCGTCGACGAGACGATGAAGAATGGACAGCGTCAATTTAAATATTTTCTACGACCAATTAGCGTGAAACCACACGCGATGAATGGAAGGTTTTTTCAGGGCTGCTTCAGCGCCGAGCATTACTTTAGAGGCTGGTTGCCAAACGGTATATAGTGGGACAATACAGGGTGTTTGAATGTATCCGACCGTTGAAATTCGTAAAGACTCAAAAGCGAGACGGAACTCACTTTCCTTGCTGCATAGGCTGTATTTTAGGAAACAGCAAAAAACAGCTCAAATTATACTATTACTAAAAAGGTAATAAGATATTGCTCCTCTAATTTTCTTTGTCCTAATATTGAACAATAAAAATCTTCCTACACATAATTCCCAGTTTTATGTTACTTAGCAACAATTCTAAATTTTGAATTGATAGCACTCTTCGTCACACTGTTTTGGCTTCTTTAATTTCAAATCCGCGCCTGTACACTCAATAAATAATAAACAAATAAATAAATAAATCAAATGTTCCTGTGTTCTTCACAACTAGCACCTCCATTTATAAATCATTTTTAAAGCTTGCCGCTCCCGCAGAAATCGAAATAACAAATGAAGTTATTATTTATGGTTCGCTAATCCAGCCTCGTCCCTGTCTGAGCTTTTGTGCGAGTTATTTACGCCCGGTGTTGCCTTTCGTCCTCGCGCACAGCCAGAAATTAATTCCGTGGTTATTAAGGCTTTTTGCCTGCGATTAATCAGGGCTTAATCTTATCAAATTTGCAAATCTAGAACCACTTGTTGCTCGACAATCGGCAGGACGCGCTGGATAACTTCGCTCGCAACTTTGATTAATCTTATTTTCGATACGTTGCTTTGAACACAAACAGCAATTTGTAAACGTCAGTTATTATTACATCGCGTTTGCTGCTCGTACATTGTATATTACACCTGTCGCGCGCTTTTTAATTCCGATCGCGCTTCCTTTTGCACAAATAAACCGGCGGATAAATGAATTATCCAGCAGACGTGATCCGATGGTCGTGATCGAGCCTTCGAGTCCGAAAAATGCTGCAATCTATGTTAGATTTTCCCATTTTCTAATTTTTAATTGCTTTTTTTCGTTTTAGGTTCAGGTTCTGGCACTTTGGCGAATGGAAGGACGTTATTATCGACGACAGACTGCCAACGGTCAAAGGGCGCCTGGTTTATCTCCACTGCACGAACGCCACTGAGTTCTGGGCGGCTCTTTTGGAAAAAGCTTATGCCAAGTAAGAACTTTAGTTAAAATTTTGTTAAACTGCAATTTTCGTCGAACAAATTACAGAATTAAATCTGCTGATTTGATTATAAAACAAACCTATAATTCATTTATCAATATACGGTTTAAATGAGGTGAACCATGAGATTTACTTTCGACCAGACCCAGCAGCACCATTAAAACGGTAGCTTGTATTCTACAATTCATAAATGTCTTGATTTGTTAATTTATTTATTGCTTCATTCAGTGATACGTCATACGAGTAACATTTCGTAGCAGAATATAATTATATCTGTTACTCTTTCATATATTCATTTATTTCTCCATGCCCTTATTGGTATACTCATTAATAAATCATTAATAATAGTCTGCCTATCCACTCTTTAATATATCTTGCAGATGGCATAACGTACTATCTACTTGTAATGAGTAGTTGAATTTAATTTCTTTTGCAGGACCAAACGGCACTTAAAACACAAAACAGGCCCTCAAGGTCGTTACTTGACTTTACTTGTATAATAAGCCCCTCAAGGGAGTGTCCAATCGGTTATACGATACTCTTTAATGTTTACATTGCCCCAATTCGTTGATATTTAGTCCAACGGTGTAAGTTTTACCCCGGCTAGTGGGCTAGTCGAGACATAGGTACGTAATTATTTACCAACAAATTGGGACTAGATGAAACCGATTACGTTGACTACACAAATTCTGTACTTAGATTCACATTTGTTCCCCTAGAATCCGAGGTAGGTAACAAGCGATACGTTGGGTCGAGAAATGCTGCAAGACTTATCTAGTACTTACTTTTGATAATAGTGGTACTCTATCTGCTAACTGCTGTACAATTCTTAATAGAACATGGGAAATATACAATATACGCTAAAACAAACGCGAAATATGGTGTAACATTTATTAAATATTTCAAATATTAAAGGAGGGCCACATATGCATAAACAAATTTAAAAAGAGGTACCCTTGGAGGCACTACCATCAAAAAAGCTAATGTTTAATAAAGAGTGGTCCAAAAGGGGCTAATGGTTTTTTATAGGTAAGCGTGGAAGACGCATACAGTATGACCGAAACACTTGTAAATATACTTCCGCGAACACTAAGTACAACATACTCGTACAATGCAATTTCAGTTACCTTACATAGTTGGCAGAAGTGCTGGTCTGCTGAAAGAATTTGCGTCGTCACAAGCCAAGGGAAAGAACGGCAGAAAGTGGGGATACTATTAGAAGCATTCGCCCTGGTAGATAGTGTTAAACTCAAAATCTGCTGCGATGAAGCAGCCAGGGAGGATGACAATTGGTTTTGGGTTCCGTGGGCTAAAATAAATAGAGCAGTCGAAAAAATGCACTATGCGTGAAGCAGATGGTAGTCCAACTCAAACGGCACTATTAGCCTGACAGTACACTCCGTAACTTGTAATATTGTCGCAGTACCTTGTATATTATATCCTCAATTAACGACGTAACGATATTCAGTCGCCCAACATTACATGACTAACAGTCTCCCGCCCGTTACACTGCAACTTACGCAAGCAAGTACTCCAAACTGAATGCTTTGAAAGGGGTTGTTTCGCCAAATCCCAACCCGGAAGCTGTGGACGCGCAACCCCAGCGGTCGACACGCTGGCCTCGAATATCAAAATTCGAATGCCAAGCCAAGCTGCAATAAATGTAGTCTCTCCGCTTGCGCGCGGGGTGTAAAAGTACAACAAACATTCCCAGTCTGTACGCTGGAGCGCACTATTTCGTGTAAACAAATCTGGGCCGAATTTTGCCTAAAATAATCGAACTGAATGAATCCACAACAAGTGCGCTTGAAACACAAAATAACATAACTTTTAGATCTGTATATGTATATCCATCTATTCAATAAGCCGTTTTTTTAAATCGCACATATATAAGTTTATAATCATATCGTTGGAATTTCTAAATATAACGTATGAGTGTGAGCAAACTCCTTCTTCTTCTATTTGCATATTACAGGCCCAGGTTCTTTATCTAACAAACGAAATTATTATGTTGCTCAGAATCTTCATCCAAGATGTTTTTCCTTCCTGTTTTCTTCTTTCCTGTAATTTTACCTTATATAAGTGGCGGAATTCTCGATTTCTGTGATCTCATGATATACGTGAAGTATTCGAAATTTTTCCTTTTTTATTTCTTCTCTTCTTCTTCTTTTTTATTTGTATCCATAATATCTAATTTTTACCAAAAAAAATTGTTTTGCATTCGTTTTCATCCTCTTCACCTCGGAAATCTTGAATGTATGTTAATATACCCATTTTGTCGAGGGCGTGAGTTTCTTACATATATAATTTCTGAGCTTACTATTCCCCATTCTATATAGCATGACATAACAAAATATAGCGTCTAGTCATTCGCACCCTGACGTTTAAGTTTCCTTCTCTCTTATATAGTAATTTCTTCGTTTGACTGTACTTCTTGCGTCATGTAACAACAAGACTGCGTCATTGTCCAACTATCTGATCCATGGGTAGAGGTTGGTTTGTAGTTTGATTTGTACTGACGAATTTCCCCCTATTTTATTCATTTCTTGTCTTTCGATAAGAATACTTTGTTTGTTTTACTTATTCTGGCCTTCATCTACTTATACGGTTTTCCATTTCTTGGTATACATTTACGATTAAATGCTAATATTCTTTCTCATTCAAGATTTTATTTGTTTAGTTTTGGCTATTATTCTTATTATTATTTTTCAGAAATTTGTCGTCCGCGCGGTGGGGATGTAATCAAGTTTAAAATTCGCTTCTAAAGGCGAGTTTGAATTCTCAGGCATACGCCGTATTGTTTTCGGCCGTTTCCAGGCCCTACTAGCAATATATGTATAATGCATATATGGAAACTTGTTATTAGGCGTTTGTTTCTGTATATATATAAATAAATAAATATATAAATAAATAAAAAAATAAATAAATAAATATAAAACAATTATGTTCAAATATTCCTAGTTCTTTATTTTTACTATCGTTGACATATTGTCGTGTATTATAGTTTCTTCTTCTTGGTTTTTGTAGTTCCTCGTTATACTTACGATTTTGCTTTCCACTCATTAATCTTTAGTCATTTAATCTGCATTTGTTTCACCCACTCGTTTAATATTGGTTGTTTAGCTAACAAAACAATGTCAGCTGTCTGGCTTTGCAGATATACAGGGTGTTATGGAAATGAGTGAAAATATTTTAACCAGTGATAGAGCAAAATGAACAACTTTTCTATTTATCGTTTTTCATTTAATCGCATATTTTTTCAATAATTTATCTTTCTTAAATTTGACGAGTCGCTTAGTAAGCAAATCTAAGTTAAAGGTAAACGACACAGTATATTAAAACTGCAAAGTTCTTGCACAAAAAACATGCGGTCAATAACTTACCTACCTCAATTGATAAAGTACGTTGGTGACCAGATGTGAACTAAAGGTTTTATCAGTACCTATGCAGTTTTTGTTGGTTTGCATATCAAAGATTTTATTTTGTATTTTGTGCCATTTTTAGAGTAAACTTGTTTTGAATTTTAACTGTTTTGAGGGTGTTTTTGTTTTTGAAAAAATTATAAATTGAGAAGTTCTTCAGTTTTGCGAGTTCTATTACGGGTTAAAATATTTGCACTTATTTTCATAATACCCTGTATTGGTTGCTTCCTAGAAAAAGTATTTTGCAACAGTGTACCAAGACTTCTAGCAATCGTTGTGTTTAATTTTTACTTACTTGCCCTTTTGTTGCCAGCTAACTCAATTTACAAGAAGAATTTTCGTATTTTTTTCCTAGTCGAGGTTACGGATATTCAATACAGCAAAGCTCCGGAAGTTGGCTTATTGTAGCTCGAAATACTGAAAACATAGCCGAAGCTTCCCCTCAAATAAAAGCAAATCTGCTCAGGATCAGTGTGATACAAAAATGCATTGACTTTTGAATACACACAAATAAAACCAGAAAGCAAGTAGAATTACACAGGTGTTAATTAATAATTTACAAACTACGGGTGATTACCCACATTTACAAGTCAAACAAACTATATAGAATAATTATTACTGATGTCGTATTTATATTTCAACTTTTTTTTGTAAATAATTGTCTTTTACGCGCACCTAAAACTGCGTGAAGTCGGTTCTGTACGCGGTAGTTCACCGAGTCGCGCTAGGTAGTACGTTACTTCAGCGATGAGCTGACGATTGACGTCACAAGTCGAAATAATTATGAGACAGCTCAAGATTGACTCTCGATTTTAATATGCAGTATCGTTTAACTGTTTATTTTCTAAAATCCCAAACGATTGAAAAATCACCAAGGCGTTTTGCATTTAAGAATGCCAATCCGTAGTTTCCCACTTGGTGGCTGGCTTTATCACAGTGCCAAAGTGAGTTGACTAGGAGTCGTATGCTGAAATGGATGGCATCGCGGGTCGTGGACGCTTGCAGCTGGCATTTTGACTTGCTGTCTTTAGGACGCGCTCATTACGTCGAGAACTTTTGAAAGACCTTAACTCTAGGCGCCGCTGCATTCCTGCAGATCCCAGCACTGAATATAACTTTTGGGGCGTTGACCCAATTTGTGGGAGCGAAGGAACAACCAGTTTCCTTCGAATGCCACGTCACAAATGGAATAGTTTTTGCGTCCCGCGGTCAGCAGGGCCCGATTTTTCAGCAAAAAAATCACTATTATATTGACAAAATCGTTGATCAAGCGTTTTCTACCGGATGCAACCGACGTAGCGCCTAAACAAATAGATTTATGTCTAAATATTATAAGATAGATAAATCTACAAACTGGCTGTATATTAAAAGATTATTAATTACTGTTGCTGAATTCCGGTGTAGCTGGGCCAAATCCCGTTTCGCATGCCATTGCATTACGTTTCTTAATTTCTTCCTCAATGTTCCTCTTTGATTCCATCCAATTTTCTTATTGTGTGTGACCCCTTGTCAACTGGTTCATCTCGTCTAAAGTTTGCCTTTTTCTTAGCCAATTTTAAATTTTTTCGTATGATCACTTTTTCGCTCATATGTGCTATTTTAGTCATCCCAACTGATTAAATATTTTAACATAATGTGTTCCTGCATCATAGTCAATAAAACTAATTTTGATTCTTCTTTTCATTTATGGATTATTTCTAATGTTTCAATTTAATAAACTAAAGAGATACATCTACCTTATTGACCCCATTTTCTCTTTTGCAGTATAAAGATATTTTCATTTATTGCGTCTATTCTTTCACAGATATTTGATACGAATAACATGTCAAAAGATAACGTTGTGCTACCACCAAATACAATGCAAAATCTACGGTTTGCTTTCGTACACGTTAATTTATTTATAAGGTCTTTTCCTAACCTAGTTTTCTTGTTCTTTATTCAATGCGCCGTAGGAATATAATCTGCAGACATAATGAACTAACATGACGAATTAAATTGATGAATGCAATTTCCAGACTCTTGTAAATTTCCATTTATTCATTCATTGATATTTCACTCATTCGCACATTTTGCGTAATCTATAATGAGCAATGCCATTTGTAATCATAACGAGTCACTGCGATAAACTAAACTGCTAACTTTACTTCTTTCGTTTCTGCGTACATTTTTATTCATTTATTCATCCCGTTACTCATGGATTTATTCATTCGCAACCACATCCTAAGATGACGTTTTGAAAAGATAGCGTCTCTGCGGTCAACCAAACGCTTGTATTAACTTCCCGAGTTCTTTCGTGCATTTTCATACATTTGTCAACTCATTTTGAACTTATTTTTACTTTTATTGATTAACAAAAACATTCTAGAATGTGATTCCTTTACTTGAAATACAATATCTCTTGGTTGTTGATTTGGTCACTCGGTTATTCACGATATAATCACTTACATTAAGTAAATCTAGCGCAGATGTCTGTGTTTGTTACAGATTTTACGGTTGTTACGAAAACCTGCAGCAAGGATCGACAACACGAGCTCTCCAGGACCTGACGGGGGGAATAGTACAAAGTTTTAGTTTAACGCACCAAGACCGATACCTGACTTTTCAAGTTTTGAATAGCGCAGTGCCTCGCTCTAGTCTACTTATAGCGACAATAGCACAGGTTAGTAACAGTTTTCAAATATTTATTAAGTACTACACAAGATATGGCTGTACGTTTAAAAGTAGCTTTGCTGCTTATCCACATGTTAAATTAACTATAAACCGTGATTTTGAGATAAGTGTGTGCTAGTTTCGTCCACTTATAGGAAAATGTTTCTTATGGGGAGTATCAAAAGCGTAATAAATTGGATAGACCTTGATGTAATGCTAAACAATCAGAGACTGATCAAATTTTTCTATAAAATTTAAAATGAACTGCCAAAGAAATAGCAACTGCAATGAGATACTTTCAACTATTGTATTTAAAAAAAAATAGGTATAGGTCCTAGATTCGACCCCTGTGGAACATCTAGAATGCTAAAGAATTACAGTTGTTTAGATACGACATCAACCACTAAACCTTCGTTCCATGACTCATAAATCCTTGGCAGTATTCTACCACGCTGTTCATTTATATTTATATTTCTAAATATGGTCTAGACTTGATTATTCATCTATTTCCATTTCTCTTTCTTGTTTTCAGGTTCTTTCTTTGTTAATCTCTCTTCTAGTAGCTGTCATCGTTTTTTTCAATATTGTGTGGTAACCCTATTTCGAAAACAAATTCAAGTGTCCTTTTTACGTCATAATGAACCTTCGTCCTCATTAAGCCGCCGCCGAAAGAAAACCGGACCGTAATTTCTGCTTAGCCGCAATTAATTGGGATTTTCAGCGCAGCGATCTTGATGCACTTTGCAGGTCTGCAAATGGAGTGTAAATATGAACCCGGAGCGTGGCAGACATCAGATGATCCGGTTGCTCGACGGGTCCTGAGAGCCGTAGCCGTAGGTCACCACGTGCTGATCGAGGCTGATTACTTAACGATCTCGTGGTCTGTCTCGGCGCGACGCTTTTATATTAGGCACGACCAGCCTTGTTTCCTCCCGACGCCCTGAAAGCACTGCGCGGCTGTCGATGGAATGCTTGGTGGGCCAGAGGGTGGGAATCTCCGTGGAAGAGATTTTGCAGTTATTTTTGTACGAGGCATTATTGATATCCAGTTAACCTTGGCCATTGTTGGGAAATCGAGGTGTTCTTTGTTGCTGCAACTATCAAACATAACGCTTCATAAGTGTCAGTATACGATTTCAACCTGAGACCAAGATATCGTACAGGGAAGAAAAAACCAATAGTGTATTCTATCAAATATCCGAAGGAAAGAAGTGAGTCAGAAAGCTAAGATACAAATATTCAAGAGCGTGTATTTACCCACTTGAATATATCTATGCATCCAAAAGTTGGACTGTCAGATAAACGTAGACCTCAATATTTGAATAATTATTTGCCCTGTTTGTTCGGTTAGTGACACAGTGAATATGAAACTCTCTTAATTACCTCAATTCACAGCTATGAAAATTACTATTTGTCAAAACAGGAAGCTGTAGTGTTCTCGGGCTGCAACTAACTTCAAACAATGCAAACAAGAAAATCAATTTGTTTGCACAAATATATTGACTTTAAAACACATTGAAAAGCATCAAGAGCATAAGAAAATAGGGTTAAATCCTCAAATAACCTACGTGCGAGATAGCTTGGCCCACTCGCATGTAAGTTTAAACGCATACATAGAACTTACCTAAAAAAATATTAAAATATTTTCCTGCAAAAACGCAAATTTCAAAAATATCTTAAGACAGTCCTGGGTAAAGCCAACCCTGTTATATCCCCATGCATAACACCGGGCTCAATTTTGCACACCTAAGCTCATTCATGTGCGCTTCCAATGCAGATGGACCAATAACGAATGAAAAAGAAGGTTTCAGCCCTCCAGCTTGACGTCATCACAAAAAGTCCGAACTGGTCAATAAGAGCCTTTTATCCCGACACTCGAGGCGGAATAAATTCAAATAAAATTATTGACCAATTCGACCTTCTTGTGCTGACTTCAGGCCGGAGAGTTGATGACCTGCTTTTTAATCGGGACTCGCTGGACGCCAACCTTATCGCTTAACTGCCAACATTTTCTGTATATATCAGATTACCTTTCGATTCACGTAATCACTTAACGACAGCTGACGACACTTCTTCTCAATGGACGAACGAATGCGCTTTTGGGTGTGGCACAAATTGGTGTAGCCACCGGTACACTCGGGAAATGGGGTTACTGGAACTGCAAACTCTGTTCGCTGCACTTCAAACTTATGGCAGCAATTCAAATACTGCTAGGTCGTTTCTATTTACTTCGCCGTAGGCAGTTTTCACACAACGCGCTCTGGAGCCGAAGGCATCTCCGCCCTTACTTAAGGCGAACCTGTGGCTAATTATAACAAATAGCTAACAAATACCCTCATCCCACAAGCAGGTTTGGACGTTTATCGCTGCACACGCGAAATCAACCTCACAATTTGGCCACAGCACTGGACCGGCTCTACGAACTTCTGACAATCAATCTAATTTACAATAGAGCAAACATATAAAATACAAATTGGCTATATCTTTGAATGAAAACATAAACACTACAGGCAAGGGACACCAAATCCTGTTTCAAAAAATCTAAGAAAAATGAAAGAGAAACCACAGAGAGATTGAATAAGAAACAACAGCATAACGGAGTACCTGCAACTAAACCCAATGGTACAAATAATTAAAAACACAATAACTAAAATTATATTACTATGTCGTAAGTATGTCAGACGAGATGATATCAAAAAAGCACAACAACCCAAACCATGGGGGAAAATAGGAGGGAGGAGAACAAATGGGAGAAACGATAGAAAGGAAGCTGAAGCGACATAGGAAAAGGCAGAAGAAGACTGGCCGGAAACCGGCAAGAACTCCGAAGATGAACCGAGCGTTCTACAACGTAGGGCACGGGGATACAGAGGACGAAAGAAGTTTGCTTGAGCAACTTCGATGTTTTGTAAATTTGGCTGTATTGAGCTATTTAATTTCCTCAAACAGAAAATGTAAAAAGTGAGGGATTTTTCTAAACTGAAAATTTTATTCGGGTAGAACATCATTTATCTAAAGATTAATTTTCTTATCTTGCCTTATAGCACTGTATTTCCGTTGCATTCGAATTAAAGTTGTATGGAGTCACTAGATTCAATTATAATACAACCTACGTGCGAGATAGAAGTGGCTACCCGCATATAATTACACAGCATTCATAAAACACCATCAAATATATCGTTGAAATAATTATCTTTGGAAATAGAAAATGTCAAAATATCTTAACACGGTCTTGGCTTACTGCCTACCCAAATTGCGCTGCATATATTCAAGTCGGGAGCGAATTACCCACCTAAGCACATTCTTGCACGTTCGCAAAAACTTCTCGCAGCTGAACCCAAATCGTAATAACCTTAACTGCAAACATTTTACCTGGAGATTGCAGACTTGCAAGCTGTTCTTGAATCAAGCACGTCTTATATCGGGTCATCCAATCCCCGACGTGGGTCAGGTCCTCAGTAACTACTGAATTGGGGTCGCCCAAAATGGACGCTTCGAATATGTCACAAATTGGAGTACTTACCGGTATACCCGAAAAATGCTTTTGCATACCACAAACGCTTGTTCGCTGCACTTTAACTTGTAGGCGGCAATTAGTTACTTATTGCAGGCTTCTATCCGGCTTTTATTTAATTCGTATGGCAAAATTGACTTTGCCGCCGGCACTCAAGGATCCACAACTCGCCAGCTAATTCCTGCTTCTATGTGAAATCTGCATGAGTTGAAACGCCCCTCATTCCGCGAACTGGATTGAACGTTGTATTTATCGCGGCACACACGCAAATTCAACTTCACAATACTATTAAGGACAGGATTGGCTTAGCGCACATTTCCTTATTTTAAATACAACGATTCAATCTAAGACACAAAAATACATATAAAAGATGCAATTCGGCTCTTGCTTTTAAGTATCACTATCATCTTCAGTTACTATTACTATTGCTAAGTTCGTAATAGTAGCTTTTCTAATTTATACATTTTTGAAAATGTTCCAGATAGTTTTCAGTACTCGATATCCCGAGATCCGAGGAATTGGCTGGGTTTAGAATAATTTCGGAATCCAATTCTACCGCTTTTGATGTCGTTGCAACGCATTTGTGCGACGACGGGTTGTCGTGCTGTGGGAACACTCCTTTCCGCAGTCGTAAACGGCGTTTGATCTTGATTTGGTACTGCAATTCGCTTAAAACGCTACAGCCCATGATGCGACCATTGCTAAAAAATGCAATAAGCAAGACGCAGCAAGAACCCCAAAATCAATCTTCCTACCGAAGGTTTCATTCATAATTTCTTTAGAGGCGGAGAGTAGGAACGCCAGCACTCCATTCTGGCTTGTTTGATGATGAACCCTTTCATCCTTGGTGACGGTTCTATCAAAACGTTGTCAGAATTTGCACCGGCACTGACCAAAAGCTAACGGCAGTTGTTCACTCCAGGTTGTTTGAGCAAAGGTGTCAACCTTCGAGGCACCCATCGAGGTGTCCTTATCCATTTGCACAATGCAATGTTGTGTCGATCTAACCGATTTCTCGTCAATCTTTACAACGTTGTTACCGTTTTAACATTAATTCGCCATTCTTCCATCATTAACTTCTTCACTTTGGCTACAATTTCAGAGCTCCGTGCCGTTGCGGGTCTTCCATTCCTTACATCGTCATCGAGACTTTTTCTCATTTTTCCATCGACGGACGGTCGATTCTGATGGGGAAGCATCCTGGTTAACTGTTTTCAACTTTTTAGCTATGTCAGTAAAATAAACTCTCTCTAATCGAGAATTTAATCACTGCCCGGTGTTCAATTTTCTCCGGTTTCAGAAACTACCGCACTCTACTAAATCGAATATAAAATCTTTATATACAAATCGGAAGGAAACTTTTCAGGCTGATATGCAACAAGATCGGAATGACAGGTGACAAGATATTGCCTTTCAATGCATACAAGCACAATTATGAAAAAAAATCCCATTCCTCGTTCTCTCATTTTCGTGGAAGATGAAACAATCTTCTTTCCAAATATAAGATTTGGGTAGATTCGTGAAACTGTTTGGTTTGCAATTCATGCACACGTCGATCCATGTACATACATTTTTATAAAGAATTGTGTATTCCTTGAGCCCCAAACCGCGTATTTACAATAATATTACACTACTACCCCATGCTGTCGCGTAGTAAAGTAAAAATGGTTCAAACATGTACAACATTGAAATCTTGTCCCAAACAAGAAACCATTTACCCCGTTTCAGTAATGACACACTGAATTAAATTGTATGGGCAAGAAACGTCCGCACTCGAGCAGTAGTTTCTTGTTCTCATCCCTAAAACGAATTGCTCTTTCATGGAGATGCTATCGTCACGTCGGGGCTCAATTAGGGCAGCGACAAGCCACCAAGCAATTCCTGAAGGCAGCATTAGTTAAGCTCATCCCCAAGCGGCCCAATTGTCTCCCTACAAACAGGCCGACATTACACAACAATTTGCTTGCAGGAAAAGGAAAATAAACGCCAATTAAGGCTACGTAATGGACTGATAACGCAGCACGCGTACAGCGTAACGGGATTAGCTCGTGTGAGGGGCGTCTCCGGCGAGACCCCGCTGGTGCGATTACGCAACCCTTGGGCCAGAGGAGAATGGACGGGCGCCTGGAGCGAGAGGTCCTGGGAGTGGGACGGCCTTTCCACGAGGGACAAGGAGCTGCTGAGCGTCAGGGTGACTAACGATGGCGAATTTTGGTAAGTACCTGCTGTGGATTTAGTACACATTAAGAACCAGGGGCGTCTTACGCGTGGGTGCAAGGGCTTAAGGTGCGGCAGCTACACCTTGGTTAGATAACTGATTTTTCAAATTTGAAATAGAGTTTCCTTTTAACGCTATTGGTAGAAATCAAGCCTCACAACCAATGAGTAGAAAATATCGGTGCATACAGCAGTGTGACACTGAATGAACATTTAACGTGCAGGAAATAAATAAAAACGACGGGAATTAGGTGAATTTCATCACTAATATGGAGAACTACGAAATCATCCCTAGAATTCTTATTTACGCGCTGGGTTAAATTTCGCTACTTGACATACTTGCTTATCTTTGCATTATAAAGGACACGGTGACGAGAGGGCTGATGGCGGACGAACTGTGCCCTATCGTTGACGATGAAAACTTGATAGTCGAAGACATATAGGCACAACACGCGTTTATATATAGGAATATTTGAAGCGTGTTATTATTTTATATAATAAAAAACGACTTTGGTATATGGTATATTTACTGAAAATGTGTAATCTCTAAATGTCTTATACGGCCTTATTTTAAAGATTTTCCTATTTTTAGAGAATAAGGCATTCTATATAGGGATTTATACCTACAAGCATTTTGTTAAATGAATTTAAGACAATATTTTGTTTAATTCCTAGAAAAGGATAGGCGTATTTCCGTGGTGTATTGCTAAAGATAAGCTTTCATTTTTTCAATACTTGTTAGTCTCTCCCTCAAAAAGTACTGAAGTTTAAAAGTTAAAATATTTTGTATTTCTATTGGTATTATGCTCAAATGTCCTTAACTGCACAGGGTAATGGCAAATGAAAATGCTTATCCTTCCCAGAAATTATCAATAGTAATATAACAAGGGCGAGACATACTTACCGATAATTTTGCACACGCCAAGGGTCGAGTGCTGGTTGCAATGAAAACTGTCCCGAGGGCAGTTTTCTAAAGGCAACCAGCACGATGACTTTTGGCACGGGCAAAATTATATGTAAGTGTGTTGCCCGCGTTTAAATTTTGAAGATTATTACACCAAACCCGTATACAAATTATGCTTTAAAATTGATCTAATAATTCTATTCTAATTATGACACCATCCACGGGGTCGATAATCATCCCTAAGGAGCTTATCGCTTGGTAAGCAGCCCACGGGCGCTTATCTGCTAATCAGTTCGGGATTGGTCTATTTTCAAAAAATGCATGGTTTTCATTGGCATGTGACAGTTGTGTGTAATAATCTGTATAATTATCTGCTGTGGTGTTTTTATCTTTCCGGTCTCATCAAATTTTCTAAATTCATGTCCGTTCTAAATTTTGCTTTCTATAAAATGTACAAGAACAAAGCAGAGAAAATCGAACTTGCCTGAATTCGTCGCTTTTCTCTGTTGTAATAACGATTCTGTATCACTTATCAACGTGCTAATATTTGTACTTCAACCCGTTGCTCTACTATTTACTCTCCGCCCCACTAGTTTTGTACCCTTTACGCTCTCGGCAAAATTCCGTTGCCTGACGTTGCATTATGAAGGGCACGGTGACGACAAGACTGATGGCGTCGAATTGCGCCCGATCGTTGCAGATGAAAACGTGACTCACGCAGGCAAGTAGACAGGCAGATACATAAGCAAGTGCAACACGTTTTTATATATAAAAACGATACTGTTAACGAATTTCCGATAAGAACATCAAGAAAACCTGATGTTGGCTGTTGAAGAGCAACAAATATTACTTAATAATAAAGGTGTTCGCTTATAGATTGGAATTTGTCCATCGTGGTGGGAATGCAATTAATAACAGTTTTAAAACTGTGGGGAAGACTTTTTATTTATTGTTTCGTTTATATTAAAAATGCTTCCGTATTTGACTTCACTCAACTGAAATCACTTACCTCCCCTAACCACCTTACCCACAACCCAGAGGGGGCGGCATATGAGAATTTGTTTCACCAAATTTTAACAAGTTTTTAAAGAGTTTCATTGAAAAATACAATAAATACAGTGTGACTTCGAATAAGTGATATAAGATGTTTAAATTATTAAAAAGCGTTGATACAAGCATGCCCGTTGGAAAATAATTTTTGCTTATTGTTAAACCTATTTTGAGCATATTTTTTTACAAAATAGATCGCGAAAACTAATCGTCAGATAATTATTATGTTTCCATACACTTCTGAAATGACTTATTTATGCGTGTTCTAATGCGTTACATGTACGTACAGTGGGTTGCATATAAGCTACATTTAATATGGAACGAATTCACACACTTGATTCATCGAAATTATTAAAGCGCCCTAAACAGTGCGTTTATAGCTCACTGGCAAGATGCCCGTTCTTCGTGTTCCCCTCCCCTTTCACTCAATACATTGAATAGTTTACGCCTTTTCACATTTTCGGGGTGGAATTTCGATTTTTTTTAGCCTCTTTTAACCAGAAATGTACCCACAGCAAAAAAAAATATATAATAATAAATTTAACTCTTACCCCTGTTAAATGTTCGTTTTTAGTGGTAAATTGTTCAAAAACCCCTAAAACCCCTTTCTAAAAATTTTAAAAATACATCTATATACTAAAAAAGAACGCTGTAACTCAACAAACACAGAAGATGCAAGGGGTTCTATAATTCACCCCGAATGCAGATTCACACATTGAAGGGTTAATTAGGGTAAAATCCTAAAATGGGTTTTTAGGACATTTGTATTGCATACCTATGCAAGCAAACACCAAGTCAATATCTTATCGGGTTTAAGAGATATTGAGGAATTCGTAAAAACAGTTTAACTCTTTTCACCCCCTTCGGGTTGAAATTTGCAAAATCCCTTAAACCATTTTCTAAATATTTTAAAAATCCTATAACATAAAATCGTTGCTCTCTTTCTTTGTTTGTATGTTTGTATGTATCTTTGTTCGCCATCTCCTGCGAAGATACTGGACCGATTAGGTTGTATGATGGCGTAAAAGTTTGCTAATTTTTAGACTTAGATCGTAGGGAGGTTTTTATTTACAAAAAAAAAGTACAAAAAAGTTTTAATTTAATTAAATCCTTTAAGCAGGGAAGCGCAGCGCTGTCGCCGTGGGCTGCGGTACGACAGCGGCGTCGCCGTGTGCTATTAGCTCGGGTGATTCTGTATGTTCATATATCATTATAGTAGCGCATTATTTAAACAAGCCAGGTTGGTCCAGGGGTAAAATGCTCGCCTGCCACGCGGGCGACCCGGGTTCAATTCCCGGCCGATGCATTCTTTTTTTAAATTTATATTAATGAATCTCTCTTAAATTAGCGAACCGAAGCGTAGTTCGGGTGACTCACTAGTATATACATATATATGCCGATAAATAATGTTCTAACTTACTAAACATGGGAGATATGAAGGGTTCTTTAATTCACCCCGACTTCAGATTTGCACCTGTGGGGGTTGATTAGGGCAAACTCCTGAAATAGGTTCCTAGGTATTTGCATTGACAATCTTTGCAAGTAAACAGCAAGTCGATATCTCATCGGGCCTAAGAAATATTGAGGAATTCGTGAAAATACATTTTACTCCTATTTACCCCCTTAGGGGTCGAATCTCAAAGAATCCCTTCTTGGCACTACCTTACGTAAGAAATTGAACGTTCCACCAAAATTTCAAGTTTATAGTACCAGTGGTTACGGCTCTGCGTTGATTACTTAGGGTTTTGACTTTCATTGATACATGTTCATTAAAAAAGTTCATAAGGGGCGGCTGTGGAAATTGAAACATATGAATAATATGTTGGCGGCACTGTAAGTCTATGTCAAATTCGAGATTATCAGGTTAGGTTTTGCGTTAGTCTGCGTCAAAACCGATGGAAAACCTAACCTGATAACCTTACAGTACCGCCAACATATTATTCATACGTTTGAATTTCCACATTTTTTTAATGAACATGTTGCATATATTAGGTTGGTTTTTTAAAGTGTTACAAGGCGATATCTTGAAAACGGTTTAAAATATTTTGATGAAATTTTGGCGGGTGATAGGGAGGTGGGGGGACATATTTAAACATATTTTTGACATTTACTCCCTCTCTCTATGCTGGATTACAATAAACTATCTAATTAGCAATCAAAAAGCATGCAAACACAAACTATATACGTATGTACTGTCCTCCATTCTTTCTTGTTGCCTGATTTGTTCTGCCAGTTCCTATTTGTTGTACGTCCTTTAGTATTTCCATCTTCCTTTTGGTCTCCCTCGCCTTTTCTTGCCTCCTATGCTACTTTCCAATACTCTCTTTGGGATCCTTTTTCGGCTCATCGTAGACACATGTTCTAGCCATTTTAGCGTCTGTAATTTTACCATTGCTACTATATCCGGTTCATTATAGAATGTCTTCAGCTCATGATTGCTCCTTCATTCCCACTGTCCATTCACATTTTTCCCTCTGTATATCTTCCTCAGCACTTACCTCTCCCACGCCCCTAGTCTCCTCAACTCTACTGTTCCAATGTCCACACTTCACTTGCAAACATCACCACTGATATTATTGTCTTATAGATCCGTACTTTTACTCCTTATTAATCTATTCAGCGCTCGTATGCAACATCGTATGCCATTAGCCTGTGTTGTACAGAGTTTTCATTAATTCCCATTTCCCACGTGACCATGTATTCACCCTAAATGCTAGGCAACCAAACTTACACGATTGGCAGTACGCCCTAAATACAGTAACACAAAATTATCAGTAGCGTAGACACGACACAGACTAAATAACGCTTGAAATCTACCGAAAAGTGCTAAAGCCGACGCGAATGTAATTTTAGCGATCGCCGCGGACGGTCCCCGAGCGGAGGCTCGTCGGCCGACAAGCTCGCTCGGTTGGGGTCGTTGAAAACTGCCGAAAATTGCATCTAAACAGCAAAACGAAACGTATGAAGTTTAGAGGTTAGATGTGACGAACTTCTATGTCGCGTTGGCAATTTGTTTAGGGATATTACTAATACCACCAACCTTCGAAAAACAAATTTATAGCGGCAAATTTAAATTTAGTCACGTGGGAAATGGTAATTAATGAAAACCTTGCATACTCGGCTTCCGTTTGAATGAAGTTTCCAAGTATGTATATTCGCTGACTCCCTCAAGGTCATAGGTTTTTTCTTTGTCCGTTACTACTCTTAGCATTCTACCCTCTTGAAATTCTTCATCTGTCCAAGTCATTAACTTTGTTTTACTCTCGTTTATTATAAGTCCCATTTTTCGAGCTGCTTTTTCTAACCTTGCTACTACCCCTTTGAATTCTTCAGTACTTCTTGTTACTGTAGCAATGTCATCAGAGAAAGCTAGACATTGGTGGCGTTTGTGGTACAGCAAGCCTGTTCTATTAATATTCGCTTTGCTTATTACTTTTTCCAGTACAAAATTAAACAGACACGAGGACAGGGGATCCCCCTGCCTCAATCCTTCATTCACTTCGAATTTCTCACTTTCTTTTCCCTTTATACATACAATATATTTTTATTTTGTCGTATGCCTGTTTAAAGTCTACAAAGATTACCAACGTTTTCTACTATGCTTTCTCCTTGTAGTTCTCTTGGGGTAAAAATCTGATTGATTCCCGATCTGCCTTTTTTTGAAGCCTCATTGATATTCGCCTACTTGTTGTTCCATTGTTGTTGTTAACTAGTTTTTGATGTGGGTCGCGAGTATCTTATATACAATATTAATAAGCGCTATCCCTCTGTAATTGCTACATTTTGTTTTATCGTCCTTCCTATGTATAGGATGCAATATTGCTTCCTTCCACTCCCGAGGTATTTCTCTTGTATCCATATTTTTTTCAATTAATTTTTGAATTGCCTGTGTTAATTTTTCTCTTCCATGCTTTACCATCTCTGCAGTTATCTCATCACTACCTGGAGATTTATTATTTTTTAGTTTTTCAACTATTTTCTTGGTTTCAATCAACGTTGGAGCTTCCCCTTCTTTTCCTTCTCTGTTTCATGCTTTCTTGTGGTTGGTCACTTATCCCTTCTTCAGTTGTTTCATTTTCGTTCAGTAGTTCCTGAAAGTACTCCTTCCACAATTTTAAGACCTCTTTCTCTTGAGCCACCAACTGTCTGCTATTTGTTTTATAGAACACTGGTTTTGGTTGGTACCCCTTCCTCTCTTTTCTAACTCCTTGATACAAGTTTCTAATTTCTTTATTTCTATTGAATTTACTAGGTTTTCTGGGAACTTTCTTTTCTTTTCTCTTAAAAACTTCTTGGTTTTTCTCCTCTGTTCCGCATATCTAAGATTGGTCTCTTTTGTTTCCAATTCTATCATTTTTTGTCTGAGTTTTTTTCTTTTCTCCAGTTCCTGTGCGCACTCCAAATCAATCCACCCATCTTTTTTTGCTTTTCTTTTTAAACTACTACAACTATCTAATGCTTGCTGCATTCCTTCCTTTATTTCTCTCCATAGCTCTTTTCTACATCATCATTTTCCCTTATTGCGCTTAGATTGGCTGATCGATTTTCTCTGAATTTTAATCTGGCTTCTTCTTCTTTTAGCTTTACTATTTTCTTCGTATCCTGTTTTTCTTTTTTCTTATTTCTTTGAATTGATATAATCTGCTTCATTTTTATTCCCACCAGGAAATGGTCAGAATTCGCAACCGGCCGTCTATAACTTCGTATCTTTGTGATGATTTTCTCCTCATCTTTTTCTATTAGCAGATGGTCCGCATCTTCCATCCGGTAACCTCCATGTCCCTTTATAAATGTCCTTTCTTTGGTGCTATGTGTTTTGACTACCATATTCTTTCCTGTTGCAAAATCTATTAAGAATTGCCCGTTTTCCGATGTTGCAACGTGTTTGCTAAATTTTCCAATAGTGGGTCTAAAAACCTCTTCGCTTCAATTTTTGCACCCAATACTATTTTTAAGTCGTACTTCGGTATCCCATTTTATTCATGATCAAGCCTCTTTTAAAAATGTTCTTTCATGTCAATATCTGATACATCCGTTGGTGCGTGAATGTTAACAAATGTTATCTTTTGGTATTTACCTCTTAACCTGAGCCATCACATTCTGTCTGAAATTGATTTAAATTCCATGATTGTTGGTATGAATGTTTTGCTTACCTAAGAGAAACCCAGCGCCCAATATTCTGTTTGCTCCCCCACTATTAAAATATATATACTCACCAACTTCTATGGTTTCTTTTCCTTTTCGTTTCGTTTCTTGTAGTGCTGTGCTATTATTCCTTAGTCAAATTTTTTAACTTCTCGTATTAAGTCCTTCAGCACTCCCTCTTCGTTTGAACCTCTTATATTCCATGCTGCTACTTTTATCGCTCCTTTTATTCTGAAACTGGTTTTTCCGCTTTTCTTAGTTATCACTTTTTCCACTACTTTTGTATCCCGTACTATATCATTTTTCTTTGCGTTAGTCATTGCCGTAAATCCACACTTCAATTTCTTGGTTAGTTTTTGGTTTTATTTCCTCTAGTTTTTCTTCATTTTTGCTCCACTTCCACACTACTCCATCTATTGTGATCTTGTTGTAGCCGATTTTGACACTTTTGCCATTCTTTTTTCCTCCGCCGCCGTTTTCCTTATGTGCTTTTGTTTTTCTCTTTCCTTCTTTGTCAAGTCCTCATTTATGAATATTTTATCTGTCATAATTTCCCTCAACTTCAACTTATTCTTCATGACTTTCTCTTTGTCGCCTTCATTATTCAGCTTTACTAGGCAGCTTTTACTGCCAATTTTATGGGCGTCATTAACTTTGATCACCACTCCCAACTTTTCTCTGATAAAATATTCTATTGGTGGTATTAATATGTCTGACTCATCCGTATTCATTACCATACCACTTATTACTACGTTGTCTTTCCTCTTTTCCTTTTCAGTCAACTCCAGGTTGCTTCTCATTTCCATGAACGCTTTTTGTATTTTCCCATTTTCTTTTATTATCTCATTTTCTTCTCTTAAGTGTGCATTATTCGTTTGGATTTTTAACATGTCCTCATTATATTTCATTTACTCATTCCTTACTTGTTGCACCTCCCTTTTAACATTCTGCACCATTTGTTATATCAAATCGATTTTGTCTTCGTTTGTATGGGTTTTCGTTGGTGTTCGATGCATTTTTCCTGACTTTCCAAAAACTGCTTCTGCTTGCTCAGCTCTTCTTCTTTTTCTAACCTCTTCCGTCGAATATGTTTCCTGTTAGTCTAATTGCTGTATGGTGTGTTGCCTATCATAGCGCGCGCGAAAAACCGCTCCTCGAATTCACGCCTCGAAGGTCGCCGTTTCTTATCAAATGTAAGGTAATATTTATTGCTCTAACATGGTTATTTGTGCCCTTTTTTATCACAGACCTTCATTGTTATCTTCACTAATATCTCTCCAAATTTGGTAGGAATAGATCACTGGAAAGACCCAAAAATTGAATTTGTTTTCGGAGCAACTATCACTCCTATTTTCAAATACAAAGATCCATCTATAATCCGCTATATATGTAATTATTAAAATAAACAATCCAGGCGAACGCCAAGTTCCCATTTCACAGTTACTTTTATTCTTACTATTTTTTTAAATTCTATATTTTCAAATTCAACTTTGTTTAGTTTGGGTTGGGTGTTATTCACTCTTTTTTCCATTAGATCTAATTTCCTGTTTTATTTTGACTCTTTGTTTATACTTTTCTTCTCTAGAAAATTAATTACTTGTCTATAGGGTTACCAACATTGAGTCGATGCTGACCCGAAGAAAATAATTTTGTGGGAGGAAAGCCGGGGGATAAAATTTACAAAAAAGATGAAGATGCAGTGGTTTTTTTACATTTTAAAGGTATGATTCCAAAAATTATATAATATTTTTTAAATAGTATATGAAATGCGATATTTTTTACCCCTCCGTGAATACAATAAATTTGAACACAACGTCCCGTACGCCTTAATATTTAAATAATGATTTGCCTTTTTTATCTCTTAGCTAGTGCAATGAACGAGAAACTCTCTTAATATCTAAGTTAGTGGCTTATGAAAAATCACTATCTGCGGGACAGGAATCTGGTTCTCTCTTGTAGTGTTGGTCGGACTTAAACCTAACTTTAAATAATCAGGGTGTCTAGCGACCGGGAATTCCTGGAAAACCAGGAATTATACGGGAATTTGAAAGTGCCCTTGATAATGCGGGAAATATGCGGGGATATCAAAGGGAATTTGCAGTAATTTTTGCCATTTTACGGAAATAATAAGCGAAATTTCCGTAAACATTTTCGGATTATCCGGCATAATTGCAAAAATGTACGGGACGCGCGAAGACAGGTCGTTGTTGTTTTTTTTAATGAATACCCGAAAAAGTCAGACTGGAAAACAAGAAAGTATCCGGGAATCCTAATAAAATGACCGGGAAAATACGGGAATTATACGGAAATTTTGAATGCCATATCTGTTAGACACCCTGATAATGCACAAGAACAAACGATTTGTTTCCTTTACCTATTGATTTCAAAACACAAATAAAAACGCATAAAAACACAAAGAACACACATTTAAACTCACAAAAGAAATAGAAGAAAATAGAATTACCTACGTGCGCTATAGCTTAAGGCTATTCGCAGGTATGCTGCAAACGTACACGAACAACGCAAAACATCATCAAAAAGAACTAATAATTATCTTTTAAAAAAGCGCATATGTTAAAATGTCAAAATTGCATGAAGCTGATACTTATTTAAGTCAGGCCCTGTTCAAATTCACGTGCAAACTACACAGATATTATTCGCTGATTAAACACGCTGACATAAAAACATTTTACTTGGAACTGGCTGCTGCGTACCCTTGGAAACGGCACGCCTCGATTGCATCACCCGCTCCTGGTGCACATGATGCTGGGAACCTCAGAGCGCGTGCAACCCTTGTAAGAACAGTTGAGTTAGCGCTTCTCAAAATGGACGACCCTTTAAATATAGCACAATGGGTGTACTTACATGTACACTCGGAAAATGCGTTTTAGAAATTTACAAACGCTGGCTTGCTGCACTTGAAATTTGCATAAGTTGGGAATCCCCGCAATCCGCGTAAAGCGTGTGTTTCTGGCTGCAAACACGAAAACAGAAATTCACATTACACGTCCAGCACAGGGCCGGATTTGTGAACATTTGGTTAAATAAAATACAATACTAAAGCTAATAATAATTTTTTTTTATATTATTTTATACAATTATATTTTCTGTTTCTTTGGGCACTTTCTGCCAATGACTTCTGCTCTGGAACTTTTACATAGAAGTAACATTTTTCGCAATTGATGTATTCATCAACCTTTAGTTAACCTGAAGAATTTTATTGAAAACCCGAAGCCCAAAGAATAATTGCCAAACCTGAAGTCTTCGGGTCAAAATGATAGTGTTGGCAACCCTACTTGTCTAAGGACATTTTGTACATCCAATCTTCTTCTGTCACTTAGCACTACCTCACGTTATCTTATCTACTTACGCTCTGCACCTGACAAACAATACAAGCAGCTAGGGTTGCCAGATTTAAAAAGCCTTTATATAGGAGAAGGTAAAAAAATATATAGGAGATTTCGAAAATATATAGGAGACAACTTTATTATAAACTTTACAAACTTTGAATACATGAAACAATATTTCACAAAATAAAAAAATATACCCGAAATAATATCCATCACCTATGCTAGGTATATTGTTCGTTGGTTTGTGCCTTTTTTAACAATACGTTTTTAGTTTTTATAGAATTATAGAATTCTGTACAATTTAATTCAAAATTTACTGTTATCAGTAATTCTGATTTAATTAAATCTACTGAAGCCTGATTTCTAACATCGCTGCACATATTTCCCATAATACTAAAGACCCTTTCTACAAAGACCGAGGTTGCAAGAATACTGAAAATAAATGACATAAAAATACCAATATTTGGAATTTCCTCAGTTTTTTCCAAAATAATGAACCATTTTTCAAGTGTTTGGCTGCAAACTTATTACCGGAGTTAGACGTTGTCCTGGGATTGAAAATTCTTTTAAACAAATTTTACATTTGGCAGTTGACTTCGTTTTTGTACCTGTTAACCATTTAAAACTTTTTTCCCATTATTTTCGATTGCTGCTGGAATATTTTTTAGTTTCCTTTTTGGGTGGAGTGTTTGCACCAGTAGCACAACCAGTTCCACCAGTACCACTGTCGTCAAATCAAAATCAGAATTATTCGACATTTTCTACTGTTACCCATCAATTATTATAAAATAATAACAAACCGATTCCGACATTAACAGAAAATTAATATTGGTTGGCGAGTTCGGCACCTTCGGTATGGTCGCTGACTGCGCAATTGCACCGGCTACCCTGAGCACGAATTTTCGAAATTTAGATATTTATTATTATTTTATAGAAGCAATTTTTCTGTTTTTTAGGTTATTGGGAATATAGGAGATTTCACTTTATTTATAGGATATAGGAGATTGAGACAAAATATAGGAGACTCCTATTAAATATAGGAGGTCTGGCAACCCTACAAGCAGCAGCATAATTTAAAAAAAAATAGTTTTAATAAAGCTTTACTGTTGAAGATTATAATTTGTACGCAATCTATTCTGAGATTCATTATACACATTGTGCACATTTTTATGCACCTAATCAGTGATAATTTTTATTCTAAAACATGCAGTTGTTTCCTACCATAATTATATTTTGATAAAGCTAGAACTAAATAGAAATTTCAATTTTGTTTAATCATTCTTGATGAAACTCTATACCTGAAGTATTATCGTAAGAGTATTTCTTCTATGTCAATATTAATGCTCAAATTAATTTAAAATAAACCAAGACTACGGCCCCATTTAATTAATAAAATCTTCAGGATGTCATTCGAGGACTTCGCACGGCACTTCACCCAACTAGATTTAGTGCATGTGGGACCTGACGACTGGATGCTGGAGCCTGCCTTGCATTCAAAGCAGCCTTGGAGGGCAGTCTTGGCACGACGGAGATGGCGAGGGGGCTACAACGCCGGCGGGGGCCCCACCTTCATTGGTAAGACACAACAAAAATTCACTTCACACCTCTACAGGACTCCTTTCAGAAACAACCGCCATGAACCCACAGTTTCATGTGCAAATACCCAGGACCTCCAGTAACAAGTGCCACGTCGTAGTGTCAGTAACACAGTTCTATGAAACCTTCTGCATGGAAGCAAAGAAGAAAAAGCCATTATTTGCAATAGGATTTGCCGTGTACGAAGTTCCCCACTCCATGCCCAGGCTGACGCCTCATTTTGTGGCGGAGCAGGTAGTTTTTAAAAATTGGTAGAGGTTCTGGAGTTATGTGGTTGTTTCCAGAAACCGCTCGATGTGACCAACCATTCGATTGCAAGGGAGGTGGTTACGTTCTTTACTTTGCCCCCAGGAGACTACATTGTGGTACCCCAGACAAACATACCAAATTTAGACGGAAAATTCTTGTTGAGAATACTCACCGACGAGCAGAGCAATATATGGTTAGTACCTATTCTTCCAGTTCAGACGTGACATTGTACAAAATTGTTCGTCTTACAGGGAAGTTAATGAAGATAACATGGTGATAAGGAATATCTCATCGGAATTTATGGACGAATCCTCATCAAGTTTGGTAAGTTCCAGCACGAAATCAAAAGGAAAATTAGTACAATAACTTTGCTTCAGCCCGAGAGCAAAGTGGTTTTAAACAAGCTACTCCTGAAATACCCCCCGGAGGTCGATGCTAGTCAGCTTCAGAAGATAATAAGGGCGCATTGGAAGTCCTACCTGTCGGAAAAGCCCAGCCTAGAGCTGTGCAAGAGCCTCATCATGCTGAGGGACTTCAACATTAGTGGCAAAATCAACATCATGGACATCCCAATCCTCATGTCGATGCTTCAGTTTTGGAGAGTGAGTACTGGGCGCCTTGGAACCGCACGAATTTCTCTCTGCTCGTTTCAGGTAGCTTTCCAAAAGTTCGAAAGAGGGCATAACAGTGGTAAAACGTCCAGCTACAACTTGCGTGCATTGCTTTGGGAGGCCGGCTGCACGGTGAGCAACAAAGTTTTGGAGTGCCTTGTGCTAAGGTTCGCCAAGAACAGGATTCTAACCACTGAGAATTATGTCATGGCTATGGTTAGGTTACATTTAGCTCATGGTAAAGTTTTTTAAAGATTTGAGTGACGTAAGTGCTAACATGATTTTTACAGAACGACACCACAGTATCGATTCAAAAATCAAAAGCAACCCTTTGTCATTGGAAGAGGTATTAAAATGTTAATGTTAACTGATGTGTTTGCTAATCAATTGCTTTCAGATGATCTTGATGACGATTTACTCGTAACCAGTCTAAGCGCCCTGTCAGTATAAATTACGCAATATTTGTGATCGGTATTGGAGAAACCAAAGAGTCTTTTTACTGCAGTCAATTTAACTTGTACAGTTAATAGTGTACCTACTAAAAGTGTAAATATGTATCTAATAAAATATTTATTACCATAATTTATTTGAAGAAGCTCAAATTTAGTTGTCTAGAGCTGCAGGAATACTAATGCAGTTATATAAATCTTCAACGTTTTTTAATGTAAGAGCAGCTTACAGTTACAAATTAATTAAAACAATAATGTTGGAATAATATATATTATGTAACAACACTATACAGTTATATACATACTAGATTTAAACTAAGATCGAGTTACTTTAAAATGTGGCATGAGATGCCATCGGCAGTTCTCAGAACTTTGTTAATGTAAACAGACTGATGTAAGTATTATAGGCACTTTTATTAATTCTGTTGTGTATGTATAAATTTGTTTTTTTTTGTAAATAAAATTAATATGCCAAGCTGTTTGCTAATTTCATATTGTGTGTAAGATGACTGTCTTCATGCAAATTTCAGGAATTTCCTCGTTTTTACAGTTCTCAACTTGAAGGATCTTTTTATTTGAGTTAGAAATGTAACGCAAATTGCTTCTGAGAATTTTAAAGCAAGAGAAAATTACACAGAATTCTTCCCACGCTTACTAAGAAGCTGTCAAGACAGAACCTATTGGGCAAAAAATGTAGTTAAAACCAGTTGATTTGAATACACATTTATGACGAGTTTGAAAGTTTTTGTCAGTTATTTAGTTAACTGATTAAGAAAGTTTTGCAACTTTTTAAGCTTTATCTTGTATTAATGCATACAGCGAGAGTGTTTTCATGTTGAATTACACCCAATGTGGATTGATTTTTTTTTCAAATAGAACATAGAGACAAATACTAACAATTCAATTAAAGTAACAATATTGGTTAGCTATGTTCGATTTGAAAAAATAATCATTTTGCATTGTGTGTATGTAGGTTTGATATATTCGGCATGAAAAAATCTCACTGTTTGAGCCTGTGCTTTGAAAATAAACAACTCAATACACTTACAATGGGATGTTGCCACATGTAACTTACTATTTCTGCAAAAGAGAATTATAGAAACCTTATAGGTAGGTACCTATCTTGGCAGCGTAAGTATATTGGGTTGCTAATGTGCAGTACTCTGCCGTGAATCACCCTGTAGTTGGACAACATAAGTAGGCTGAAATTCAAGGAGGAGCTTAATTTGATAGTAATAAATAAGAAGTTCAATATAATCTGGACTGATTTTAGCTTCTAAAACAATTGTAGATGATTCGAAACAAAAACTACATCAGGTTTGGAATTGAATAGTAAAATACAGTGAGCAACTACTGGCAGTATAATTTCTTGATCGGTAGACTGAGTGATGGTTAATTAATGCTTTAGTATGCAACAACTCGAATTTTAATATCTATGACCAACATTTGTGGATTTTGTATTTTAACATCGTGTATATCAGGGCTGTCCAACATGTGGCCCGCGAGCCGCATGCGGTCCTCCAGGATATTTTTGTGGCCCACGGATCGATAGATACTATACTTTCAGGAAACATGAATCTAGACTATACATTATAAATAATTAACAATTTAAAATAGGTACTTAGGACAAAGGTACAAAAATATATTATTGGTAAAAGAATTTTCACTTTATCTTTCAACATTGTGTTAGGAAACAGTCCCGTCCATTTCCGATGTAAGACTTTTCTTGTCCGTTGTTTCAGTCTGGCAGTTGTCACCAACGCGAATGGTGCTGTAGCGATCAGACACCTGTTTTTGATTGTTTTTTAGTAGTGTTTATAGTTCTTCTAGTTGTTAATTGTTGTTAACTAATGATTACTTTGACAGTTTTACTTATCAACCAATGTCATTTTATCTAGCTTACTTATCTCTGTAACGCTTGCTCCTGTATTAAATTTTTATTATACATAAAATGTATTTAAATTTGATACAACGCCTAATCAAGCGCTGCATCAATTCGGCGCGTGAACTGGCGATAAGAAATCCTAGCCGCGATGCGCGTGGCCGAGAAGTATGAACGACCGCGTCGTTCCCTCTCCAGTGGAAGCTAGGGCAAGTACCCTGATAACGCGGCAGAAATGGTATAAAAGAAGATTACACTGTCAGTTCCAGTAACTTGAGAAAATTCCCCCTTGTGTCTACCAGTCCTGATCCTGTCTTCTCCTTTTCTACCTGGCCCCTCCGGTCTGACAGGCTGAACTGTCTAACGGAGTAGGCCTCCAATCCTTACCAAACCAGGAATCAAGGGAAATGACGTGTTGTACTGTCAGCCCGAGAAGTTAAAATTTTCCGCTAGAATTCGATTTTACTTTGATTGTTGAACTCTCTTCGAAAATCGAATCCCTGAGGCTTTAACCCCGTCTTAATACGCTGTACTGTCTTGCTGGGATAACTGCTTAAAAGCCATTTCCGACCGCATAATTTTTAAACGCAAATCCCGGCGCCCCGAAAGGTGAAATACTCCTCATAACCTCATTTTACTATAATTAAACCTGTAACCTATAGGAATCACAGCCTCTACCCCGCTTGTGAGCGGCTAGAGTCCTGTAGCCGCCCTTCACAAACTCACCTGCAGGGCCCCTTTTTGGTCATTGAAAGGCGAATTCCTGGACTTCGACGCTCGATTCCGCAGCCCGCAAATTCCCTACCGGGGAAATGTCAACATCATTTCCGGCTCAAGGGCTATAAATTCTATCTGCAGGATTTGACACCGCGTTCGCTCCAAGAACGACGCCTAGCCGTCGTAAGGTACCAGCAACCTCTGCACCAGGATTTAGGCACTAACACCCCCCCCCCCCCCTCCCCAGGTAACCCTTAAAATCGCTAAATTCACCGGAAAATTACAGCTTCAAATCACTGCTGAGTGGAAGGTCAGATTTGCAGGAACAAAAGACCTACTTAGCCCATTTGCCCGCAATACTCGACGGTGCATTAGGTTGCAGCTCGACCCACGATACCAGACAGCGTTCCAGAAGAACATGTTAATTTTAAATAATCTACAACTCAGAGTTATTTTTAATTAATCATTGTAAGTAGTTAAAAACATATTTGTTTTGGTAATTATCTGGTGTTTTAGCTAATCGAATATATATTTGAGTGAACTTATTTCTCCGATTTGAGCTTAACCAGAGAGGTAAATCTTTAACGCCCTTAGTAAGGGAGTGAAACGTCATATCTCTATTAATTTGGAGATGAGTAATGTCAAAAAAGAATTCTTAAAAATCCTGTGTGTTACTTCATTGCGTGATTTTAATTATTTTTTTAATGAAAAATAAAAAATCATTTGTCAAAAACATGTATATTATCGAAAGTTAAAATTTTAAATTGCAAATCAATACGTTTCGCAATTTTTGATTGCATCTTCAGTTGTTAAAATTAGTTGACGGTATTTATTACAATTCTGAAAGGAGCAAAAAAACAAGTAGAATTAGCGAAAACATTCCCTTCCAAAAACCTGCATACTTACATAATAGTTTTAATTGTAGAGTAATTTATTGCAAGTTGTTGATGATATTATGTTTAAATTTGAACTTAAATAGAAACACTTTAAAACTTAGTTAAAATTTTTAGCGACTAAGACATTTACATTATAAAATTTTAATTAGATCGACGTAGGCACAAACATGTTAAAAAGCTGTCGCTTGTAGGGGTGAAGTTGTTTTAATTAAATTTACAATAATCATTTCGTATGGAATGCGAATGTTTGAATGCAAACAATAAGTGAACTTGAATAAAAGCATGCAAGGTTATTTCCTAAAAGTACATTATCGCGCTGCGCAGTCGGTTTGAAAATATGTACAAATGTTAATAATAAGACAGGGTTGTATTAGAGTTAAAAATTTTTATGCGTTTTGAGAATAATTAAATGTAAGAAATATGAGTTAGATTCCAAAGAGGTTGTTTATAAGTTTGAGAAGTACAAAAACACCCGATATAATTTATTTGAATAAGTTATGGTAAATAGAACTTAAGTTATCTATGTCTGTTTTGTAATTAATGGTGGTTGGGCTTTTTTGTATTTCTATCATCTCCAAGCAAAGGCGTTTTTTTAAATTGCTCTCTCTATGTAAGATAGTGGGTGTATTAAAGTTGAAATTATGAAAGTGTTTAGTTGCGTGATCAGTTAGGGCTGTTTTATTGGAAGAAGGTGAAATGTGGTTAATTTTGACAGAGTATTTGTGTTGATTAATTCTGTTTTTTAATAACTGTTTTGTTTGACCAATGTATGTAGAGGTACAGTTGTTACAATTAAGTTGGTAAACTACTTGAGATTCCATATTAGTGTTGGTTTTATCCTTTAAGTTACTAAAAAACATATTACCTAGGTTATTGTTGTTATTAAATGCTGTTTTTATATTATGCTTTTTAAGTTCGGTTTCAATTTTTTCAGCAAGATTGGGAATGTATTCAATAGAAACGTATTTATTTTTAGATGAGTTATTTGAAATATTGAAATCATTGCCTAAGCAGTTAGGTTGTAGGGAAATGGATTGGTTAAGTTTATTTTGGTTTTTGATTTTTTAAATTCGGAAATTGATATGTTTATTGATGAAATCAATTGGATAATTATTTGTAACAAGAATTTGTGTAATTAGTTCTAGGTTTTTTTTATGAAATTGTTTTGATGGTAACTGAATTGCTCTGTCAACTAAACTATTTATGACGCTGATTTTATATTTGATTGTTGTGTTAGAGTTATAATTTAAGTATCTGTTTGTTTTAATGCTTTCTCGGTACCAATTTGTTAAGATAAAACCATTTTTTTGTCTGAAAAGTGTAAGGTCTAAAAAATTTAAAGAGCAATTGGAATTTTCATTTTCTATAGTAAATTTAAGTCTGGGGTGTACGTTATTAAAAAGGTTAAAAAATATTTGTTTGTTTTGAGTGTCTGTAGCCATAATGATGTCATCCACATATCTTAGATAAAGAGAGAAATTGGTATTGTGATTCAGAATATTAGTTTCGATATCTTCCATTACGAGGTTAGCAATTGTTGATGAAATAGGTGAACCCATTGCACATCCAAACGTTTGAGAATAAATATTATTATTGTAAGTAAAATAGGTTGTATTTAAAACAAATTCAACAGCGTTGATAAAATCGTTTAGTGGTATGTTTGTATGTTTTTAAATTTTATTCCAGTATTTTTTTATAGTGCTTAAGGCAAGATCTATTGGTATGTTTGTGTATAAGGAGACAACATCTAAAGAAAACAGAGTATGGTTTGGATTAAGTTTCGTGTTATTTATATGTTCTTTGAATTTCCATGAATCTTTAATGCTGAATTTATTAAGGGAAGTAATATTAGTTAATATTTTTGAAAGAAATTTAGATAGATTGTAAGTTGGGCTCATGTAGGAAGCAACAATAGGTCTTAAAGGTATATTGACTTTATGTAATTTCGGTAAACCGTATATTTTAGGTGGAAGTCCGTTATGTGAAATTAAATTTTTATAAGTTGATTTGTCAATGTAATTTTTATCGAAAAAGTTTTTAATTATTGTATTGTTTTTATTTTGAATAATTAATGTAGGATCTTTGAGTTCTTTTTTGTATGTATTAACATCGCTTAACAATTCAGTCATTTTTTCATGGTAGTCGGATTTTGTCATAATAACGGTTTTTTGTGTTTTGTCTGCAGAAGTTATAAGGTTTTTATTGTTGTTTAAAAATTTTTTGGTTTCAATTATATTTTTAGTGAGAGTTTTGTTGTATTGTAGTTGAGTGAAAGTAAGATTTTGTTGATTATTTTTATTGTTTTTAAAATTAGTTAAAATATTGCAAATATTAGCGCGAATAGAATTTTGTTCATGTTGTGGTAAATCACTTATTCCGTTTTCAATATTACAAATTATATTTTCGATTGGTAATTTAGTTTTAGGGTTGTAGTGTTTAAATTTAGGACGTAATTTTAAAATATTAATAACATTTTCTGGAATTTTGATATTAGTTAAATTATAAATAAAATTATTTGGGTTTTCGATATTAGTGTTAGTGTGCAATGGGTGTGTTAATTTTAAACTTTTAGACATTGTTTGTTTGCCATTACTGGGAAACGACAGGTTAATATTAATTAGTTGGTTAATTTTTTAATTTAATTTATCGTGTATTATTGTTCTCAAACTTAGGTTTTGTTTTATTTTTGTTGCTAGAAAGGTAATGATAATATTTTTATTAGTGAAATTATTTAAGATAACATGCATGCTTTTTAGTTTAAGTTTTAAAGTGTTTAGATAGCTATAATTGTCTTTGATTAATAAAGTTAAATTTTTCATGGCAGTTTTGTTTTGATTATCTAAAAATTGATTATAATATTTATGATTTTGAAATTTAATATGAGTAGTTTTTAAACGTAAAAATTTTGGTATTAAGCAATTATTTTTACAGGCTTTTAGAAAATAAATGCGTTCGCTTACCTTTACAATTGCATTGTTAATTTTACTGAAGTTTCGAAAAAGTTCCTCCTGTTGAACTCCATAACTTGATCGGATGAATTTGTAGAAGCCAACGTGTGGTATTGGGACGTCCATTTTGATGTGATGAAGTGCTGATTACCAAGTTGGTTTATGGGATGAAAAGTTATAGATGTATGGTCGGTACCAGATTGTAGTTGATATGAAGAGGTTCCTCAACCAGTAGGGCGAATCTTAGTCTCCAGATGCAGATTCGTAATATTAATTTGAAATAATAAATGACATTTATAATTTTGAATATTAATTTGGAGATGAGAGAATTCTTTTTTGACATTACTCATCTCCAAATTAATATTCAAAATTATAAATGTCATTTATTATTTCAAATTAATATTACGAATCTGCATCTGGAGACTAACATTCGCCCTACTGGTTGAGGAACCTCTTCATATCAACTACAATCTGGTACCGACCATACATCTATAACTTGACGTCCCAATACCACACGTTGGCTTCTACAAATTCATCCGATCAAGTTATGGAGTTCAACAGGAGGAACTTTTTCGAAACTTCAGTAAAATTAACAATGCAATTGTAAAGGTAAGCGAACGCATTTATTTTCTAAAAGCCTGTAAAAATAATTGCTTAATACCAAAATTTTTACGTTTAAAAACTACTCATATTAAATTTCAAAATGATAAATATTATAATCAATTTTTAGATAATCAAAACAAAACTGCCATGAAAAATTTAACTTTATTAATCAAAGACAATTATAGCTATCTAAACACTTTAAAACTTAAACTAAAAAGCATGCATGTTATCTTAAATAATTTCATTAATAAAAATATTATCATTACCTTTCTAGCAACAAAAATAAAACAAAACCTAAGTTTGAGAACAATAATACACGATAAATTAAATTAAAAAATTAACCAACTAATTAATATTAACCTGTCGTTTCCCAGTAATGGCAAACACACAATGTCTAAAAGTTTAAAATTAAAACACCCATTGCACACTAACACTAATATCGAAAACCCAAATAATTTTATTTATAATTTAACTAATATCAAAATTCCAGAAAATGTTATTAATATTTTAAAATTAGATCCTAAATTTAAACACTACAACCCTAAAACTAAATTACCAATCGAAAATATAATTTGTAATATTGAAAACGGAATAAGTGATTTACCACAACATGAACAAAATTCCATTCGCTCTAATATTTGCAATATTTTAACTAATTTTAAAAACAATAAAAATAATCAACAAAATCTTACTTTCACTCAACTACAATACAACAAAACTCTCACTAAAAATATAATTGAAACCAAAAAATTTTTAAACAACAATAAAAACCTTATAACTTCTGCAGACAAAACACAAAAAACCGTTATTATGACAAAATCCGACTACCATGAAAAAATGACTGAATTGTTAAGCGATGTTAATACATACAAAAAAGAACTCAAAGATCCTACATTAATTATTCAAAATAAAAACAATACAATAATTAAAAACTTTCTCGATAAAAATTACATTGACAAATCAACTTATAAAAATTTAATTTCACATAACGGACTTCCACCTAAAATATACGGTTTACCGAAATTACATAAAGTCAATATACCTTTAAGACCTATTGTTGCTTCCTACATGAGCCCAACTTACAATCTATCTAAATTTCTTTCAAAAATATTAACTAATATTACTTCCCTTAATAAATTCAGCATTAAAGATTCATGGAAATTCAAAGAACATATAAATAACACGAAACTTAATCCAAACCATACTCTGTTTTCTTTAGATGTTGTCTCCTTATACACAAACATACCAATAGATCTTGCCTTAAGCACTATAAAAAAATACTGGAATAAAATTTAAAAACATACAAACATACCACTAAACGATTTTATCAACGCTGTTGAATTTGTTTTAAATACAACCTATTTTACTTACAATAATAATATTTATTCTCAAACGTTTGGATGTGCAATGGGTTCACCTATTTCATCAACAATTGCTAACCTCGTAATGGAAGATATCGAAACTAATATTCTGAATCACAATACCAATTTCTCTCTTTATCTAAGATATGTGGATGACATCATTATGGCTACAGACACTCAAAACAAACAAATATTTTTTAACCTTTTTAATAACGTACACCCCAGACTTAAATTTACTATAGAAAATGAAAATTCCAATTGCTCTTTAAATTTTTTAGACCTTACACTTTTCAGACAAAAAAATGGTTTTATCTTAACAAATTGGTACCGAGAAAGCATTAAAACAAACAGATACTTAAATTATAACTCTAACACAACAATCAAATATAAAATCAGCGTCATAAATAGTTTAGTTGACAGAGCAATTCAGTTACCATCAAAACAATTTCATAAAAAAAACCTAGAACTAATTACACAAATTCTTGTTACAAATAATTATCCAATTGATTTCATCAATAAACATATCAATTTCCGAATTTAAAAAATCAAAAACCAAAATAAACTTAACCAATCCATTTCCCTACAACCTAACTGCTTAGGCAATGATTTCAATATTTCAAATAACTCATCTAAAAATAAATACGTTTCTATTGAATACATTCCCAATCTTGCTGAAAAAATTGAAACCGAACTTAAAAAGCATAATATAAAAACAGCATTTAATAACAACAATAACCTAGGTAATATGTTTTTTAGTAACTTAAAGGATAAAACCAACACTAATATGGAATCTCAAGTAGTTTACCAACTTAATTGTAACAACTGTACCTCTACATACATTGGTCAAACAAAACAGTTATTAAAAAAACAGAATTAATCAACACAAATACTCTGTCAAAATTAACCACATTTCACCTTCTTCCAATAAAACAGCCCTAACTGATCACGCAACTAAACACTTTCATAATTTCAACTTTAATACACCCACTATCTTACATAGAGAGAGCAATTTAAAAAAACGCCTTTGCTTGGAGATGATAGAAATACAAAAAAGCCCAACCACCATTAATTACAAAACAGACATAGATAACTTAAGTTCTATTTACCATAACTTATTCAAATAAATTATATCGGGTGTTTTTGTACTTCTCAAACTTATAAACAACCTCTTTGGAATCTAACTCATATTTCTTACATTTAATTATTCTCAAAACGCATAAAAATTTTTAACTCTAATACAACCCTGTCTTATTATTAACATTTGTACATATTTTCAAACCGACTGCGCAGCGCGATAATGTACTTTTAGGAAATAACCTTGCATGCTTTTATTCAAGTTCACTTATTGTTTGCATTCAAACATTCGCATTCCATACGAAATGATTATTGTAAATTTAATTAAAACAACTTCACCCCTACAAGCGACAGCTTTTTAACATGTTTGTGCCTACGTCGATCTAATTAAAATTTTATAATGTAAATGTCTTAGTCGCTAAAAATTTTAACTAAGTTTTAAAGTGTTTCTATTTAAGTTCAAATTTAAACATAATATCATCAACAACTTGCAATAAATTACTCTACAATTAAAACTATTATGTAAGTATGCAGGTTTTTGGAAGGGAATGTTTTCGCTAATTCTACTTGTTTTTTTGCTCCTTTCAGAATTGTAATAAATACCGTCAACTAATTTTAACAACTGAAGATGCAATCAAAAATTGCGAAACGTATTGATTTGCAATTTAAAATTTTAACTTTCGATAATATACATGTTTTTGACAAATGATTTTTTATTTTTCATTAAAAAATAATTAAAATCACGCAATGAAGTAACACACAGGATTTTTAAGAATTCTTTTTTGACATTACTCATCTCCAAATTAATATTCAAAATTATAAATGTCATTTATTATTTCAAAGTCATATCTCTATACGTAAATTTACATTAATTGATGTAATTTTTTTCGTTTGTCGATATCTCAAGAACGGAAAGGAATTAACCTAAAGTGAATATGAATATTTTTGTATAGAATCACTTCGAGAACATATGGTGTAAGTTTCTCGGTTACCTCAGGAAACACCCTGTATATCTCTTGTATGTTTCAATGCTTTTTGTAATGTAACCTAAGCTTCTTGAATAAATAAAAATTAGAAATTAAATGTACAGCTTTATATTTATTAGATACAAAACACTCACAAAGTCGCATACAACACATTTTATGATGCGACCCTCAACCTTCAAATTTTTTACAGTGGCCCTTGGGCTCATTGAAGTTGGACAGCCCTTGTGTATATACATGTAATATTATTACAGTGTTGTCCTGGAGTGCACTATTTATCTTTCTAATTTGTATCTCTACAGCTAAAACAGTTATCTACATAAAGGTAGAACAAATATTCAATAAAACAAAGAGAAAAGATTAGAACTGAGGCAATAATAAACAATGAGTAGGTATGGCAATGAGAAAGTAGGAATGCAAAATAGAAAAGTTGGATAAATTCTTATATCATAATTGGATAAATACAAAAATATAAGACAAGTGCATATTACAAAAACAAACAAGGGCAATCAAAAGTAGACGGAAAAAGAGGTATCAACAGGAGAAGCAAGGAGGACATGCTTAAAGAAATAATAGAAAGTTAAGAAATAACAAGAGAAATAGAACCTTGCCCGAAACTTAGTATCTACAACACTTTTTAACCTTGTCGTGGAAAAGGTGCTAAGAGAAGCGAACATAAATAAAAGTGAGGCAAATTTCAAGAAATTACGTCAATACTTTGTCTATGATCTGGATGTAAATTAAAAGAGCAACAAAAGTTTGGACTAAAAATAAATAAAATATGTGAAAATAAAAAAACTCAAATGAAGCAAAGCTCTTGAAAATTACTCAAAAGGAAGAAAAGTTAACTAAAATTTATAAAGAAGTAGACATTGTAACGTATCTGAAAGGATCAAGTGGCTAAGTTATGTATGGAGAGCCACAGAAAAGTAATAAGACAAATCTGATTTCGCAGAAACCAAGAAAGAAGAGAAGACCAAAGGAAAAATTAATGGCCGGTGTGGAAGGATATTTACCAAAGATAGGGATAGGCAGTTGGAAAGGATAATGAACAAAGAGTGAAAAAAAGTGCATGAAGCTAAGTATCTTGATGGCCTGTAAAGCTATTTATTATTATAATTTTTATTATTATTATATTTAGAACATTATAATAAATAAATAGTAAATAAAAACACATGAATATAAATATTAATCAGAACCTTTTCTACCGTTAAGTGTGAAGGTATAGTCTCTAGTCTATATTGTAGACAAGCTTTTTCCATTGTCTTTTGTTCTTCGCCAGTTTTGCAGCTTCTTTCCACTCAATGTTTCTTTTCTTTAGTAACTCTGCTATTGCTCCGTCCCATGTTTTCTTGGGCCTACCTCTACCTTTCTTCCCTTGTGTCTTTGCTTCCCATATGCGCCTCACTTGCCTTTCTTCGTTCAGCCTTATTAGATGGCCAAACCACCCTAGCTGTTTCTGTTCGAATTTTGTTGCAATAGGCTCTCCAAATCTTCCCTTATTTTATCATTCTGTATTCTATCTCTTCGTGTTACTCCTTGGACCAGTCGCAGATATTTCATTTCCATTGCCTGAATGTTACTGTTCATACTCTTCCTTAACACCCAGCTTTCGCTTCCATATGTAATTATCGGTCTGTATATTGTCTTGAATATTGTCATCTTTGTTTTCTTACTTATTTCTTTGTTATTTAAAAATGATATGTTTTACCAGCACTGTTGATTCTCTCCTTTATTTCTTGTTCCATCTTCCTATTTTCTTGTATTGTAACCCCCAAGTATTTAAAACTATTGACCTGCTCTAGTTTATTACCATTGATTCTTATGTCTACCTTTTTGTTCTCGTTTCCTATCACCATCACCTTTGTTTTGTGGGGATTGACTTTCATGTTTCTTTTGCTTAATTCCTGCACCCACTTGGTTAGATTTTCTTTTAGATGTTCCTCTCCTTCTGCACATATCACTACGTCATCCCCAAATGCACATCCTGTTAGTGTTACTGGTTGTAGCTTTCTGTAGCCTTTACTTTATGTACTTTGTCTTTAAGTTATTTAATGATATCATCCATAATGATTATGAACAATGTAGGGCTTAGGACTCCTCCTTGTTTTAGGCCTTTTTCTACTGGGAACTCTTCTGACTATAAGTTATTCCTCCTTACGTAGTTTTTGTTATTTCTATAGTGACTTTCAATTCCTCTTATCATTTTCTTTCCCACACCTCTCCTCTTTAAACTATCCCACACTAGTTTTTTGGGTATTCTATCGAACGCCTTTTTCATAAATGTCATATGGACTTCTCTATTTTTGTTGGCTTTTTCAATTAGTTGTTTGATAGAAAATACGTGATCCTGAGTGCTTCCTCCTTTCCTGAAACCACTTTGTATTTCATCTAATTTGGTTCGATTTTTAGTCTCAGTTTCCCATCTAGTACTCTCTCATACAGTTTTGCAACTACACTTAATAGCGTTATACCCTTATAGTTCTGACAGTCCCTTGGGTCACCTTTCTTGAAGAGTGGCACTATTATGCCGATTTTCCAATCTTTGGGTACTTCAACCTTATCCCATGCTAGGTTAAATATCCTTGTCAGAGCCCCTATGCCTTTGTCTCTAAGATTATGTAACATACTCGGTGTGATTTGGTCATGCCCTGCTGATTTTCCTTTTTTGATTTTCTTTATTAGCCTGATGATGTCTTCTTCTTTTATAGCTTGGGTATGGTCTTCATTGTTTTCTGGGTAAAATTCTTGTGTTCTCTCTATTCCTTGGTAAGTAACATTTTTGTTCTTTCCTTAAATTTTTGATGACTTTGTAAAATAACTTCTGATTTGACCTGCTGTCTTCCTCCATTCTTTTCCCAAACTCCTCCCAAGATGCTTCCTTCGCCTGTCTGATAATTGCTTTAACTTTAGTTCTCTGTTCTTTATATCTTGCATAGTTATCATTGGTTTTATTTGCCAGATATTCTTTCCATTTTTCTTTCTTTAGTTTAATTTCTTCTTTTATCTCTTTACTCCACCAACGTGTTTGTTTCTTCCTTTCGTTTGTCATTATTGTTCCACAGACTTCTCTTGCTACTTTAAGCAATATTTCTTTCCACTCTTGCCATACCTTCTCTATGTTTTTGTCATTCCATTCCTTTTCCATGGCCTCTACTTTGTTATCGACCTGAACCCTAAACTTATTTACTGTTTCTTCTTCGGATAACTTATATATCCTTATCGCTTCCTTTGAATTCGTAGTGTTCTTTTCTATCTTTTGTGTCTGAATTTTTATTCTCCCTACCACTAGGTAATGGTCACTGTGTATGTCAAATCCTCTGAATACCCTAAGGTCTTTTAGTTCCTCTCTATACCTCCTGTCCATGAGATTGTAGTATATAATGGATCTTTTATTCCGGTTCTTTAGTTCTTTTGTGAATTTGTGGTTGTTTCTATGCTGGTAAAATGTGTTTGCAACTATTAGGTAATTTTCGGTGCAGAAATGTATTACACGCTTTCCATTGTTATTCCTAAACTCCTCTCCATACTGTCCTATCACCTCAATTGGTTCCTCCTTTTTTCTGTCCACTCTACTGTTTAAGTCACCCATTATAATCACTTGCCCTTTTGTGTTTTCTATGATAGTTGTAAGCTCCTCCCAGAAAGCATCCTTGATTGTCGCTTTGTCATTTTCATCTGGACCGTATACAATTACAATGTTTGTCAATCTATTTTCATTCATTCGCATCTCTATCGTCAGCATCCTTTCAGATATACATTCCCATTTTTCGAGATATTTTAGGTTGTCCTGTTTTATTATGCATCCTACTCCTTTCATCGCTCTGCTTTCTTGATCGACTCCGCTATAAATCATTAAGTGTCCTCCTTCTAGTTCTTCTTCCCCTTTTCCTTTCTTTTTTGTTTCGCAAACTGCCAGTATAACTAATTGTGCCTCCTCAAATTCGTGTAATAGTTCCTGCTCTTTACCAAGTATTCCTCTTACATTCCATGTTGCTATTTTCCATGATTTTGTAGCCTTGTTTGTGGTACTTTTCCGCTTCATTTCAGTGTTTTTCCGTATTCTAGTAAGGATTCCCGTGTCGTCTGCGCTCTTTAGCCACCTTTTTACTCCATTGTTCTCGCGCCAATTCTTTCAGTATCTCGGGAGTATATCTTATTATCTTGTTCTTGGTCCTATATGATTGATCTTAAATCTTTATCTTTCTTGTTATATATAAATATTAAAATTTATAATAACGAAGAAATCCCAAGATTAAAAGAAAAAACGTTGAATAGTGAAGTAAAATAGCAAGAGCAAAAACTATTGAAGGGTTGGAGTTAGTAAATATAAATAAAGCTTAAGAAGAAGTGGAATATGTTTTACTATCAAGTTGGAGCTAAGGTTGTAGCCATAAAGGCTTCATATATAAGAAAACAAGACCACAAGATAGGAATAATTGCTGAACTGCAAAGTTTCTAGAAAAAACTGAATATGATGAACAAAGCTAAGCTAGGAAGAAAGAGAATTTTGATAAGCAATGCGATGGCAGATTAAGAGCAGCATATTTATAAGAATGGAATAGAAGCAGCAAAAAAAAAAGAGAAAAACAGAAAATCAAATCAAAATTGAACTTCAGAAGCTAACAATGAATGGCAGAATGTATGAATGAGATTTAAAGCAAAGACGTTTCCTACTACTTAAGTGACCCAAAACACTAAAGGTTAACCATTCAACATCAAATTGGGAAATGACATGGATATGAGTACGATAACAAAAGATAAAGAATCAAGAAGCACAACATGAAAGAGAGAAAAATGTATAGTCAATGTAGTACAATAGAAGGTAACAACCCTTTAGCAAGCAGGAAAATGGAACAAATATTAAAGGAAATGGAAAGATATGATGTTGATATTCTGGGTATTAGCGACATTTCGTGGAGAAAACACTGGAGAGGTTGTCTAGAGTGGCCACAGCTTCTTATGAATATGAGGGCGGGTATCATATAAAGTAAATAAAAATTTCAAAGAGATGCTGATATTGCTGATACACTGAAAGCCAGTATCTGATAGAGTATCTATGTGGTTTATGCGAATGATCTAATACTAATAGACAAACCTAAATATGAGTGAAAAAGAAGTAGGTAACAATACCACTAACAGAAAGAGCAAGAATTTGCAGACTAAAAATAAATAAGAAGCAAACAAGTTACATGGAAAAAGGAAAGACTCAAAACACGGAGTCCCTAAAAACTTCTCAGAAGAATATATGAAGGAAGAAAAGTTAACTGAGATGTATAAAGAAGCGGCCATTGTAACTTCTTTGAAAATGCAAATGATCAAATAGCTAATCATGTATAGACAACCAAGAGTAGGTAATAAGAAAAATTGGATGTCATGGAAAACAAGAAATAGAGAAAATACAAAAGATTGATGGATGGTGTGAAGAAACATCGACGAAAAATAGTGATAAAAAGAGGTGGTCATGGTGAAGACAAAGTAGAAGGAAATAGTACAATAGTGCTCTAACCTACCCATGGAGCAAAGAAAGCAAGAAAAAGGACCAAAGGGCTGTAATTAAGAAACGTAAATAAAGGTAAAGAGGTGGAGGATTTCGTCCTAAACCAAATTTGAGCAAAGGCTGTAGTTGCAAAGGTTTCCCAGATAGGAAAACAAGAACACAAAAAAATAATAATTGCTGAACTGCAAAATTTTTGAGGAAAAACTAAATATAAATCAAAGAAAAGCTAAGCTAGCAAGTCAAGAAAATTTTCATAGGCAAGTGAGATGACAGATCAAGAGCAGCATATTCATAAGAAAGGAAATGAAGCAGAAAAAATAGAAAAAAAAGGAAAATTGCATTTCAGAAACTAACAGTGAACGGCAAAATGTATGAATGAGATTTAAAGCAGAAACTTTTCCTACTGCTTAAGTGAGCCAAAAAACTAAACTTAACCATTCAACATCAAAAGAGGAAGCAAATAATCAAGGGGCACACCAAGAAAAAGAGCAAAATGTATAGTCAATGTAGGACAATAGAATGTAATAACCCTTTAGCAAGCAAGAAAATGGAACAAATATTGAAAGAAATGGAAAGATATGATACTGATATTCTGAGTATGAGTGAAGCTTAGTGGAAAAACACTGAAGAAGTTGGCCACAGCTTCTTGTGAATATAAGGGCGGTATCATATAAAGTAGGTAAATAAAAACTTCAAAAAGATGCTGATATTGCTGATGATCGACTGGAAGTCAGTAACTGATAGAGTCTCTATATAGTTCATGCTAATGATTTAAACCTAATAGCCAAGCCTACATAAGAGTTAAATGGCATAGGTAAGTATACCACGAATAGAAAGAGCAAGGATTTCCAGACTAACATTAAATAAGAAGTAAACAAAATACATAGAAACAGGAAAATCTGGAAACAAAAAGTCCCTAAAAATTCTCAGAAGAATATATGAAGGAAGAAAGATCAATGAGGATATATAAAGAAGTGAATATTGTAACTCCTCTGAAAATGCAAATGATCAAATGGCTAATCATGAATGCAGAGCCAAAAGTAATAAGAAAAATTGGATTTCATGGAAAACAACAAAGAGAGTAAGTTTAAAAGATGGATGGACGGTGTGGAGGAACATCGACGAAAAGTAGTGATAGAAGAGGAGGTCATGGTGAAAATATAATAGAAGAAAATAATACGATAGCGCTCTAACCTACGCATGGATAAGTTTATAAGATAATAGTGATGAAATTCGTGTAGATAATAAAGAAATTTGAAGATTAAATATAGAGACTGAGCTACCTACTTAACGAAAAATTTTAAAAGGAAGAAAAAGAACCAGAGGGCTATAGTTAAGAAATGTAATCAAGTGGAAGAGGTTGAGGATTTTATTCTAAACCAAAGTGGGCCAAAGCCTCAAAACGTTCCCAGATAAAAAAAACAAAGATATGAAAGTAACAATTGCTAAACTGCAAAGTTTTTAAGGAAAACTATGGAAATAATATGATGAAGAACAAAACTAAGCTAGGAAGTAAGAAAATTTTCATTACCTACAAAAAGAAGAGAAAAAAATAAGAAGAACTGAAGGTTAACCATTCAACATCAAATTGGGAAATGACACAAGTTAACAAAAGGGAAAGCAAAAACTTAGTAACTTAGCGACCACAACAAGGAAAGAAAAAAATGTACAGTGTAGGACACTAAAATGTAACAACCCTTTATCAAGTAGGAAAAATAGAACAAATATTGAAGTAAATGGAAATATATGATATTGATATTCTGGATATTAACGACAATCAATGGAATAACACCGAAGAAGTAGTTAAGAACAGCCACACCTTCTTATGAATATACAGTGGGTATCACATAAAGTACAAAATTCAAAGAGATGCTGATATTGCTGACAGACTGAAAGCCAGTGTCAGACAGAGTTTTAACAGCGAGTTTTAGGGCAGAAGACACATAGGTAGGTAATAGTAATACTACAGTATTGGGCTCTAACTGAGGTAGCGGAATATGAAGAAAAATAATTATTCTTAAAATAGTAATTGATTAAAAATGTGATCATTATGATAGATGATTTCAATATTAGGGTGGGTAATTGCAACAAAAATTTAGAGCATTTAGTTAATGGGAAAGCCATAAACTGAGTAGTAAAAATCAGAATGGTGAGTTACTAACGGAAATATGAAGAACATATAAACTACAGATAGGCGGGACTGTATTTGTAAGAAATTGTAGTAAATGCTGAAGCAAAACAGAATTTTGTAGTAGATATGAAGAAAGAAACACTGGAAATAGTGGAATTATTATTATTATCCCTCTTCTCTTCTCTGTCGTATTCTCATGTCTGAGAAGTCGCGATACCATGATTACGTACATTTTTTTATGGTGTTTCTCCATGAATGCCGATCTTGAGCATCCCTGAGCGTATTCTGTAGTGGACATCCTGTTATGGTTTTTACTTGATCAAGCCATCTTGTCGGTGATCTGCCCCTTGGTCTATTGCCCTCTACTTTGCCCTGCACGATGAGTTTCTCTAGACTATCTGTTTGTCTTCTAACTGTATGGCCAAAGTATTGCAGAATTCGTCTGCGACAGATCGTAGAGAGCCTGTCTGTATCCCCTATTTCCTTCAGTATGGATACGTTAGTGCGTCTTTCCATCCACGATACACGCAGCATTCTACGCCAGCACCACAACTCGAATGCATCTATTCTCTTTAAGTCTGATGCTTTGATTGTCCATGTCTCTGCCCCATACATAAAAATGGTAAAGACAAGTAATTTAACTAGAGCTATCTTAGTGTTTCTTGTAATTTGTTGGTCTTTCCATATCTTTGTCAGGTTGGTCATAGCGGTGCGAGCCATTGCGATGCGTCTTCTGATTTCTTTCTCGCATCCGCCTTGGTTGTTTATAAGGGACCCTAGGTATATAAATTCATCAACACTTTCTATGTTGTTTAGAAGTCGTATTGGTGGCAGAGTGTGACCTCTATCGACTATCATAAGTTTGGTCTTGTTTAAGTTTATTTCCAGTCCTAAGTTTCTGCTTTCCCGCTTCACTCGCTCTAACATTTGATGCATTTCGTTCTCGTCTCGCGCCAATATTGTTGTATCATCGGCGTATCGAAGGTTAGTGAGCTTTTTCCCTCCAATCGAGAGAGGTCCAGCTAAGAAGGTACAATTGTAGAAGTGATATTTTGACAAAGATGTTATTTTTGAATTACTTACTCTTGTGGTGTTGATCCATTGTTGCTTAAAGTGGGGTAGGATTTTAAATAATAAAATGAAGAACTTGTAGTCTTCCCCACAAATTTGTGGGGAAGACTACAAGTTCTTCATTTTATTATTTACTTACTCTTTCCGTGAAAAAGTAGCATTAAAAAACTAGAAGTGCAGTTATGAACGTATAAATATTCCAATAAACCATAACAGTTTATTAACAGTTAGCTTTGCTGATCAGCAAGCAGTGTTGGCGCAAAGTTCATATGATCTAGAATTCATCACGTACATACACAGATACAAATTTTGCAACAACGACAGTATGCGATCAATTGATTTAAATGAATACAATAGTGATGTTACTGTAAGAGCTTCTATTGTTCCAATCCTTTCAGAAACATATCTTTACTTCCTGATGAACTTCATCAAGCGGATTGTCAATGCAGTTTACAAAACAATGCATCAGGAGTGGTTCTAACATCAACACCCTATAAATAAAAAACATTAACAATTTAACAACAAAGACAAGCTGCACATAAGCTAGCACAATATTTTTGACTTATTTCTAATTCTATACGAAATTATGACGATAAACATCCAGTTTTGTCAAGAAAAACGTAGTTGTGACACAGAAAAATGAAAGTCAGTGCGAGCAAAAAGTTCATTGATAAGAAAGTCTGTTACATTATTTCAAACCAAATAAAGCTATTCAGTGGCGTACAGCTATTTTAATGGCAAGTCATTCTCAATTTTTTTTGGACTTACACATTTTTTGAAAAAATGGCACATAAAAGATTTATTCTTCTTAGGGAGTTCTATAACCTGTATAACTTGACATCCTTTACAAAAATGGAGGAGATGTTGCAACATGAATTAGTTGGGCTAATTATGAACCTTCAGAAAATAAAAACGATGACCAGAGAACCTGCCCCACTAGTAACAAGAATTAACACCCTAATTGAGTATAACAGATTACAGAATTATATCTTAAGCAAATTGTTAAACTAGGCAAAGAAAACCACGCAGCGGAAGTTAGATGACAAATTAAATTGGCATGGGGGGCATCCGGTAGGATGGCATTTGTTTTAAAAATCCAAGAATTCCTCAAAGCTCCTGAGAAGTCGGGTCTTTCATCAATGTATTTTACCTGTTCTAACTTACTTAGCACAGACTTGGCCAGTTACCAAAGATATTGTAAATATAATGGTTAGTGATGCAACCATAAAAAACCATTCGTTTTTTTTAAACCTGTTTTTTGCAAAAAAAACCGAGCAGTCTGGTTTTTTTTAAATAGGTTTTTTTTCAGAATTAAAGTGTAGTGAATAACAACAAGTAATATTCTTTGGAAAAACAAAAAACAGATATTTCTAAATAAAAATAATACATTTCATAGGTAAAGTGCATTATAGAATTTATAATAACAAAAAAAAACAAATATTTCTAAAGAAAAATAATATATTACATTTCATAGCCAAAGGGGATGTAGAAATTATAATAATGCAGAAATTACTCGCTAACAGACATGGCTGACTCCTCAAGTGATTCGGAGTCAGTATCCATGCAGTTTACATCGCCCATGTCACTGTCTTATGACTCTGATGAATCGCTAATATTTAACATAACTTGATTCGTCGATCAGCTCGACAGTTTTAGAGCTAGGTCCAGCTTAAAACAACTTCCAACAGTGGGGGTGGGGCAGGGGTGCTCGCATAGACGCATGCATACGCTTTGCTGTTCTGTGAGTAATACGTAATACGAGTAGGCAGTAGGTATAAAATGTTACTTTTGTTTATTAAACATTTGTCTAGTCTGTGCTGTAGCTTTCTTGAACTTTAAAGGGCATGTAAAACTAAAATAAGTTTAAATTTTGTCGTTTGCTTACTTGCTGCCTACCTACCAAAACGTGCCGCCAGTTACAAAAATAAATAAAAAACAAAAAAAAACGTTTTTTGTAGTTTTTTTAAAAGGTTTTTTATTCCATTTAAAAAAAAACGCGTTTTTTTACATCACTAATAATGGTAAACACACAACATACTATAGAACAATCCATAGATTCAAATAACAAATGAATGAAAAAATACAATTGCTATGGTCCTCCAAGAAAAGTAGAGGGCGTCCACGAACACGTTGGTTTGACGATAGCAAACAACACACAGATCTTGGATGAATAAAGTATGCAAATGGATGGAAGCAAAGAGGAAAGGTTTATGTCAAATACGGAAAGTAGATGACTACGTACTGATGATGAATATAAAATGTAAATTTCTGAAAAAAACAGAAAAAAATTAGAATTTACATCGAAATGTGTGTAGGATAAAATTCACTTTCTAGAATTCGAGAATATTATAATCTACAAGAAAAATTCAAAAAATAAAGAAGACCAAAACATTGAAAATAAGCTAAGTAGGTACATATTTTGTAGAGTAGAAGAAGGATTAAAACTAAAACACTGCTGGAGCATGCGGTTTGAATCTGGCACAATTCGTTAGTAACCCCTAACCACACTAATATTTAACAACCGCTAAATACGTATCTTGACAGCTAAGCTGACATCTTCAACACCCTTGAAGAGAAAGACTAACCCAACAAAGTTCGCGGAAAATATATTCTTTACCAAATCACCAGTAAAAGTCAATCTTTCGGTTGTTAAATATTTGTATGGTTAGGGATTTCTAACGAATTCTGTCAGAAGAATTGATTAGACAACAATAAATTCAATAACTTCTAGCTTTATTTTTAATGTTTATCACAAACCAATTATTCTGTCAGCTTTAGATACAAAGGCTGTATCCACCTTAAAATGTACAAATACAGTTTGATTGACCGATTTTAAATATACAATTTCTACTTGTGTGGTAAGTGAGTCCCCCTTAAACATAGGCAACACACTTGCCAATCACGTGACACCCCATGTAGACTACCACAAAGTACAAGGCAAGCTCAGTGACGAACATTATAGCAACCTATATTATATAAAATTAATAAAGTGTATAAATATTAATCAACGCTACACTCTACTACCTATAAAAAACAAACTTCACCTTTGTGTGATTTATCCTATTTTTACAAACGAGGCTCTGTCGACCGAAGATGAGAGGTATAACCTCAAACAATACATGGATGAGAGAAAATGCTTGCCCATAAGTACAAGAAAATAAAACGATAAAATCACGCGAAAGGCAAAGTGAAACCACAAATACTCCCAAGACTTGCAGCAACACGGCAAAAGTAATGAAATGTCTTCCTTTGTTAAATGTATATCCGGAAGTAAAATAGTTTCCCATTCGTTAGTATTCGGGAGGTCGCGGGTTGGATTCATCTGGCCGTCTGCTCTGATTCAAGTTTTTAGGTGATTTTCCTGAGTCAACAGAGTACATTCTCTGAGGCGAATGCCGGGGCAGTACTTCTTCACCCTTCCTGGCCTCTCTTCCATTCTCCACCTCTCTTTTCTGTCACTCATCGTATAATTCCCGTTCTTGGCTGAAGAAGGACGGAAGGTCCCTAGAGCAGCCCGCCCCCAGTTGGGGGAATTGAAATATCTCTGAACCTTTACCTTTTACCTTTTCTCTCATTCGGATCTCTGGGAGGGGACAACTTGAGAAGATATTCTGAAGAAAAAATATGGAAACACAATGAATTGATGGAATAGGTAAACACAGAAGAGGACCTTATTCTAATAACTGATTGCAACGGCACTGCGAGAGAAGGAGCAGAAGAAAACAGTAAGAAAATATGGTCTGGGTAAAAGAAACAACGATGCAATCGATTGATCAAATTTTACACCCAACATGAGCTAGTTTTATTATGAACACTTTGTTCCAACATCACCCTCTATGATGCTATACATTTAAGATGCCAGTGAGAAGGTACCAATTGGATTACATTTTAATCAAACACAGGCTCAGGAATTAGATAAATAACAGTAGAAGCTACCTTGGCGCAGACATTAACAGCGACCGTGACAAGATAATGATGAAATGTTGATTAAACATAAAAAAGTTGCACAAGTCGAAAATACACAAAACAAATAAACAGCGTAGAAACCAATAATCAACTGCAAACTAAAATAAAAGGGAAACTACAAAAGAAAACAAACTCGAAAGAAGATGGGATACATTAAACAAAGTGTAACTGCACAGAGACCAACTAATAGGCCACATATTGCTAGGAGGGGGACTACTAAAAACTATCACTGAAGGAAAGATGTCAACAAAAATGCAAGACAGACGTGGGACACAATAATTATACAGAGCTGAAAAAAAGTAAAGGAAAACTGAAAACCTAATAGAGAGAAACACTACACTTTCAATTTTCAATACTTTTGCAAAAAAGGTCTTTTTGAGATTGAAGTATGCTTATATTTTTTTTATTTGGTCTTATAGCATCCATCGCAAATATCTGGGGACACATTTTGACCCACTTTGTATACAAAAACCTCTATCTCAACACATTTGTGGCAATCACATTCATGACTCGTCTAGTAAATCTAAAATTCGGCTGAGCAAACGTCTTTAAAACAACAAACATTTCAATTCTAACTGATATCATTATAGTTATTTTTCGTTGACCGCTTGTTAATTTCAATATTAATGAATTATTTTTCCTAAAAAAGGATGGATTAATGGACGTCATTAATACACTGTTTTTGATTAATACACTCTTTTTCATTAATTAACTGTTTTTTAAAAAAGGATGGATTAATAGATCTATTAATACACTGTTTTTGATTAATGCACTCTTTTTCATTAATTAACTGTTTTTGTGATTTTGACGTTTTGATGATATTTTGCATGGAGGTTAGTTGTATTAATCAAATTTTTCGCCACAAAAAAGATTTTGCGGTCAACGAAAAAATTTTGTAATCAACTCGTTTGTTAATGGGCGATTAATAATCTCAACTATTAAAGGCACTCATTTGCTATCGCTCGTTCGTGCTTTAAACAGTTTCGATTATTAATCGCCTTCATTAACACACTTGTTGGTTAAATAACTATTAAGTGCCAAGGGCTTTATAAAGTTGTTTATTCTCGATGATATAAAAATCAAGTAATGTCAATGATGCATACAGAAATGTGTCTTTGTAGTGTTTCTTAATAACCCAAGTAATGGATTAGAAAGCTTATATTGGATGATTAACTATCGCTGTGAACGTATCCACACATCGAGGTACGTGATTGGTCAGAAAATTGACGCTTGTCATTTTTGACCATTCACGTACTATTATAGTAACTCGTAATGCCCGCCAGGGTATTATGTACTCCATAACATGCCTTGTATCCTAGTTATTAAGAAACAGTAATGTACGAGTAAGATATAAAAACTCTAATATAGAAAAAAACTGTGATTGTTGATTTTTGTTAAAAAAACAATCTAGTGCATATATACTAGGCTCGGTTCTATTTACATACATACTTCTTCGTTTCTTTAAACGAAGCAATACATTCGGTTAATCTAATTACAATTCTAATATTTGGGATAAGTCTAGCTTCCTATTGCTAAGTGTCACAAGATATCGTTGTTTCATCACTAACTTAGATTAAAAAGTTAAAGGTTAGCAATAGTGCTGATTATCTTTAAAATACACTCATATATTATAAATATACAAAATAATTACATTGGTCGGGTAGTTCCATGTCTATTTTCCATAACAGTGCCCTATTTGAGAGGACGGCAATTCGCTATCGCCAATTGGCCGTTGCCGATTCTCCGTCAGCGATTCACCGTTGGTCAAATTCGCCGTCAGTCCGATTCGCCGTCGTCAAAAGCTGCATTTTTGACAACAGCTCATCTCTTTGTTGAATTTTAATCCTTTTAGAACTCTTTCTAATTATTACTATACCATGCAAATGTTGTTCGAAGAATTTCTAGAATTGATTGTGTGGGACTTATAAGTAATGTTATTTTTCTATTTCAAAACAATTGTAATTACAGTTGGACAATTATGATAATTAGTAATAACGTGTGAAACTTGTTTTTATTTTTCTTTGTATTTTATTTGCACTGAATTGAAAGTAGCATGTTTATTCATTTAAAAACTTTTTACGCCAACGGCGAATGTTCTGACGGCGAATTTTCCGACGGTGCCGAAGACGAAGCGGTGATGGTGAATTTAGTATTTAGATCCATTTATAAATCCAGATTATATCGTTTAATTTAGCCAGCAACAATAATCCTACAAGCAGAAAGCTAAACTGTCAATCGTTAGTCATTGAAATCAACAACATAATAAAAATTTACATTTAGAAAGAAGGATTAAGTAATGGCTGTGTACACAATTACGTCTCGTGCAAACACAGGTTCTCCCACGGCGTCATCTACCAACAGATCTTTGTCGACACTACTTCAGCTGCTTTTATCTTTTTCTTACTCCAGTGCTTATCATTGAACCAGCTGTGCTGATACTGTTCTTACCTTCACAACAGTGACTTTAATTTGCAGGCAATTCTCCTAAACAGGTGAGTCAAAAACAGCTTTAGGTGGCGCCAAGCTATTCCTCAGCTTCTCCCAAAACGCCCTTTGCTTCTTTGGGTCAGAATCCCACTGCAGATAAATCCTAGTCTTCATCAGGTACTTTAGTGTGGGCGTCATGTGAGCATCAGAAACATCCCCCAGCTTGATCATCACCAAGGAATCGTCGACGTAATCTCCATGGTCGTCCTCGAAAAACAGCCTATGATGTTCAGCAATTTGAACTTCCCAACGGCACCATTGCGATCTGGCGTACGAGTCACTGATAATCAACAAAGTTTTCCGGCTTTGCGCAACACTCTCGAGCACCGTCTCGGAAATCACAGAACCGATCTGAAAGTCCCTTTCGTAAACGCACAGTTTGAGAAACGGCTCGAAATTTTCCAGCATGGCCACCAGGCGGATGACGAAATTTCTGTCCTCGTTGCAGTAGGAGACGAAGGCGTCGTATTGGTAGTTGGTGTACGACTTCAGCTTCTGCTTCGATCTGCGCTTGCCAAAGCGATGCAGATTAATTCGGGCCAAGAACATCCAATACCGAATGTGCCAGCGGTAGAGATAAGCCAAGGTACCAACAGCGAGCACTATTATCACAAGGGTAGCAAAGGGCAAGATATACAAGAGGGAGAGTTTCGGGTCGTACAGTTCGTTGCAGGTCCTGGAACCGTTCTGCAGCGACTCGAAATATTCTAAAATGGTTTCATCGCCCGACTCGTCGGGGTAAACGCAAAAGCCAGGCTTCGCATCCATGAGCTTCAGAATCGTCCCGTTCTTGTGTTCCCGGAGCCATTCGCCCAATGGAAGAAAGGTGGAGCAATCGCAAGCAAACGGGTTCTCCGAAATGTCCAAACGTGACAAATTTGAGAAATCTTCCAGCATGGCTTGGCTCAAATACGAGAATTTGTTGTGGGATGCGAGTATTACGGACAGGTTCGCATTTTTACTAAACATGGGCTCTTGCCATGGAGATATAAAGTTTCTGGAAACGTCTATCGTGGCTAACTTAATTAACGGTTGGAAAGCATCTGGTGACAAAGTGAGCAACCTATTGTTTTCTAGTCCTAAATGCGTCAAAGACGTTAAGTGGCGAAATGGGTTTGGTTGGTTTGAGATATTAGATAAAAGACAGCCACCTAAGAGTAATACTTGCAAATGATTTAATCCTTCAAATAACTCAGCTGAAACAGGATAGTGTTTACCAAAGGGATTGTTTTCTAAATTTAGGAATAACAAGCTTTCCAATGGAAGAAAAGCTCCTGGTGCTATATGGAAGATAGTGGCATTACGAAGCCCTAAAACTCTCAATCTCGAAAGTCCATTGAACGTACCGTTAGTCAAAATACTGATTTGGTTGTACGCTAAATACAGGTACTTTAAGTTTCTCATCTGGACAAACTTATCATTGCCCAAGGAAAAATAAGATTGGAAAAAGGAATTCCCAGAGTTTGCCGATAAGTCCAAATAGGTTAACTGTTCCAAAAGGACGCCCTCTGGAACACTGGGTAACTTATTTCCATTTAGAAGCAATGTATGCAGTTTGGGCATCCTAGAAAAAGCACTGCTTGTAACGTTCAGAGCCAAAACCTCCCTTAGATCCAAATATTCCAAGTTCGGCATCTCTGGAAAAGTATTTTCCTTGATAACCTCAAACTGATTCCTTGCCATGCACAAATGGGTTATGTTAGAGTTAGAAACGGCTTTTAACAGTGACTTTGGTGGAGCCTTTCGGAAACCAACAGCGTATAAATTTAATAGTTTTAATGGAATTTCTTGCTCTATACTATTTTTAACCAAGTCTGAAATGGTGGATGTGTTGAAACGATTTTCCCCTAATCGAAGCCCTTCGAGCTGCATCAAAGGCGCTAAGCTGTCAGGGTGAATATAGTCAATTTGGCACAGCACTAGATTCAGTTCACCTAAAGGACTCCCGAACATATATTTAAAATCGTCCTTTTGTATTTGTCGAAACGTATTTTCACTGAGACTCACTTTGTAAATATTCGGCAGCGCACTGGGCCCGACCGCAATCGTCACATCCACTACACTAGTGAAGCCGTTTTTAATCATAAACAGTTCCTTCAAGTTTATTAATCCTACAAACGTATCGGCTTGGAGGATCCTCAGATTGGCGTTGTATGAAATGGACATGTTGGTAAGGCGCGACATGTTTCGAAATGCACCACCTTCGATTTTACTAAGATAGAAGTTCGCTTCGATGTCCAGAGAGTCCAGATGGGTGACCTTGTCGAGGTCTCCTTTCAGCAACGAGGTGATCTGTGTGTTTTCTATCTTGAGGATGGGTGTTTTCAGGTCCATGCTGTGAGGAAACGTCCGGCACGACTCTCTCCCAAAGCAGATCGTCCACCTGGCAGGGAACTCGCGGCATAGGCAACCACTGTCCTTGTCCCTCTGCAATGGCAGTTGCTGAGGGCGAAAGATGTTGGTAGTATAAGGCTTGTACTTCGGCCAGGCCGGTGGGCAGAAATCGTCATCCATTTCCATGAGTGCTACGAAGGCCCATAACTGTACGAAGGAGGCGCAGAACAGGATTTTCATGCTTCTTCGGACACTTATACATGACGAGGGTTCTGAAATTAGACAGAAATTAACAACTTAACTGGCATGCAAATGTTACATCAAGTAACTAAGATTTCAATTGAATTTATTGATTACTAAATACTTTACTTTTGAGGCGAAGTTATGTATTCTATGAAAAAATAAGTAAAATAGTTCAAAAACAATCAACTAACGATAGAAGGGCGATATTTTAGTTCTGTTTGCGCTCGCTGCTTGCAAATGCTCGACACTGTCAGTTATATAGTTCTCCGAATATACGAAACTTAATTGAAAGACAAAGGGGAAAATCACTAGGCAGACCCCATATACTAAAATCTTTATATACATTTATAGGAGATTGGAATGCAAGAATAGGCAATCACATAAAAAAAGATCATGGAAATGAAAAAAACATGATTAGCTTTTGCGTTGACAATCAACTGCTCATAGGAAAGATATAACGTGCTTACAAAATAATCTTAATGGTAGAATAAAGAAACGTGGAATAGTTATTTGCACACTAAGCTACGGAAAGTGAATTTGTCCCTACGAGCCGACATCGAAAACACGCAGAGTACGGAAAAACACTTTACTTACGTGTTGTCTACATAATTTTTTATAAACCAATGAAGCACAAGATACAAAGTGTATGAAAAACTAGAAGTAGGCAGAAAAAAGGTAAAAAGAAACACAAGCAGCCTATATAACTAATATATACGACAGACTATCAAAAGTTGAAGAAGAAGATGAAAAGAATTGTAATAACTGCCACATAACAAAAACATGAATACACAAGGAAGAACTAAACTGGTTAAATACGAAAAATTTATATACAAAAAAAGTAAAACAAGCTTAACAAAGAAGATGGAAAGAATTTGTAATTTAGATGGAGAGAAAATTCCAGAAAAATAAAAGATACTTCTGGGAACTCATTAAGCGACTCAATAAGGAAATAATACTAAAAAACTCCAAAGAGAAGATAACGCCTCAGCAACATAACAACGGATATACTCCATCCGCAAAATGAAGTACAAGAAGAGGACCAACAAGAGGGGTGGAAAATCTAGAAATTGAAAGAGACAGCAATAACGAAATTCTATTGCTATGGAAGAAATAACTGCATCCATAAAACAATATGAAATTTGTAAAATTAAGCGGTGCCGATGGAATCAGCCTCGAAATCATAAAATATGGTAGTCAAAATGTAAATATGAAGATACAAAGACTTTGGCAACTGGCATGGAAAAAACATAAAAAGGAAAGCACAACTCTACGCAACAACTGCAGAGCCACATGTCTGTTCGCTGTAGTGCAGTGTTTCTCAACATTTTTGTGTGGGCGACCTCTACGCAGCGGCAGCTCGTAAAAAATGTATTTGGAGAACTTTTTTTTAACAATAATTAAGGAAAAAATAATAAGGACTCAATCTACAATCCGTCGATGTTTTAATCCAATTATAGCAATGACTTTTAATTTTTATAATCCAAAAGGAGACGTTATATGCACAGAACAAAAACTATTCAAACACAACACAAAATATACATAAGTGCCAAAGAAACGAAACAAGATATAAGTTATTTAATAATGGAAAACAAAATGTGTGTAATGCATCACATCCACAAATCCATTTCTTTTTCTTGTAACTTTCCACAGAAAAATGCGTTGAAAACTGCGAGTGCCAACATTATTTTACTGGTTGAAATTGACTACCAATGCAGACCGTCCATTTTTTTAATTTAACGTTTTTCATTAACAGTAGGATTTTAAAATTAATATGAAGTACATTACTTAGTTATGCTATTATCCGGCATTTTTGTGTAAAACTGCATGTACAACCGAAATCACTCACGATAAATATCACGCCCCAAACTGCAACCAATATAATGTCCAAACACGGCCCACAAAGATACAAGAACGCCATTTCTAGTTTCTACATTGGCAATCATTTTCAGTGTCAAAGCTTGTACCACATTTGCTATCGGCGCGGCGGCTGCCTTTACCCTTGAATTGCATTGCATTTCCAGGCTACAATATTTGTAAATATGACGATAATCCCGCAAGTTTACAGCAGTTTCGGCTGCAGCATTGCCAGCCTTTGTGTCACATTGAAACTGCTATATCACCTATTCTGCAGCGACATCGTTTTCCTTCATAATTTCCATATAAGTATACAGCACATTTCGGAGTGCCCTTAGCAGCTACCAGCTTCTGGGTGCATATGATACGAGGAAGTATGTTGACATAAGCATAACTCATGTTACGTTGACATACTTCTTGGTTATTGTTCTGAGCCCCTAAGGGACAGCCGCCACTGCCTCTATTTCCAAGCAAAGTTTAAGAATGTAAATTTTCTGGTTAAAACGTATGAATCCCTCTGCATTCTAAAGTTTCGAACTAATTTTTATCTTTCCACACCTAAAGATGTTACTTGTATTTGGTTTTCTCTAATCCATATTTAATATTTTTGATATTTTATTTAAACAGTGTTAATTTTTGGGGTAAAAGTATTGTTATTAGAACATTGGGAACGCCCTTTGCGACCCCTCAATACACCCCTTGCTATGAACACATTTCAAGCCCTCATGATTATAGTAGAAATTAATAACATTTCAAGCATATCAAATATTATTTTATAAAATGTTCTAGAAAAATACTAGTTTCATTTTTGCAAATTGTATAAAATAGCATTGGCCTTGATAATAATTTGTAAAGCGATATTAAAAATAGTGTTAGCCTTGATTTGAACAACAAAATGTAGGCTTGGAAATAATGTATAACGATGTACGATCTACGAAAAAACAAACAATTGGGAGAAGAAATCCAAGCTGTGAAGTGGTGTTAATTTTGGATTCCCCAATAAATAATTATTAATACGTAAATAAATACCCTTTTCCCAATTCAGTGCGTTTCAAATTAATTCTATTTTCTTTGGGTACACTGTAGTAGATTGCATTAATTCGTAGCACCTCTGCAGAGGTTAATAAAAAATGTTTGATTTATGCATCGAGTGCTAGCTGTTTTTCCAAAATTGTATACGAGGTTCGAGCAGTGTAATTGGAGCCATGTGAGGTAGAGGTACGCAGAGACTTTCGTGGGAAGCAGTTGGAGCCCTAGGTGTGAGCCGTTTTAGAAGCGGTCGAGCAACAGAAGTCGTTCTGCAGACCATCAGCGGCTTGTATCTGCAGGCCAACAAAAAAAAGGAGCCCAGGCATCGTGGGACTTGCTGGAGGCTCGAGTTAATCCCTAGTTTTCAGTGCAAAAGCAACAGAGTAATTTTTGCTTTTGACGTGTATTTACATACTGGAATTGTTATCACCTAGGCAATGCTTTAACTACGTAATCATTGATAAATAATTGTTGAGGAATAGAGAACTTATTTTGCGAATAAGGTTGATCGCCATATTTGAATTTGTTTCCCATTAGTTTAAATATCCAGTATTGTAGCGATCCCAGTGATTAAATGAGCATTGTTCAAAGCGTTTACAATTAATTTATTAAAAAGGTACCACAATATTTAAGTTGATGGCAAATGTATTTCAGTAATTTATACTAAATTAAGATAATACTTGCTAGCATGTAGATAGCCTACTCATATGAGATAAGGTTATTTATTTAAATCTAATAATAATATCATAACTCTTTTATTTAAATAAACAATCCACAACAAATATAATAATCACTACAATATGAACGCAATAAATAGAAGCAAAAGGGAGCAATTCCGGGCATCTGCCTATAGGCAGACAAGAGGAATCCCCTCCCAGAGTCCTGTGCCATGCTTAGTAAACGCCCTGTAGTTTAGAAAACTGACTACAAAGCAAGCAAACAAAGAGAACAACAATAAACTAGTTGGGAATGGTATTGAAAATGGTATTATTGAAGTGAGTGGGCAAAACAATCCTAGAGAGGAAGAAAATGTGCAAGAAAGAATGGATATCAGATAAAACTTGAAAACCAAGAGAATAGCATAGAAGAAAACACAAGCAAGATAGTCAAACGCTCAGTACGACGGGAAAAGCGATATTGGGTTGACAAGCTTGCCCGGCAAGCAGAGAAAATAAAAAGAGAAAAATGTATAGAATTACAAGAAAACTGGAAAACAAAGCATACCACAATAAGAGGCCAATAAGAGATGAAAATGAAAATGTGGTAACAGCAGAAGATAAGCAATTAGAAAGATGGGAACAACATTTTGCTAAACCGATCAGTGAACCAACACAAGCATATCACATAGAAGGAACGAGAGAAGAAGAACTGCGATTACTCCTACAACCAAAGAAATTAGAAAAGCCATGGGCAAACTAAACGATGGAAAGGCAGCAGGCCCAGATAGTACATGCGCACCATTGTCATTAAGTAACAAACGACTTCCGGAATTGGACCGTGTCATAATTGAGGTCTAAGAACTCAACGTTTCGCCCACTTTCGTAAGAGGCTTCATCAGAAGGAAAAGCAAAAAAGCACGTTAACCCAACGAGTAAACCACGCCAGAGGCAAAACTTTTTTGCAAGGGAAGGAATAGAAGAGCACGGTCACTCAACGTGTAAACCACGCCAGAGGCGAAACTCTTTTAACGATCGGAAGGAGAAAGGCGAAAATTTATAGGCAAATGCCGTCGCGGTTCAGTGGTGGTGGGCGGGGATTAGTAATTAGCACTTTCCACATAGAAGGAAGGGAAAATCTATTGTCTCGATTGAGATTGTCCATTATCTGCAAATCCCCATTCTTCTTTAGCAGAAAGATTGGCGAAGCCATTGAGATTTACAAACACCCAAATTCATTAAATGGAAGTAGTTGTATTTCAACCGTGTGAAAAGTAGATAAGGTAATTCTTTAATTTTAAAAAAATATTTACTGAACGAAATTACTATTTTGACAATTCAACTTCAGCGCGGGAACTTTATTTTTCAAGGCAGTTGTGATTATCACGGCGAAATAAGTAGGAAATCTCAGAATATTACGCTTTCCTAAAACCGTTACAGTTCGTTAATTTTTGCTATAAGTAAAAATCAAACTGAGTGAAACCAAATTGTGAGTAACCTAGGTCTATAAACAACTTGAGCAGAACGATGTAAATGGTAGACTCTCATATTGAAAAAGTCCCAAAGCCAATTATTAGCCATAGGCTATGAAACTTTCGATATCAACTTACACATACACTTTTTGGCATAAATCAGATCAATTATTTCTTCTCGGTAACCTATCAAAAACCGTTCGTTCAATCCGGTTGCCGGTCCATGTATGTAAATACAATATTAAAAAATTTAAAAATAAATGTTTATTCTTATACTTTTCTAAAGTGTTTTTCTTCCACCAATGTGACGCTGCTTGCATATGCAAATTTACACTGATAGAGTAAACATTCACGCCTTATTTAAAAGCACCTTCAGCATTTGGTACACAAATAGCTTACTGCGATATTTATGTAAACAGTACCTTTTACATTAGGTACCTTTATAAAAAGATCCTCGTAAATACTTATGTGAATTTGACCACATTTTGCAGTTTCTTATCCATTTACTAGAGTACTGCCGAAATCAGATGTAAAATTGTTTGCTTTCATAATAATACATTATATCTCAATTTCTCAAAATATTTATAAGTATCTCTTACGAAAATCAAAGCTTATGAATAGCAGAAGTTAAGTGAAACGAATTAACATAATTATTTGACAGCGTCACATTGTAAACCTGGCTTTTAAAGCTTCGTATTTTGAGGTTATATAAGTTGACATTAAAATGACATCATGTCTGATGTGCATTGTTGTCCGACTGGTTATATAAAACGTAACAATTTTGTTTGTGGCAGAGCTTTTCGTGGAACTTCTTTTTTGAATAACAACTATTTAAATAATGCCTTAAAAACTATAGAAAGGTTAAACTGACAGTTATCAGAATTTCAAGGACCAACAATGTTAAACATATACAAACATTTGTTAATTAAGCCTTCACTACTCTTACATGTTAATATATGATTGTTATGTGCCAAATAAAAAAAAGTTTGATCTATTGAGAGGAAAAGTGATTTGGATCCTTTTTCATATACAATTGAAATGCAATTATCTATGTAACAAAGACCTGTTCTGTTAATTGATTTGCCAATGTCAATTTCAGAGTTATGGATGCTCTTGTTATTTAAAATATTGCATTTCTCACTAATGAATACATTTTTTAAATTTCCCTCTATAGAATGGGTAAAAAAAGTTTCAAACGTTTCCCTTCACAATACTCCATTATATAAAAACAGGTACATGTGCACATAATCTCTTATCAAGGTTTTGTGTATTTGATTTTAAAACACGTCCTGCTAAGGCAAAGGTAATACAAATATTGGAAAGAGTTATCTTGAAAGGTTTGGTTAGTTTCAGCAAACTTTCACTTGTTTTGCACGTCGCTCGAAGGCGAGCACTTTAATTTAGAAAATTAACGGAATATTGCGTACAAAACTTTGCCATTAGCTACGCATAGCTGCGCATTTCCAATAAAATCCAGTATACATGTACGTTACTCTTCAGTTCGATGATTAGAAATTACTATACCAATGAAAACAAGCAATGTGCTAGGGGCAAAGTTGCATTGCCACTTAGTACTACAACAGGTGTCGTTTATTTACACAAAGTTCCTATTTTTAAAGCTGCTTTATTGTTGTTAAGATAAATCGACCTATGCACAAATTTTAATTAGATATACACAAAGTGCACGTTTTTCGAGTGTCTATCTTTTTTTAGGACCACCCACCTTTACCTGACATTGGCTAGCTCTTATTTTTGTGATTGCAATGATATGCGAGATGTTTACGTTTATTTTCGTTTATGGCCCATAGTTCTAAAATATGTTATTCCTTCAAGTTGCTAAGTACAAAAAAAACAATAAATCATTCGGTATGTTTGTTTATAGGTACATGAAATCTGTACGCGCGTTTCTTTTTCCTGTAAACAAATGTTCTCATCTTATATAAGCTGACTTCCTGCTTTGAGCTCTGTATATGGTAACTGATAAAGTATGATCAAAAATTATTTTTATCTAGTATGGTCATGAAATACTTCCTAATTTATGAATGCAACTACATTTATGCTTAAAATGTAAAACGTGACATTTGATTTTTAAGTGAGTTATAGTTGCATTCATAAATTAGGAAGTGCAGGACCTTCGACTTTAGGTGCAATGGGATTGTTTCTTCAGAATACATAACAGTTTTCCAAATGCTACCCATCTCATATGGGCTCTTCTTCTAATTTAATTCCTTTGGTTCTCTTTGCTTTTTCTAAGTGCTTCTCCTGGATATACTTATTCGGTGGCTTGATCTATCATGGTACCATTTACCGAGACCTCCTGTTGCTCTTTGGTATATTCAGTATGTTTGTTGTGGACAGGTTCATTTTAAGGCCTCGTTGTAATAAACATCGTCTATCATAGTATGAACTTCATTTCACGAAAAGCACATCATCAGCGAATATAAGATGCCCTTATTTTCCCAGTTTAGTGGCTTGGATATGTCTTCTAGGGTGAAGGTAAATAGTTTGGGAAAATTGAATCCCCTTAAATCAGTCATCTGATGTGGATGGGGTTAGTTGTACTGTCATGGTTGCGTTCTTGAATGTATATTGTGTATAAGGGTGCTGTATTGCAATTGACTAAGTCTTCCTCGACTATCCACAGGTTCCATTCAGCAGTTTCTTCTGTTACAATTCGTAGCACGTGCATATGATCGCACGTACTAAAACCTTTTCTAACCCTTCTTGCTCGACTGGTTGCTATTGGTGGAATTTATTTGTAGCCCTGTTAGTAATGATTCCAGTGATTGTTTATATAGTTACCAGAGCTATATATTCGATAGCTGTTAAGACTTGTTAGGTCTTTCTTATTGTGTTTCAATATGGTATGTGTATTATTCCATCGCGTTGATACGTTCCCTTCTTGTAGGCATTTATTAAACAGAATTTGTAGTACTAAATGATACTTTTAAGTAGTGCCGTCAAGATTCCGTCTTCTCTAGGAGCTTAGTTTATTTTTGCTTCTCTGATGGCCTTCTCTGTTACGTTTATTATCTTCCTTAACAGATTTTCTCTAGAGCTTTGAGGTGCAGGTTTTGTAAAACTGCGCAAATGTATATTTTTCTGTAATTTTCTTGTTTCTCTCTTCATCTCCTTTATGATTCCTAACAGTTCTTAACTTCATAGATTTTAAGTTCAGTTTGCTTCTACTGTTGGTTCTATATGTTCTTCTGGTCTTCCTGAACTTACTTCCTTATGTTTTGGTTTAGCTCGGTAAATTCGATGTTTTTTTCGTTTTCGTTCAGAAGTTTCCACCTCTTCTTTACCACTTCTTGTAATTTTGAAATAATCCTCGATTTTTGCTGTATTTTGTAGTTGCCAACACAATTTCTTTATGTGGTCTATTATGGTTGTCTTCGTATTGTCTAATGTCCGCTGTTTCAGATCTATAATAGTTCTTCAGCGTTTATCCATTTTTTAGTATGTTGCACCTTGTTAGTTTTCTAGAGTTCTGTGTCTATTTCTTTTTGTATGTTGCATGTTCTGTAGCTTCTTCTATCCAGTTTCTGTTCTATCTTGACTGTTGTCCTAAGATATCCTATGATCGCTTCCGATGGAGGTAGCGTTTATAACCGTGATATTTGTGTATGTTTTTTTATTTTGCCAAGGTACAGTCTATTTCATATTTCGATATACCGTTTGGTGCTATTTGTCCTGAGGTTGGATTTTTTTGTTAAAATTTTGTCCTTGTAGTAACGTTTAATAAAGCTAAGAACTATCAGTCAAGCGATCTAACGATCTAAAAATGCTCATTATCAAAATTCCCAATAAATTCGTTGGGGTATTTATTTTAAGGAAACCTCGTCTAAGCAATTAAAAACATATATTTTTAAATTGCTTAAGAATTATTATATGACTTCTAGTCTCATTATAGGTAAAGAAATCCTTAAAATAACTTTGTTAATTAAAAAGAAACAGTAAAATAAAACAATTGTTGACGGTATACAAAAGCACATATCAAACCAAAAATTTTAGTATTGCTAAACAGAAAATAATCAATTGCACTGGAACCCAAATACTTAAGAGTTATTGTTACGTGCTGTCGGACCGAAGCAATACTATACCAATCTATTACAAGAATGCCCGCAAAAATGGCAATGTTAAGGGCGGTAAAAGAGCAGAATATAGAAGGTGATGACGCAAAAAATTTAATAGCAGATAGAAATAGACAAGTGTACCTATTTGGAGTACTATAAATTACAGTTACATCTAACATTAATATTAATAAAAATTTATAAATCTAACAAGCTTTTAATTTTTTTTATGTCCTACCAGTACATTAATTAAAATTAATGACTCTATTTTAAGGTATCTTAGATACAAAATAACGCTCCAGGGCAATTATTTTCTTCATAAGAACACTAGGGTTATTATGAAAAATTAACAGTATTTGTTTCCATGGATACAACCTTTATTTCAAAAATTATGCACCACTGTCACAATGAAAATTAATGACAGCTCATCTAATGTCACAAATCTAACTTAGATCAGGTAACTAGATCAATCTTAAATACCATAGCATAGTAATTATATGAATTGAATATGAATATAAATTAGGTAAGAAAATTGGTAGGACATAAAACCTTGAAGGCACCACGGGCATTATGAGCTAAGAGCCCGCGATTGTTGTACACACCGCGGGCCAAAGCCCTCGGTTAGTACATTAACAATCTTGGGCTCTTATTTTACTCATAATGCCCCTTGGTACCTTAATAACTATAAGAAGCCGCATTAGAACAACTGATATATTTTATTGGATTGATTATAATGACTTGCGATTGCAATAAATATTTAGAATTTTAGTATTGTGAAAACTACTGTCAAATTTAAACCTCATTAATTAAGAAATGTTTAATCTCATTTATATTTTTATTAATATATGTGTGTAATTCTTAAATCGACTGTTGCCTGGTTCAAATTACTTGTACTTGAGTTTAAAAGATTAAAATTGGTTTAAACGACTTTATCTAATTAAAATGACTATTAAGTCTTGTTAAATCGCTTTGACGTTTCTTAGAGATTAGTCTTGTTAAAACAATATTCAACTTAATCTACTTTATATGCGAATACATATTTTTTAAGCCGTACTAAATTTCGTTTTTGTGTCTTTTAAATTTTTTCTCACAACCCCGATTTCGTTCTCGTTTAACTAATTTTATTCATATTAAGACGTAAGCATTATTTGATTTCATCAAAACTATTTTAAATGTTGTCAAAACAATTTCCGTCTGGTTAGAACTCAAACAACTGATATCGTTTATTAGTCTCTTTAACACGGCTTTCAAGTGCAATAAATAGAGTTCTTATCTTAAAACTACTCTAAAATATAAAGCTCATCGATAAGATTTTTATTTCTTTAATTTCCTTTAAATAATTTTATTGAATATTAAGATGTAAGAATTTGATTTCGTCAAATATGTCTTATATTTTGTTAAAACAATTTCCGTCTGGTTAAAACTACATTAAATCAAACTTAAACAACTGATGTGGTTTATTAGTCTCGTTGAAACGGCTTTCAGGTGCAATAAATAGAGTACTAGTATCGTTAAAACTACTCTAAAATATAAATCTCATTGATATTTTTATTTATTTATTCTCTTTTAAATAATTTTATTGAATATTAAGACGTAAGCATTTGATTTCATCAAAGGTGTTTTATATTTTGTCAAAACAATTTCCGTCTGGTTAAAACTACATTTAATCGAACTTCAACAACTGATATCGTTTATTAGTCTCGTTACAACGGTTTTTAAGTGAAATAAATAGAGTCCTAGTATCGTTAAAACTACTCTAAAATATACACCTCATTGATAAGATTTTTATTTCTTTAATCTCTTTTAAATATTGTTTTCGAATATTAAGACGTAAGCATTTGATTTCGTCAAAGGTGTTTTATATTTTGTCAAAATAATTTCTGTCTGGTTAAAACTACATTTAATCGAACTTAAACAACTGATATGGCTTATTTGTCTTGTTAAAACGGCTTTCAAGTGCAATAAATAGAGTTCCAGTATCGTTAAAACTACTCTACAATGTAAACCTCATTGACAAGATGTTTAATATCGCTAAAATTACTGCTAATATCGCATAGATGATCATTAATATTGATAATGTTACTTCGTCTAAACGTCTTTATATCTGATTGAAACTACTGTTATTTCGTTCAAATCACTTTTACTCGAATATAAATTACTAAAACTGTACAAAACGACTCTTGTATAAGTAAAATTACTCTCAAGTCTTGTTAAATCACTTTAAAATTTCTTTAAAATTATCAGTCTTGTTAAAACGATTTTCAATTTGAGTGTCCTCTTAAATTAGTTCAATTGATATTGAATATTTTTGTGTCTTTTAAATTATTTATAACAACCTCGATCTTCTTGAATATTTTATAAATCTCGTTTAAATAATTCTTTTGGTTACGTATTAAGACTTAAGTATTTGGTTACGTCAAATCTACTTCAAATTTTGTCAAAACAATTTCCATCTAATTAAAAGGGCATTTAATTTAACGGCTTTCAAGTGCAATAAATAGAGCTTTAATATTGTTAAAACTACTCTAAAATCTAGACCTGATTGATGAGATGCTTAACATCGCTAAAATGACTTTTAATATCGCGTAAATGATACTTAATTTTGATAATTTAACTTCGTCCAAACGTCTTTGTATCTCATTGAAACCACGGCTATACTGTTTAAATCACGTTTACCCAGTTTAAACAATTAAAACTGGTTTAAAAGACTTTTAAAAACGACTCCCAAGTCTTGTAGAATTAATATAACTTTTCTTTAAATGGGTTAGTCTCGATAAAACTATTTTCATTTCAAATGTAGTTTTAATCTAGCTTTTCTATCTCGTTAAACGACTCTTACCTTGTTCAAATTACTTTTACTCTAATTTAAAATACTAACACTGAGGTAAAGGACTTTTATCGAGTTAAAATAACTGTCAAGTCTTGTTAAATTATTTTAACATTACTTTAAAGTGATTTGCTCCTTAAAACGATTTTCAATTTTAATCTAGTTTAATTGAGATTTAATATTTTTCAACTGTACTAAATCTAGTTTCTTTGTAACAACTTCGATCTGGTTAAATATTTCTTTAATCTTGTTTAAATAATTAGATCAAGACGTGAGCATTTGATTTCGTCAAAACTATTTTAAATGTTGTCAAAACAAGTTCCGTCTAATTAAAACACAATTGATTTAACTTGAACAACTGATATTTTTTATTAGTTTCCCTAAAACGGCTTTTGGGTGCAATAAATAGAGCTTTAGTATCGTTAAAACTATTCTAAAATCTAAACCTCATTGATGAGATTTTTAGTATTGCTAAAATGACTGTTAATATCGCATACATCAACATTAATCTTAGGAACTTCACTTTGTTTAAACGTATTTGTATCTCATTAAAACGACTGTTACTTTGGTAAAATCACTTTTACTCGCGTTTAAAAATTTAAAGCTGGTTTAAGACTTTTACCTAGTTAAAATTACTCTCGTACGCTCCTCGGCTACCACGCTAACGCCTATGGTAGTCGTTAATCCCTAACAAGAAAACTCTTCATCACTTTCGAACGCAAAAACTAGCCAACTACCCGGCCTAAGGGCAAAGAGGGTTCTTAAGACTACATTGTGTTTAAAACAAGCCACTGGCCTATAATAAGAAGAAGAAAATGGCTCTCAAGCCCTGTTAAATTACTTTAACGTCTCTTTAACGGAATTACTCTCGTTAAAACGATTTTAAATTTGAATGCACTCTTAATCTAGTTTAATTGATGTTGAATATTTCTTAAACTGTTCTAAATCTCGTTTGTGTCTTTTAATTTCTTTGTAATAATCTCGATCTTGTTAAATATTTTGAAAATCTTGTTTAAATAATAGTATTAATTAAGTAATAACAAGTGGGCGTTTCATTTCGTCACAACTATTTTAAATTTTGTCAAAACAATTTCCATTTAATTAAAACATTTAATTTGACTTGAACAACTCATATCTCTCATTAGTCTCGTTAAAACTGCTTTCAATTGCAATAAGCGTAGCTTTAGTCTTGCTAAAACTACTCTAAGCGTGATTTATGAGATAGTTAACCTCGTTAAAATAACTGTTAATAAATAAATAATCCTTAACATCGACGAAAACACTTTTAATTTCGTTTAAACGTCTTTATACTTCGTCGAAATGACTCTTATTTTAATGTTGTCAAAACCACTTTTAATCTTGAACAGACTTGATTTCATTAAAACTAATCTTAATGTAAGTACGCCCTAGAATCTCGTTTAGGTGACTTTTATCTCGTTTACGATTTTAATGTTTGTTTCAAGTGGCTAATCAGGTCGAAACGATTTTCAATTTTATTAAATGTACTTTTAATCTAATTTAAATGAGATTTAAAATTGTGTAATCTCGTTTTCGCGTCTGGTCATTTGGAACGGCATTGAGTTTAAATTATTTTTAAGCTATTCGAAACAACGCCCATTAAGTTAAATATTCCTTTATTATTTTAGAAAATTGTATTGTTTATGTGCCAAGATTTATGTATTTACTTTCGATAAAGGCATTTTAAATTTTATCAAAATAATATCTGTCTAATTAAAAAATCATTCAATTTAACTTGAGCAACTGATACCCTTCATTAGTCTCATTAAAATGTCTTACACTTGCAATATATTGAGATTTGGTCTCATTCAAACTATTCTAAACCTAAATTTATAAGACTGACTATTAATCTCGCGTACATTTTCTCAATAAAATTTTTAATCTCGTTTAAACGTCTTTAAATCTTGTTAAAATGACTATAACCTTGTTCAATTCATTAGTTCAAAGCTTGTTTAAACGCTTTTCATCTAGTTAAAATAGCACTCAATCCTTGTTAAAATGATTTTACTGTTGTTAAAACGACTTTTAATCTTTTTTAAGTGACCTTACCTAATGAAAGCTAATATTAATGTAGTAGTAAATCATACTATCTCGTTTAAGTGAGTTTTGATTGGTTATAATGACTTTAACATTTGTGTAAAAATTATTTCGGATTTTATTAAACGTGAAGCTAAATAATTTAAAATTATTAGTAATAATCTGCAGTGAAAATCTTTGTATTAATGTGTGGCTAATTATATACTCCAATAAATCAAACTTTGATATTGCCCATGTTAATTTTAAACCGGTCAAATCATCTCACTGTGATAATTAAATATACACTCGCTAGTTCATATAATATTAATAGCAAAGCAACAGTGTTCGATAATTTCACACCAGCAAACGTATTTTTTTAAATTAAAGAATGACAGTTTAATAACAACACACTACTTAACTAACCTTCTTGTGTGGAATATAATAAATTGCCAATTGGAGTTAAAATATACATTTTTGAAGACAGATTTTTAGTACTAAGAAAATTAGAAAAAGAGAACTAAACTAATTTCATAATAAAAAAAATTCTTAGTTTCTTTAAATGTAAACAATAATTTGTAACCATTTGAATCTACTGTACGACTTAGAAAACATAAAAAGCGTCATGTTTTCAGAAGCAATTCTTAGAACTATAATTCTAATAACCTTTGCTTTAATCATAAACTTGCTGGTCTTTGACTGAAAGATGACTGACCACTAGATGTATGTTTGTTCTTATTCAGCGCTCTTAAGTGGGTTTTTCTACGCTTCATAATATTAAAGGACCTTCTACAGCATCGTGACGTGAATAGTGGAAGCAATTTTAATATCAAACATAGATGAGGACATCGTATACGTTTTGAATGCAGTAAGGCCTAATTATTTTCCGCCTCTGCTGATACATGATCAGTGATGCAGTGGAGCAAATATAGAAAGGAAAACTGCTATTCCATGACATGGAGAGCCTGCCCTGGAAGGGCTATCGTTAATGCAAACCAACGTCATCAAGTGCACTTCAATGCCACTCGAACAATAAACTAATTAGCACGAAGTGCATCAATTTCCTGAATCCTGAAATTTTCGATGGACAGCCTTTGATGGCACCTTTTAAACAAGCAAATATTTGCCTTGGACTCGGAACACATTTGGCCGCGCTTAATTCCAGGGCCAAATGCTTATTAGCTGATGATTTGTGGCGATAACTGAGAGAGTTGCGTTGCCCATGTGGGCACAATTAAAATTTCAAATAGTTGCTGCAACTCCCGGCGCCATATCGCGCAAACACCATCATATCCCAATATTTGCATAAACATTTGCGCAGCCCCACGCGTGTTGCAACACGTAAGCCCTAATTAAATTCCAATAATTGCGCCTATCAGCGCAAATTCCTGCCAAGTGCATAAGAGGCTAAGAATTTTACGATTAGACGTTCAGGTGCCAAGGGGCTGCTATAGTAATTGTATGTACATATAATTATATTTAGAACAGATTAGCCTTGGAGATATGTTATCAAAAATCTTAATTAAAGCTTGCATCAGATTTTTGCATTGTAATTATTAAAAACGTTGCTTAATAATACCTATGGATAGATATAGCTTATATAATGTTAATGAATCAAAACAGACTTGGATGATTGGAAAATCAACTAAAGCCTACGCGGATTTTTTTTATTTTCCCGAACCTACCTTGTCAACCCTTTAACTTCGCCGCTTGTTATCATAAATGATGAGAGTTACAAGTGGTGGAATTGTTTATTTTAAATGGTAATAATAAAGGCTATTACTATAATAATAATAATCCAGCAATTTTAAACATTTTGAAAGAACGTTACCTTCAATGATGTGTCATCCCTTCGTCCAAAGGGCACTATCGTTTTCGAACGCACTCACTTTCCAGCACTTTCACTGCGGCGCGTTTCGATGCGACCGAAGACCATTCTGCCGGCAATCTATCACCGTTAGCTCAGGTAAGTGAATTCGCTGCTTGCTCAAGGAGAGGTAGAAGGAAGATAAAGGAGATGCGCGTGCGAGGAATCGCGATCAGGATTATGCTCATGCGGCCAGGTGACTGACATGGCCCCAAGGCTGCCGTTATTTTGAAAGCGCGGAGGCGGCTTTCGAAATTTCCTGGAAGCCGCCGTCTGTTTCTAGTTTGAAAAATTTGGGTGGTTCAATATTTGCCGTTTCGTGACGGTGGCAAGGTGATAAGCAGCAAGTGCTGCTGGCTAACAATACAAAAAACATGGATCTTCGAACTGGTACCAACTGGAGAAGCAAAGGTTCGTTCTTAGCAAAACTGGCCAAGCTGATGTCACCTTGTGTAAAGAGTGAATTAGTGGTATTGACAGTAGGCACAATAATAACGACCATGCAAAACAAACCTTAAAAGGTAGCTACTATGAACAACGCAATGTAACGAACCGCTAATTTTAATGTCGACTCTATTTTTCCAGGTATTGAACGAACAACTGCAGAAGGGTTCGGAACGGTAGTGATTGTCCCTTAGGGCGTTCGCCCCACTGCCGTCGTAAAACAGTAACTATTCTATAATCGAAAATATATTTGATCATTTATCCTACCGTTATAATACTAACAAGGTTTAAGTAATGAGATCCGGAAATCACTATTCGATACCGCATGGGTTATGTGTCAACACGCTCGTATTAATACACCAAGCGGCTGATAGCTGTCGAGAGCCATCCCAAATGTGACCTAAACTTACATGGGAATTACGGGCGAAAACTCTGCAGAATCAAAGTATAGCAGTTTGAGTGTGATACGAAGGCTAACGATGCTGCAGCCGACACAGCAGTTAACCCCGAGGGCTTATCGTCATATTTATATACAGTTGCATTTTTAGTTGTTTTATTAAAAAAATATATGAACATTGCAAAAAATATATTGAACGTTAGTTTTTTTGTGAAAAATTTAATCGACATGCCCCACGGACACGCCTCTGGAATTACTGGATCAACTGTAATATGTCCAAAAGATACCTCATAAAATTATAAACCAACTGGAAAAATTTCATTAAAATCGCCCAAAGCGTTTTTTAGATAACAATAACAAACTGATTTTTTTGAAAACTATATCTCGGAAATGAAGTGTTTCCGGACTCATATTTATTAGGACTTTTTTGTTTGGAGTGGTGAGATCTATAAGTGGGTAAAATATCCGAACGTATTTTTTAAACACTCTGTACACTGCGCTCTTGAAATGGCATGCAATCCTAGGGTAAAAGCAACCACCGCCCCCGTCAATAATAAATCTGGTGCAATCTTCAACATTGAAAATAAATTACAGTGCAGCAAGCACGTTCTTGCATTCTTCTGGGCTGCGTTTTGGACATACCGTATGATCGAAAACTTTTAACCTCTAGAAGGCTGTGGATTTTTTTAAATTGAATTTATTGTGGCAGTTATAACGTGATAAGTAAAGGTACTTAATAATATAACCTACACAATTTTGACAGATAAACTTAACTTTTACAAGATGTTTAATACCGAACACTAGGTGGTGCTATGTATGGAAAATGCACGAAATCATTTTGAACAGCTCTAGTTGTTTTTGTTACTAATATGTTTATGTATTCAACAAAAATATTCGTAGTTGTTAAAATGGCATTCCTGATATAACCTTAAACTGACAGATATAAAATGCCAATGTGACTATTACTACCACAGCCCTCTAGAGGACAACAGTTTTCGATCATACTGTTTGTTGTAGTTTCATACAAAAAATGGCGGAGAATAGCTTAACTAAGTATTCTCAGCATCATATTTAAAAACCTACCGTTAGCTGAAATATCAAGCTGCAAAATAAAGTTGGAACATGCAATTTTACATGACATTTTTTGTAGACATTTACAAGAAAAACAAATGCAAGCTGTTTTTGCATTATTAAATCAATTGTTATCGTGTTTCGTTTTTAACACTTGCGTACATTTTGTGCTGTGTTTGAATACTTTTCGTCCTGTGCAAATGACGTTTCCTTTTGGATTAATAAAATTAAATTGCTATGTTTGGATTAAAACATCGACGTAATGGAGGTGAGTCATTAATTATTATTTTTGCTTAGTTAACAATTAAGAGCCCCAAACACAGTTTTCACGAGTAGCCATTGAATGTGATAGATAAATATCGGTATTACAATTATTTACATTATAAAAAGTCAAATTTATAATACTTGTTATAGCATCCGCCGTGCTGTAATAATCTTTGTTAATCTATATTTATTTTAATCAAATGAGAGTCATTCAATATTAAAAACGATTTAACAAGTTTAAAATCATTTTAACAAGATAAAATTCATTTTTTCTATAGCAAATGTTAAAGTGTGCTTTAATCGACTCAAAACAAAAGGTCAAGTGTTACTTTAACAGCAAGGGTGGATAAAGCTTCGTATTATCCTAGCAACCCAATTTAGCTACTGAGATTTTAAAATGTGATTGACTTTCATTATTTCCTTTTAAAATTGTTAAAGTTCTTGCTATAAAAAATTTTGTATTATACACGACCATAAAGTTATTACTAACCACTTTTGAATCGATTCACTCGTGGATAAAATGTAACTTTATCGTCTTGTATAATAAATTACTATTAATGTTTTAGTTGTTTAAGATAGAACAAACGTTGTTTAACACGAAAAAAGTCGTTTCGATGATGTATAAATGCACTTAAACATGTTAGCAGTTTTTCTAGAGAAATTAGATGTACAGAATTTTAAAGAAATATAAATCCTTTAAACGAAAGCATAAGTCAGTTTAGCACCGTTATAAATAAAATGTAAAACCGTTATAACGAGGTCACAGGAAATTGAATGATTTAAACTAAATTCAACGTCAGTTCGACTAGATAGTTTTTAATATTGATGTAAATTAGATTAATGTCTTTTAACAAGATAAACGTTGTTTTGCCGAAATTGGAAATAATTTTAATAAATAAAAAATTAAAACGGCACCCCGTCAGCGCATGCAAAAACGGCTATTTAGTACAATTTAAATCATTTTATGTACGACCTGGCGAAATTGGTCACTTTATACCCTATATCTGAGATCGTAATGTGTCACTTTACAACCCGCTTAGGGTTTTGTTTGTCAGTTTGACAAGCAATAACATCGTAGGTTGTCACAATTAATAAAATTCATAAATTTGGTTTTATTCGTGAATATTCCAGTCTGTACATAAAATATTGTATGCACATCTTGTAATAGTAATTTATTATACAAGACGATAAAGCTAAATTTTATCTAAGAGTGAATCAGACGAAGTCGAGACGTTAATGATTCGAGAGTGGATAGAAATAACTTTATCGTCTTGTATAATACAATATTTTTTTCATAGCAAGAACTTTAACAATTTCAAAAGAAAATAAGGACAGTCACAATAATGCGCAGCTGTCATATTTAATTTAACAACAAAAGTTAGAAAATTAAATTACTTTATCTATCCTTGATGTTAAAGTGCTACTTTATGTACCTTGCTGTTAAAGTAAAACTTGACCTTTTGTTTTGAGTTGATAAAAGCACACTTTAACATGTGCTATAGAAAAAAATATTGTATGCACATCTTGCGCAACTAACCCTTATGGTTCTTAGTACATAAATAAAAAATGATTTTAAAGTCGCTACAACGACGTAAAAGTTGCTCAAATGAAATATTATGGTGTAATTACATTAATATTACTTTTAAAGAGATAAATTAGTATTAACAGCACTGAAATCATTTCAAAAAGATTTAAGAGTCATTTTAACAAGATCAAAGTCGTTTAAACCAACATTAATCTTTGAAACTAAATAGCACTAATTTGAACAAGGTGAGGGTCGGCTGGACGAGATATAAAGCCGTGTAAACAAGGCTAAAACAAACTTTATGGAGATTCAAAATAGTTTACGCAATACTAACTGTCATTTTAACGAAATAAAAGTTTCATAAACGTGGTTTAAGTGGTTTAACCAACCAGTATAATTTTATAAAGTTTTTATGATCGTTAACAAGATGGCGCCTGTTCTAATATTCCGGATCTTCACCACTGAAGCTGGCGCCTTTTGTTTAGAATAATCAACAGTTTCTGAAATTGTAGATACGCATTTTACTCAACGATACCTTTCAAATGAAGTGCAACATGACCCCATATCTGTTTAAAAACATCAATATGGTGCCGAGCAGCCATCTTGAATTTTTAATTGATCTTAAAGGGCTTTAAAACATCTAAAATTGGTGTCGTTTACCATTATTCTTCTTAACATGGAATTTCGGCTTAGACCGCGTAGTATTTGTAGATGCACACCCAGTATTCACTGGCTTAATATGCCTTGCACCTTGTGAACTCGAGCAAAAACCCACGCGATGACCCTGTTCTTTGGTGGCTCGTTTTGTTTGAGTATCTTGAGAACCAAGATACTTAAACAGATTTGGCCTTTTTGCTGTTTGTGCATCCACGTTTGACTAAGCTTAAAGTCATCTTCCTTGTTTATATTATTTGGATGTTTACCATCACCATTCTAAAATTTGTATAAAATATATAACGTAATCGAAAGTTAGACGGGGGGGAGGGGGACAAAATTCTGATCCTCACTGAATAATGTTGTTGCTATTTGTAACTACTACACTTAACCTAAGACCGTTTTGTAAGCTAAAACATCCCTAATAAACTTCAGTTACCACTCATTGCAGTGTTTCCCAAACTTATCTAAAGCGCGACCCCTTTTGTTAAAAAATTTGTTCGCGACCCCCTACTTCCCCCTACTCATCACTCAAACCAAATTTGCCTATAACTACATTACAATAACTGATTGTCAAATTTTATTTTACTTTACTGTTGAAGTTTAAATTAAATAAATTAAAAATTAAATTCAACAGTTATTTGAATTGCGATCTGTCCTACTAGTAACTATTAGTTCTTCTGCCAGACTTACCATTTACAATAAAAATAAATGATAAAAATCGACTGCACATTGTAGGTACATCGCGATACTTTTCCATTTCCACGATATTCGCGAAAACGCTACTTGCTACTTCGCTACTAGATGGCACTCTGGAACGTTCTCGAATAAGGTTACTAAATCATATCTTTGTTATAATGTGCCGCCAGCTGTGCAAACATATATCTTTTGTCCTTTTTAAATTGGGGGAACAAATCTTGGAATGGAATGGCGGCACCTTTATATATATTAGTGACCTTATTCTCGAAGCCTCGGTGTGGCTTTATATAAGCAGCGAAGTGCAATGAGACTTCAGTTCCAAACAGGGCGTTGTGGTGATTGCGGTAGTGGTAGTGAGTAAATATTTTACTTTATTTATCTCTTTTATTTTTACGGACTTAATATTTAGTTCTTTGATTCATTTGATAACTAATATTTATTTAAGTTATTAAAATAAAAATACATGATTTAACAAAGTGTTTTTTGTCTTATTTTGGAAATTCCCGGCGACCCCCCTAGTACCTCACCGCGACCCTCCAGGAGGTCGCGACCCCACACTTTGGGAAACACTGACTTATTGTATACTATTTTTAATATTCAAGCAACTGTTTACTTTCAAACTTAGTACAACAGTGACAAAAGAATGGAATCTTCAGATGACCCTGCTTGGCCTATACTGACAGTCAAAAATCGAAAAAGCTGGTATGATACAAGCACACAACTTCCTTTTACAGTGATCTTATAATTAGCGAAAAATTTAATTTTTAATCTCTAAGCATTTGTAAAAATTTTTTAAAAGTTAGAAATTCTACAGAAACCGTACAAAATAGAGCGTTAGTTGAAGAAACAATTTTTCTATAAAATTTTAAGCAGAATTCAAAAATGTAATAATATATCGGGGGTTCTATTTAAAATAGGAGTTAATAAAAAAATAAAAAGAACAAAGAAATCCAATTTTAGAGATATTCAACTTGAAAATCACCTAGCTCACATCAATATACATTAAAAATGAAATAAAAATGTAAAGTTTGAAAGAAGTTGTTAGAGCTGTTTTTTCAGAAAACGTGTGCTCGTCATCCTAGGATGCGTAAGCATGGCCTGTTTACTTATTAAAATTATAGACACAAAAACAAAAGATTAAATAGTAGTTAACTGAACTAACTGTCATCCAATTTGAGGCTCACGAGTCAGGTACTATTAGAAAAAATAACTTTTCGTTTTTGTTGGTGGTACTTGTAGTACTTGTACTTATCTGTTAATCGTAACCTTTTTGGAAATATGATGAACTTTAGGCATTAATATCCTACAAATGTCCCAGACGGATTAGAAAAATCGACACAAGATTTTTATGGCCGTTGGAGTTAGTGGGGTTTGAATCCAGTTCTTCTGGCTTACAATCGGAACCTTTACCGCTGAGCTTCCTCACTGCGGCTTCATTTGTAATCAGAATTAAAAAAGTTAGTGTCAACCATGAGATATCCTCACACTAATACCTCTCTGTCCACTTCTACTAATCTTGAAAATTAGCTTTTTCAATGCTGCTTTGATTTTGCAAACTTAGTGCTCGGAACCAACCTCTTTTGTTTTTTCTTCAATCAACATTTTTCTGTTTTTTAGTATCTCCTTATTTATTTATTAATTAACAAACGATTTCCGGAATTGGACCGTGTCATTATTGAGATCGAAGAAGTCGACGTTTTGCCCACTTTCATAAGGGACTTCGTCAGGAGGAAGAGCAAGAGAGCACGGTAACTCATCGGTTAAACCACGACACAGGCAAAACTCTTTTGCAAGGAAAGTGATAGAAGAGCACGGTAACTCAACGCGTAAACCACGCCAAAAGCGAAACTCTTGCAACGGTCGGAAGGAGAAAGATGAGAATTTTTAGGCAAGTGCCGTCGCGGTTCAGTGACGGTGGGCGGGGCTTACAAATTAGAGCTTTCCACATAGAAGGAAGGGGACACCTTTGTCCCGATTGAGATTGTTAGGGTGTTTGTCAATCTCAATGGCTTCGCAATCATTCTGATAAAGAAGAATGGAGATTTGCATATAATGGAAGTTTCATCAAAAAGGATCTTATGGCCGTATCGCGTTGGTGTTCTGCGATGGCTGATAATGAAACGAGACCCGACTTGAGATGCGAGTTTTCACTGAATGTCCTGTTTCACCAATGTATATAGCATTACAAAAGCAAGGGACTCTATAAACACCTTTAGATGACATAGTGTTTAATTTATCTTTAGGTGAAGAAGAATCTGTGAAATTTTGCTCCGGGGTTTGAATACTGTTTTAACGTTTTGTTTTCGAAGCGTGGACATTATCGGGTTAATTTTTTTTTACTTGCATATATAGGTAAAATTTGTACAATAATTTTATTTTGATGTATTTACTTATTTGTAGAATCAAATGCGTCGGGAATGTGTGCGTTATCAACACTTTCTTTACAAAGTAAAACTAATATCGTAATTTTAATTTTCATGATAATTCTTTGAATAGACTAAATAATTAACGAGAGGAAATAATTTTCCGTGCTTCTCAACATATGCAGAAACACTTCAAATACGGCGCTCGTCATTCACACTTTGTAATGGAATTTACAATTTAAAATTTGACGCTTTTCAAAAATCTCGGTTTTTGTAACCTACGATTGTAAGCACGATAGTTTTCCTGTTTTGGACAGTTTAATATTTACTAACAACACATTTGTGAGATCTTTGCTTCGCTCTCTGCAATAACACCATTTCATCGTAATATTGTTATCCCAGATTCATCAGCATTGAGATCTTCATAACGATTGCATTCTTTTAACAGCGTCTTTAAATATTTTCATACTTTCAATTTTCTTCACATTTCTAGGCATCCTTGAAACTTTTGTAATTTGTCTTCAAATTTTTGCAGCTTTAACGAGATATTTTGTTTTAAAACTAAGAATCTGTCATCGTGTAGGTTACGTCACCATTCTCGATTGGGAAGGTTGTATCTTTCAGCTGTTTTTTTAGTGCAGTTTATGCTTTGTTTCTTGCTTTCCTAGGTGGCCTAGTGGTTAGAGTGGCAGAGTAGTAATCACAGCGATCAGCGGTCCCGGGTTCAAACCCCGGGGGAGGCACAAATTTACGTTGAAAACCTACAATATCAGTCCTTCTCAGGACTAACCAGGAACACCTGAAAACGGAGTAGAACAAAACTCCCGAAACGTGTGATTTACACCCTAGACAGTGGAAGAAGTCCGAAAAACATATCATAACAGACCACTGCCAAAAAATGACATTCAGAGAGTAACTAGTATGATAAAGTATAAAAACCCCTTTCGGGCAAAGTTATTTTTAAATTTCTTCCCCATTCCTCTTTAATTAGGAAACAATTAACTTTTGGTAAGTGAATCAGAAACTGCTACTTCAGTTACTCTTCAAGGACAGATTGAATAGAATTTCAGGAACACATAGCACAGGTTTGTTATTAGAAACTGCTTCATATCTTTGTAAGTAATCCCCTGCTATAGGACTTAAGCCGTGTGACAATAAAGTCGATACTTGTAATCTCTAGGCAAAAGCTTAAAAAACTATTGACGCACACATTAACGTAAGTAAATATGCACTTAGTACGGAAATCTAGGATAATTATGTTTAAAAATTGGCGAGTCAAATCACTTGGACTTCCCCACACTACAGGGGCACCTGATAATAATCTACCTAACATGAAAATAAATTAATATTACAGCAAACGTCATTGCATCGTAAGACGCAGTGTTTTAATAGGCATTGTACAAAATTTCATCCATTTATGGCATAGCGCTTTCCTGTGTAAATATTAGTTTGTCATTCAAAATGAGTTTAGTTAAATTGAAGCACCTAAGCGTAAGAAAATGGACAAAAACTATAGGTACATGAAAGAATGTGTGATATGTCCAGAAAGCTAGAACCAATGGCTCTTCAAAATCGACGTTTGAAGATAGCAGAAATTGTTGCGGCGTTGAGGATATCTGACCACCAGAAAATTATTTTAATTGACAAAGGTAAAACAATCACCGTCAATGCGTACTCTATCATACTTGGAAAACCACATGCTGTTATCCAGGAAAACGTTCAAATTTTTTGAAGAAATAGATTCTGATGCTTCACGCTAATGTGAGGGTGCACAAAGCTTAACCTTCTCATGCTAGATCATCTAACGTGTAGCCTCAGTATGGCGCTTGAGACTCTTATTTATTCAGAAACTTAAAGGAAAACCTACGAGGTTGTTGGTTATCTTCTGACGAAGAACTTCAGCGAGCTGTTAGCAGCTCTTTTAATAAATAGGAAAAAATCTATTTTAAAGGAATATTGTAACTACTAGGAAAGTGGAAAAAGGTATAGAGTTAGTCGATGCCTATATAGAAAAATAAAAAATAATTAGTACTTTAAGTCTTCTTCTTCTACCTTAGGTAAATTATTAACCTAGTCTTTTAATAACGAATGGGTAAAAATAATTTTTAACAGCTTAGATTTGTAGACTTTGTTATCTCTTCTTTTATGAAAATTTTATACCAGCTGTGCACTTTACCGTTACTTTCATAACTGTATACAGTGACGTCACATAGGGTTCTTATAAATTGAATTGCATGAACGACATTTCCAATGAATCTTGTTGTGGGTTTATCATACCGACTTGAATAATGTCTTGGTATATCTTCTTTATGATCTCGATAAAATAATTTGCTATTGGGAAGTTTCGTATTTACTAGACCTGCCGTCGCACCACCTCCTGTAAGGAATCTGTGGATTTTCGTTTCGTTATTTGATGAGGTTGACAACTGTCTATTATTCAATCCAACTCGCGTGGCTTCCTCGACCTACACTTATTTTGAACTAGTGCACAAACAGATGCTTCATCTTATTCTAGTCGAACCGCCCTTTATCCCGTCTGTCACATGCCTGCAGCAATTCGTACTTACAGCTAAACTTGTTACAAATGACCATTTTCATCTGTAATACGCTTGCCCAATGGTGGTTTAATTAGCGTTTGGGCCGGTAACGATTAAATAGTCGTTCAAATGAAAATATCCTGCAACATTACAAAACGTAAATATATAACACTATCGGAGACTGCTTTTCAACATGGTTACACCAAGAAAAGCCAAATTCCAATTTAGGCTACTTATAACTCTTGGGAACGTAAAAATCAAGCAATAAAAGGCAAATTATGGTAAGCCATACGAAAAACTTTCGATTTACCGAAACTGTCAGTTTACAGAAATAGTTTCGTACATATGAGTCCAACAGGAAAATTAATATCGTGTAATTCAGAAATTTCGGAACTAGAAGTTGGAGTTGACAAGGTTTAATTGTGTACCAAATATTTCAATTCTTCCAAATAATTGTTTTCAGAATTGTACAAAGCATAGGTTGATTTGTTTATGTGAAAACGATTCGGTTGCCAATTAAGAATTAATCTACTGTTATAGCACATACATTCAGCTCAAATTCTCTACAGAGGAATTAAGAAAAACTAATTATTGGGGATGTCGGCGGGTACCCGGGTACCCGGGTCGACCCGGGTAATAGTCAACCCTGGTATATTTTCAGGACCCGGTACCCGACTAGTAAAGTATGTAATGCACAAAAAACTTAGCCTTTTCGGAGAAGATAATAAAAACTTAAAAAGAATAGGAAGAAGTTCTAGAAAAACACAACAATGCAGTAATAACAAGAATCAACCCATCCCATACCACAGAATGTTGATTATTGTTTCATGTAAGGCAATAAATCCGCTTCACAGAAATATTCAACCCGTCAATAGCACCATTAAATCGCATCAGTATTGGTTGAACTAACATAAACATCATCTGTGTGATGTTGATGCTGCTACCAATTTCGCATAAAAAGTCACGTACTTGAATTTGATAACACTTGAAGTCTGAAAATATTTAGGACAAACGACTTGCAGTTTGAATTGGCGAGTAGGTCTATTTCAAATTAGTTCACTTGAAAACTCGCGGCATTAAAATGCTTAGAGCATAGAGTTTGAACATTGTCTGAAACTACAAAAGTACAAACAAATACGAAAACAATGTCATAAAAAATCGCCTGTATGAAAATATTTCATTCGCCAGAAAATAATAATGCAAAATGTAAATTCTTCGGGTACCCGAGGGTACCCGGGTACTGCTTTCGGGTACCCGGGTTTGATTTTAGACCGGGTACGACATCCCTACTAATTATTGGCAAGGTCTTGTAAATACCAGAAATTTATGGTTTTAGAGACCCTGGTAGGTTAATAATTGAATTTATTCAGTATGAATGTACATTCTGAAAAAAAAACTAATAAAGCATGATCATAAAAAATACTTTTCCTTCATTGCAATATTTTGGTGTTTATCATACTTAATGACTAACATAGATTTGCTTAGTCAATATGCAAGAATTTACCTGAATGCATTCTTCTCTCCCCACGCCAGGCATCGGCTCTGGCACCTGTATACAGGGTGTATTTTAATAAAATCAATAATGCTTGCTTGAGATATAGGTCGATGAAAAATGCTTATGTTGCTTTTTCAAGAATTCTCACATATTTTAGACTGACATTTAGTACACTCACGTGTACAATAAAAAACGTACCTTATTAGGGGAATTTATACCAACTAAGGTGAACCATTAGCGTAGATTTGTTAAAACTTAATACTGAAACAAAAGCAAAATTAAGCTTCTGCTTTTTTACGATTTTTTAGCATAATCTTTTAACACAATAAAATTGCAAGTGGCACTGTAAAGATTGTTATGGATAATAATCAGTTCTATCGCATTGAAAATGAGGAAACTTTTATAACCACAAATCTGTTAAAAACCTCATGATTGACAGACAATTGTTAATCAAATAGGACAATAGTTTAAAATTTAGTTGTTGCAAATGACCGTGATATTCGCATGACTAAAAATAATCACAAACACAGTCGTTAATAAATATATTATATCAAATACGTGTTTGAGGTGTTTAAATTTTCATGATCCTTGGGAAAAGTATCCCCAGCAGGTCATATTTACTTATGTGAATCTCACCTACCAAAATTAACTCAGGTTATAATTTTTGAGGTTTAACAAATACACTTGCAGCCAAAATAGAGTGCCTTGATGATATATCAGATTTGTAGCAGAAGATAGTATGGTCTGGTCACGAGTGTCAATCTGTTTCAGGTTATGAATTTAAGTAAATCAGCTGATTATCAAAATGACGTTTGAACAAAAGGCGTTCGCCCACAGGGAGAATGTTTTTGTTTAACGTCATCACATAACAATTTGCCATTCTGACAAGTAGTCATTCTTTATATGCAAACGCATTTTGTATTTCTCACAATCTCTTAGATGAAAATGTCTATATGTAATAGTTTGAGCAACTGTAGCAATACTTCAGAGATTGGTTACGTTCTATTTGATTTTCCCACCCCTAATGTCTTCCAGATAGTGACAGATGTACACAATTGACAGTAGTCTCTCTTTCTTGTAATGCTAAAAAAAGGATACCATATCTATTTCTTTGTTTATTTGACAATTGTGGCCACACTCTCCTCTGCTCTCTGACATATCATCAAAGCACTCTAGCTAAAAATATTTGCCAAAACGTCAACATTATAACCCAATTAAAAAAAATACGTTACATTTTGTCAGTGCAGTTTCACATAACTAAACGTTACATACTGCGGTTATTTTTTCCAAGGATCGTGAGAACTGGAAACACTTCTAGCTTAGAAGCATTTCGTGAAAAATTCTCTAAAAATCAGCTAGAGTGTAAAGCTTCCACTCAATCATTTATTCGTTACTTTTTATTTGATAGCGTTTCACCAACCATCTAGACTTTTCGTGTTTACACATATATTTTAGCAACCAAACAGTAGATTCTGCTGTATTTCTATGGAATCAATACTCACTATAGTTATTTATGCATCAAGGGCGTAAAGCAGGCGTTTTTAGCCCGTGACGTGAAAGTTATAGCACAAGGTGCGGAGCACCGAGGGCTATAATCCCACAAGGGCCAAAGACTCCTGAGGTGCATTCAAAACTTTATGTACGATCGAAATTTTAAAAACGCAGATTTAGATTAGGTATATAAAACGTTGTGAAATGAAAGTAAGGCAATTTTTACAATTATTTTAGTTGAAAAGTACCTTTGTAACTTGGTATGGTTTTCATTAATACGTGTTTGTAAATAATAACAAAAATGACGTTAGCGGGGGGGAGGGCGTAAAGTTATTTATGTACCACGAGCATTGTAACGATGTTCCTTTCGAGGGAGATAAGTTTATAAGCTTGAGGGCTCTGACCCGAGAGTTTATAATTCGCCCGAGGGCTATGAAGATCAAGTAATGCCCATGGTGCATACAACGATTTATTTTCCACTTTGAATACGCAAATAATTTGAAAAACTTGCAGAGCAATCCATAACGCCCTAGGGCGTTATGTTTGACTGTAATGATAACGCCTGTTCGTTATGCTCTCTCGAGAGGGCATGAGACGACATTACCATTACGCCCGTTATAACGCCCTGGGGCATTAGGGTCTGATTTGTATACCTTGTACAACAGATATAAACAACAAATAATAGATCAGTGAAAAATAAAATTCTTTTTCGCCTGCTAAAATGACGTCAACGGGCGATAAATTTCTTTTATTTACTAGCAACATGATATTGTTCATTTTCATCATAGATACAACATGTGGAAAACTAATCATAACTCCCTAGGGATTTTTCAAGTTGTTTCTCCGTCAATCTAATGGTCACCATGCAGCTACAAGCAACGTCTTCGCAAGCATATTGTCGCGAATTCGTCTAAAGTCGGGGGTAACTGACAATCCTTTTAGTCAAAATATACTTGTACACGAAAACTAAAGCTACAGTTGCGAGATTAATAAGACACGTAAGTACAAATACTTGCATTTATTTTCTGCCGTTTACAGAAGAATTTAAGTTTAACACCGTTACCTATTAACTAACTAAATTCTAAGTCTAGTTTGACCAAGAAAACTCGGTAGGCGTTCTCAAAACTTCTAATATAACCATCAGAGCAGCTCTAAATTTTGGATTCCTGTCACGTACAAACGTACATGACAATTCATAATAACTCTATGAATTCTAGAAACTTGTAGCTTTCGCACGCTAAAATTTTTCAAGCGGTCGACACCTCGGAAAGAATCCCTAATAAAATTTACAATTCCTCTAAAAGAATTTGCTCCAATCGGCACGTGATTTTTATGACCGAGTTACAACAGTTGCACTTCTGATCATGTACTAATAATCTAGATTTGCCCAATTTTTTGGCTTACGAGATAAACCCTGCAAAAATGTACCCTTAACGAAATTCTACCTTAAAATATTTACCATACAAATAGCTTATTGCTAACTAATGTACACTCTATTCATACAAGCGCGTATAGTTCATTTTCACTCAAGAACGCAAATCTTAACAGTACATTCAGGCAATCTTTGATGTTACTTACAGATTTTTATTTTAAGTATGACATATGACACTTATGACATTTTGAAATGTTATACTAATTTTACTAATACATTTTTATCTTAAGTGAAGAACTTTGTTTTTCTTTCGTTTCCTTTTTGTTTTAGTTCCTTTGTGTCCTTTCTTTCTTGCTACTTTTGTCCCATATTTTCATAGTTCTTACTATCACATTATTTAATTCATTTAGTTCTTTGCACGTGAAGATTCCTTTCTTTTTTAAGCATTGTTTTAAAATCTTGTTATATTATTCTGTGTTTGTTCGTTTATTCTGAATGTTTTCTTTAGCTAACATTTCATATGGTTTTAATTGATATTGTACTTCGCACTATTCTATTCAACGTAATATAAATAATAATCTATTGTTTCGGATAGTTCCATATTCGCTATGGTTTCTTTTCCAAAAAACTCGTCGTAGCGTAGAGTACTTTACGGTAACTTTAAAGTAAAGAAACTAAGTTGGTATAATCCATCTATCACCTATTTTTAACTTGAAATACATACCGTCTTTCAACCAATTCCAATGCCTGCAGTGATTTGAATTCCAATTAAAGCTTTCTAATCAATATTTAATCTAGGTATTACATCGAATCGTTAAGAGTAGCCCAAACTTTTCCCTTCTTACGTATGCACCGGAACGCAAATATTTATCGAAAATTAGGAACCATTTCACTTAAATTGATACAAGCATCTCACCTTTCTACTGAGATTTATGTAAGTAATCAGTGGAAGCGCCGTGGGCTAAAATTGCGAACATTATTAACTAAGAGAATGCTTTGTTGCAGTTTAATCAAGGTAGCCATAAGAGATACGAAGTTCTTTTTTACCATTAGTAGTGTTTTGGTGTGTAAATGTATCCACTATCTTATTTTTTTAAATGTATACACGTTTTAATTATTGCTAATGTATAAACCGATACATTTTCGAGTATCAAGGTTAACAAAGTAGTAAATAGACATGTTCTTCCACATTGATATAAACATGTTACTCGCATTCTGCATTTACGTACAATAAACTTGTTTATAAATAAAGCTATATAATAGACGAATAGAAGTACGTCTAAACACTTGCTCTTGATTAAAACAGTTGCAATTTCAGCAACGAATTTTTGTTTTAATGTTGAAAATTTTGTTCGGTTAGTTTTCATCGTCTTCACTTTCACTTTTCTCATTTACATTCATAACTATTCATAAAATATCTTTGCAATTGGGATGTTTCACAATTAGTTCACCTTTATCCATTTCTGTTTTTTTATAAAATACGAACTATTAAATTGTCTTTTTTAAGACTACTCCTAACGGTCAAAAATGTGCTACACGCATTTGCTACTGAGCGATGTTTATTTATTATCGTATCCGCTGACTATGCTCTAAGAACACATTTTTTTCAATACTTTGAAAGCAATCCTTGCAAAAAAATTATTTAAGTTATCTTAAAAAATTGACCAGTGATTGTTCTAGTCTGCGAAAAAATACAAAGCGAGATTAATCTCAATTAATGTCTCGCTAAATAATGAATCTTGCCCAACCAGCATGTAGTTTGTATAACAAATTGATATTAATTTGAAAAGGTATTATATAGGTTGTTTAAGTTTCATTGACATTGACTACAATACCCTGCATTGTATAATATTTGTTTATAGTAAGAAGGCACGTTAACAATTTCTGTTACAAACAGGAATTATTTATAGATGCTTGAAATAAATACAAATCTTCTCTGCGTAATATTTTTTATACGAAGGTTTATTGAAAAGTATTGGATGCAGTGAAACACTTTGCATGCATTGCAACTTTGTAGCCTTTACAAATTAAAATGGACAAGCAAACTGCCCGCTAAACGCACGTGAAATAGGATACGCGAAAGGTCAAGCTCCGATCCGAGCGCTAAGATAAGAAAAACAAAACCTAAACAAATATAAACATCTGTGAAGCCGGAACGTGAGATTTTATTTTGTGCCACAGACACACATTAAGGAAAATTATATTATAGATGTTAGATTAGCGATTCTCAATCTTTCATAAACGCTCAACACCAAAACTAAAATTAAAAAATTTTTGTAGCACCAAACACACCAATATGCTACTAGATAGTGATTCAGTTACTGGTGTTGATGATGTACCAAGTATTACAAATATACATACAGAGTGTGCAATTACAACAGCTGGACAGGTGAACAGTCGCATAATGAAATTAAAAGTTGTATAAAGAAGTCGTTTACACCACATTTGGAATCATATAAGAAAGATTAAAGGTCGTCTTACCGAGATTAAGGTGATATAACAATTTAAATTAGTTTTGATGGAATAAAAGTCGTTTTGATTAATTTCAATATTAATGAATTATTTTCCCTAAAAAAGGATAGATTAATAGACTTCATTAATACACTGTTTTTGATTAATACACTCTTTTTCATTAATTAACTGTTTTTTAAAAAAGGATGGATTAATAGATCTATTAATACACTGTTTTTGATTAATACACTCTTTTTCATTAATTAACTGATTTTGTGATTTTGACGTTTTGATTATATTTTGGAGGTTAGTTGTATTAATCAAATTTTTCGCCACAAAAAAAGATGTTGCGGTCAACGAAAAATTTTTGTAATCAACTCGTTTGTTAATGGGCGATTAATAATCGCCTTCATTAATACACTTGTTGGTTAAATAACTATTCTTAGAGTATGTTTAAGGTCATTTAAACTTTATTAAATATAGTGTTATCGATATTTTATGTGAAATGTTGCTATGTGGTCCTTAAACGTCAACGTAAATGAAAGAAAACCAATCACCAGATAGAGACTTTATGCAAATGCAAAGATATCGAAGCGTTGGGAAGTTGTATTCAGTTCTAAAATAATAAAACGTCCAAGAAAAACAGCCAAAACAGCCTGCAACATTCTAAAATCTAGCTATTAGAATTACTATAAACACTAACCATTTATGCTTGCAAATAATACAAAAAATACTTTATTTACATTGATGTTATAATATGGTTATTATAACACCGAAAACAGTGCTACATTATGACACTGTTTTTGGTAACTATTTGTTTTATAAGATTGGTGACATTTGCTTTCACATGCTCCTAACACGGCAAACGTCAGACGTCGAATACATAACCACAATTTGTGAACTGTATTTATTAAATTTATTTTAATAAAATATAACATAAACTGAACATACTTTTCAACAAATTAATTAAACACAATTATTGTTCTAAGTTAGGCACTATTTGAACAACACACAAACCAAAAAGTTTGCACCAAATTGAAACTAATTCAAATGTCAGAACAGCGAAACTGATACTTGTCCAATAGATGGCGACTGTCAAATGTCACTTGAAAATATCGCCATCATTAGGTCAAAAATCCCTAGATTGCAATACAATATTTTTAGTATCCGAAATTTAGAATTTCTATAAAATCAGCAAATCAAAGTAGATAAAAGAGTATATTATACTCGTTTAATAAGAGGCATTGTAGCACTTGCTCCATTGGAGCACTTCTCGCTGCTACAATGGACCCTCTTTGAAACTCGTTAAATAATGTACTATGGAATATATTTTGATGTATATGTTCGGCAGTGTTACGTTTCTATTGATTAGATGGTTTGCGCCACCCGAGTATTTTATTATTCGTCTTTTTGTCTGCGGGCGGTCAACTGGAATAGCTCACTTCTTATGCAGCCGAAGGATTGAGCAGCTACCTCCTGTGGTTCCGGATTGTCCCCTGCAGTTTATAGATGGCGTAATATTGCCGAGGGTTGCGAATGTAATTTGTCACTCGCGACGCTAATTACTAAGTGATGACACTATTCACTTAGCTGCGCGTAGTGTATCGTCTAAAATTAGTTTTCCCGATTACTTAGGCCGTGCTGTTTTTTTGAACGGATTGTCAAATGGGTCGCCGAGAGGTAACGTAAGCTCGCAATCGGCAGGTAATGGATTCGAACCACACTGCCGGAAATTGGTTTCGTCTACACTCTCCAGTCACCATATTAACATCTTTAGTGGTCGTCACCCCTATAGACATGCATTCTACTCCAATGCAAGGGGTTAGGCTCACCACCTGCCCCGGCACCGACCAAAGATGGCTTATAAAAAGAAAGTACACTTTATGTGGTTATTAATAGGCTCTACATTCAGAGCCCATTTTTAATTTTTTTTAACTAATTGTGTTACAAAACATAAATTAGAAGGCATTGAAAAGAACAACAAAATTATTAGTAGTTTACACTACAGAACCACTAGGAATCTATACACTTTATTTACATAAAATCAAGACACATTAAATTTACGGAAACAATTTTTTCTGAACTTAGATAGTCCTACATTGCATGCAGCACAATACCATCTTGACCGATGCACTTTGGCCTTTGTGCTGCATAGAGCACGTCTGGGGTTGTCCTGTTGATGCAGACTTGTCATATATCTAACTTCTGGTGGTACATTGATTTTATAGTTACTCAGACTGAATTTACGTCCTCTAGGTGTAGTTTCTATTATGGATCTAACTAATCCACTGACCACAGCCAATTGAAGTTACTTTAGACTTAAATTTTTTGCTCCAGTCCTCAAACTATAAATGATGTACGAATTTGATAATTTTACATCTAAAAAGTGAAAAAATAGTCTGTACCACCACTTTTTACTTTTTCTGTAAATAGTAACATTTGTACACATCCGCTTTGTCAACTGCGCCCATGTAGTTACTATAGTATTTTACAAGGAGTGGACAGATAACCTTGCCAATTACCCGTCTTTATTCTTCATATTTGCCACACTCATTTGGTTAGGGTTGTGGTAATTAGAAAGAAACATTGTATTCATTTGACAATCCATGTCGCCTCTTTTCACATTTTTAATCAGTTTTGATGTTCTGGGGTAGGTGTTTTCTTGTCTGCCTGACAGTACCACATGCATAAACATTACTGTTTAGAAGATCATCAATGAGTTTTACACTGGTAAAATAGTTATCAAAGTAAACATGGTAATTTTTTCCAGTTAGATATTTTGTTAAATCTTTAACTATCGATTCTTCAGAGTCTCTTTTGGTAAAAATACCCCTTGCTCATCATTTTATTGTGCAGGCACCTCCAAGTTTATTTCTATATTAGATGGCATCACTTGCATATTCGAAAGTATAGTAATTTTTGGCTTTGGTAAGACTTTTTCCACTTCTTGTTCCTCCTTGTCCGAATAATCAGATACAATAGAGTGTCAGAAGTGGCCAAAATATATTAAAAATCATCTGTTTGCATATTCTCTAATACTTTGTACGACCAAATAAGCCTCTTCGTGCTGTTTCCTGAATAAAAACCAATTTTAGAGTGAGATCGTTTGTGCCCGTATAGTACTAGTGGTTACAACACGTGGTAACCACCATGTTTAAGTACCTACCATATTTAATAAAAACAATAAAAAATCTTAGCACAGTACTTACGGCTCAATTTATATTCAGTAACACTTATCTCACTAACCTCAGTTAAAGTTGAATTTGTTCATCAACTAGTGAAAACATCAAATTAGAACCCTATCATAACAGTAATTTTAAGCGGTAAAGCTTTTGCTTCCATCCGAAGAATAATGTACCTATAGTGGTATCTGTTTGACACCAGTGGGCCAGTAGGCTAGTCCGGAACAAAAACGTATTTAGATTGGTGGTTACACTGTGTAGCCAGTGGGACAAAAAGAACTGGGAGAAAAGGACTTTTTGAACTGAGCTGGTTTTGCAGGTCTTTCGCAAGATTTACGGAAGTTACACGTAGTGGCGCTTCCAGTATACTATCTACTTATTCACCAAATTCCAAGATATACTCTGCTTTTAAACATCAATAGAACTGACTGATGCCGTGTATCGTGTATTCAGAAAAAAAACTCATTTGGAAATAAAGATAGAAAATCTAGTTATGGTATGTCAGATTGCATTTTGTTTATGAACACATGTGTCACTGTGACAGGCAAAAGTTTACACTGCATTAAACTTACTTGTATTAAGTAAAAAGGAAAATAAGATGGCATTTGCACAACAACGAGTGTATTAATCATAACAATCAATAAAAAATTGTTTTTATATAGTGTTTTGTATATTTTTAGGAAAATAGTTCAAGATCAAGATGTAATTTAGTTCTCTCTGACTTATGGTAGTTCATTTGCTTCAATGGGTGTACCTATATCAAGTTATGACAAACTTTAATTTGATGATGGCATGCTGCGAATGAGTTTTTTTGTAAACACATGATAGTAAATTGTAGTCGTTTCTGCTTATTTATTCTCTAAATTGCGAAAAATGTTGTTATTAAACAGCAATATAGTTGATAGTAATGATAGTGTGTAATAATGGCAGTCGTTCCTGCTTATTTATCCTCCAAACTGAGAGAATAGTAGTTGAACTGATACTTGCTGTCGTTTCTGCTTGTGTATTTTACAAATTTCGAGAAATGGTCCATTTAAAAGTTAATAAAAGTGATATGTTGTGATAATTGCTATCGCTTAATCGCTTCTGCTTATTTATCTTAAACAGCAATCGAACCAATATATCGTGAAAATTACTGGACTATTTCCGAACAAAAGTTAACAGGGTCTTCTTTCTCCACTAATTTTTACAAGCCCTTTCCCTTGGCAGTGGTTTCGCTAGACAGTAGGTAGAGACAGTGAGAATCTCGTTAATCCATTCATGCGCGCCACTAATTAGATGACGAGGCAATTTGCACTAGTGCAAATTAGAGATAATTGGGATCTGATTGGATGAATCTCAGAAATCTAAAAGAAATTATTAACTTAAAGTGTATGAGCGAAATAGTCGGTTTAACAACATCTAATCGGACATTTCTTGACAATTCGGTCTAAAGCCTGTGTGACACGACGCTAAATTTTGTGCAAAATGTATTTGTAAATTTTCAAATAAATTCATTGATAATTTTTTTTCAAAAACACAATTTTCTGTTTGCATTGTGTGCTAAATTTGATGTTAAATTTGGCATGCGCAAACCTTTTAAGTCGAAACAGTACCCTCTAGAGGGTATTGGTTGTAGTATACGTTTGTTTTCATGTTATTTGTCGTTTGTTAGCTATTTTCTGAGGTTAGGTTAAAGTAGTTAATCAATTTTAATCAATGTTAATAAAATGCAGGTTATTTTTATGTTTACATTCCGCGTCATGCGCTGCAGTTTATGTATTGTTTTGTGGTTTAGTATGATTACGATACTTCTGCGCATTTTTACACGCATATTTACCAGAAAATTTAGAACAAGTTCTAAATAATTTACATGAAAATCGTACGACACTCATTAATGACCAATAGAAAAATTAGTTCACGAGCTGTATCCAAGACAACAACAAAATTTCTTGGAAATTTTTTGTAGGTAGACATTACTTCTTTTTAGGGTTTGTGTCGTTACGATTTTCTTACCGAATCTCCATTCGAGCATTAATTCATATCCGGAAATTATTTTTCGTGCATTCAACAACGTCCTAATTGGCCCTCGCGTCCCGCTCGGGCAAATTAATACGACGTTGTTGGAACGCACTCAAAAAAATTTCCGGAAAGAATTAATGCTCTTATGAGATTATATGTGAAAATTCAGCCCAAAATTTAGCAGACAATTTTCTGTATGCAACGGTGCTCAGGGCCGTAACTAGGTATAGACCGAGAGGCCCCCGCCTACAGGCGCAGGCGACAAGGGGCGCCAAAATGACACTGAAAAAAAGTATTTCTTTCGTACTAATAAAAAACAAATAAACAAGTACTAGTCAATTTTATAAATAAATTAATTTCTAATATTAACGATTTTAGTCCAAATAATGCTAATTATAATAATGCGAATTGCTTCCGATCTGGTCGATAGAGTACATTGCCTTCTGCAATTTGCAAAGGAAATGTTATATGTCTACCAGGTTGTAACAGCGTTTATTTTATAGTTCTCACGTATATCAATCAAAACATTAGAATTATTAACTTGTTAGCCCACCGCATAGGTGGCCTTATTCTAATTATAAAAATGGTTCCATTTTTAAAACAATGTAATACAGCAGTGGCCACAAACTATAGTCTGTTTTTTTGCTTTATGATTCAGAGCAGGCTTTGCTTTTGCATTTTTGTAACAGTGTAGGTAGTTGGTTACAAAGAAAAAGCACTAGTAATGTCAAAAACTTATTACAACTGTCAATGTGTTATAAGCACTATTATACATAATGAAAGCTACAATTACTGAATTACTGACATTAAATAAGGTATTGCTTTATTTTAAGAAATTGTATTTAAACATGGTTGTTATCTAACTGTACAAAAACGTCATAAAATTTCTATATGTTCTAATGTGCAAATATATTATTAAAAACTTGCTGATTACTTTTGTTTGCAAATCTGTGTTGTAGAAGTTATTATTTATGCTAAACATATAAGAGGAAGTAACTGTTTTTTCAACACTGCCTAAAAATGCCACCGTTCATACACTTATGATAGTAGCTGTCATGATTGTCCGAACCCAACAGTAAGTCACACCCTGGTAAAAATCCTGATGTGTATCCTGCATGCAAAATAGGATATCTCTTTCCCTCTGCCTTAACATTAAATGGATTACTTTTCAAGCCTGTGTCATGGGTCTACCTATGCAGACTGGTTCCATTGCGAAATATCCTGTTTCATCCAAAAACCGCAACATACATTTTTCGCTAGAATTTAGAAATTCTAAATATTTCTTTAAAGAAGTAATCTTCGCCGCAATTACATGATTCTTCTCACAAACCAATTTTCTTCCACTCACAATTTTGTATTTATATCCCATATTTTTTAATGTGTAGTATAATTTTGAACGAGTCCTGATATAATTTAGTGCCTCTCTTGCACATCGCAATAAATTATCCAAAGTCAAAAATTCCAAAGTTTCTTAATATCCTCCCTGAAACTATAGTCCTCCCAAGTTAAAAATTCTTTTTCCTTTTTCATATTGTCATTCGGTGGTTGATGGAGTTGTGATTTTGCTTCATTTATAATATTAAACAGAGTTGCATTCAAAATCTAGCATAATAACAAATTGTAAGAAATTTTATAATGGTTTAATTACTAATACTTACATCAAAGATTTGACCAACTCTTCCAATGATGGCTGTTTTACTTAATTTACCACTGATATCTTTTATATTAGTAAAACAGCGTGTTATAGCTACTTTAGCTTTACCATTAATGCTGCTTTTTCGTGGCATTTTATTAAACGTTATTGAAATGTCAACGTGACAATCTTGGGGACCTTGATTTTGACGTTAGATATATTTTATAACTAAACTGTTGTACACTGCTAAAATAATATAAATGCAAGGCCTGCTCTGAATCATAAAGCAAAAAAACAGACTATAACTTAAATTTAAACTGTTATAGCGGGTTCACTGATTGCACATATTACAATACATATACATTCACTGCTTTGAGCTCATCGCTGGTACAGTGGCCCATTCCAACAATCAGCAGAACACCACAGACCGATGTTGAGAGCTTACTTGTTCCACTACTATGGTATTTTCCCTACAATCGCTTTGCCGCTAGAATTTGCTCAATTTAAGACATTTTTGCGACTCTACACGGTAACAGATTTTATTATAAAAAAAGAATTATCGAAATCGACCTGATGCAAGGCTCATACTACGTTCCGACAGAATAAGCTTCACTACAAAACAGTGTGGCAGTGTGGCTGCGAATACAGAACCTTATTCTACTTTCATATGTTACTACGCATAATGTAATTATTTGTCTATATTATATTATGTTAACATATTGATATGTCTTTACTAGCTATAAGCGCACCACATAGGTGGTCGTATTCTAATTAAAAGAATTCTTGCATTTTAAAAATTGAATTGTACATAGAAAACTTGCAAAAGAAAATGTTTTCAACGTCTTTAATACAGAAAGCGCGCTGCAAGAAAAATAACTTTTGCTAGATCGAATTATGGTTGAAGTCTTCAAAATTATCTACAAAATAGGTAAAAAATACCTTAATGCTGCTAATAATACAGAAAAACTTAGTAATGCAAATAACATGAAGTTAGAAACTAAAAAAACATTGCTGTCATTGGGATTTGAACTCGCGTTCACTGATAAATGCATATGCTTATCGTTGCGCTATAAATGACGCAGTGGCGTTCCGATTTTGGGAGACATACGCCCTATCGGTGCCGATGAAATGGTGACGCAGATATACCATATGGTTATAGCGGGTGGATTAAAAAAACGTCGCTAAGTTAGGCACCGTATAGCTCCCCTGCTAAATCAGCTAATGAAGTGAATGTCGTGATCATTGTTGAAGAAACATTTCAATTTAAGAAAACGTTGAGAGCAGTGCATATGCAAAATGGAGAGCCAATACAGCATATTTTTAAACAAGTTGAAGTACTTTCTATAACTAGATTTTAACTACCTAAATAAGTACGCTTGTAAAAGTATTTTTTCAATGTAATTTTTAGAAAGTTATGCTTTTATTTTTTTAAATAAATGATTTAAATTTTGTATGCATAATTTATCGTTCTCTCTATCTCTGAAAATCTCAAACCTGTATCTCTACTATAACATGAGTTATGGGGCCTCAAACAGAGGTCTTTTTTATCCACCTGGTATATAGGGATTTGTAAAATGTTCTACTGAGTACATAATAATATGTACTTTTTTTCATTAGAATTGTGTTTTCTAATCTTGTTTTCTGTTCTCATTTTATTTGTATTGTGTTTTGTTATTTTAACATTTGTTGTTTATTTTTAAAACTAGCTGAAACCCGCGGCATATGCCGCACTTAAAATGTAGGACGGATTTAATAACTTTTGTTTCACTAAATAAAGTTTTAAAAACACGCTAGAGATTGGCAGTAAGGAAAAGTTAAAAAATATATATTTTTAAATGGAAAGTCTCTGGAAAGGAAACGCTCGCCTCTGGAAAGCGTTTTATGGACATTTTTGGATAGCCTCCGGGCAACTTTCTTTCATATTGGATACGCCAATACTGTTGAATTGAATAGTGTCTTCTTTTTTCTGTTCAGTATTAAATGGTACATGCAGGGGTGCCAGATCTCACGATTTATCGTGAGTTCTCACGATTTCATTGCAAATCTCACGATTAGGACTATTTATCTCACGATTTTTGTATCAATTCTAATTAAAATAATTGTATAAAAAATTGTAACACTAAATGATTAAATAGAAAAAAATGTGTGTTAGTCTTAATACATGATTTAATGTATGCTGTCACTGATTTTATCATTTCCCGCATTATCATCAAATACTGCTGCTATCTATGGTTCACATAAAGAAGTCGCAAGTTGCGGTTGAAAGCGGATTTAAATGTTCTTTCAAGAAATAGGTATTTACATAATTTCAAGATAAGCACAGATTTAATTTTTAAAAATTAATAGTCAAGTACTTTATCCCTCCAAACCAGTCATCCCGGACACAGATTCTTCAGATTGTGAGTAGTCGAACAATTTTTTTTCTGTATACATACTTAGGTCTATGTATATGTACTATATTCTATGTAGCCATATTTTTATTTTTAGAATTCATGTGTTATTTCTATAATAAAATATTTAGTTCATTTAACATTTACTTTATATTAATTTAATTTTTTTATTTATGGCAATTATTTAAAATGTTTATAATTCTCTTGCAGTCATTTATGTATGTACAACCTATGTACTCAATGTTTAATAAATCTGCAGCATATATTCCATATTTTATTAATTTTAAAATAGCTTTTTTTTAAATTTGCATCCATAGTTTCAAATCTCATCCATTTCCGAAATCTCACGATTTTTTCCGACGAAGCTAACGAATTCAGCTTGACACGATCTGGCACCCCTGGGTACATGGTACAGTACAGGCAAGCATGAAAGATAAGTGATACAATGTTGAGGTAAGATAAATTTTAGCTTAAAAAGTATAATTATTTAAAATACTGATTGCTGCTTCAGATGGATTCTAAGTAGTAACGAATATATACTAAGTATATATTTTTACTTTGTAGATCTTCTTCGATGAAGACAAAAACATAACCTCAACTTCTTGCACATGTCCTCGTGGACAAGTTTCATGTCATCATGTTGCTGCACTGGCACTATTTGCCCATTATAATATATCAGTTACAGACCAGGCATGTAGCTACCTCGTGGGAAGGCTTATTCCAGCTTCGTACTTTTAGCTGACCTCAGTGCTTCGCACCTCGGTTGACTAACCCAGCGCTCAGTATGGAGCTCATCCCAGCTTGGAAAGCAATACACATATAGTAAAATCACGGAACCAAACTGTGCATGTCATCAAATATTTAGTTATTAATTTATAGTTACTGTTTGATGACGCGCACCGTTTGGTTCCGTGATTTACCTATGGTTAATCATATTTATTGTAACTATAGGTAAATCACGGAATCAAACGGTAACTTTAAATGAATAACTAAATATTTGATGACGTTCGTCGTTTGTTTCCGTGATATTGCTGTACTATTAATAAGAAATGTTTTATTAGATAGCAGTTAGAGCAATATTTTTGTAAATACTTTTATTTATTAACTTGTTAAGTTTTGTAATTAACAAAACAAATATTTGAGTAAATTTAAACTAACATTTATAGTAATGTACAACTATACAATAAGAAAAAATGTCTTATTTAAATAAATAACCAGTTGTTAATTAACACTCTATTTCTATATACTGATAGGTTGTAAATCTGTATAGGCTGCAGCATTATTTACTTTGGGGAAAGGAATCACAATTGCATTTTTCCAACATTTTGGAAAAACATTTTCTGATAAACAGCAGTTCAGTATATGAGTAATAAACGGTAATATGTATGGACAACACAGTTTAATCATATTGATGGTTATACCGTCTATACCCCCTGCATTACTTTTTACACTTCTAATTAAATTTTGTACTTCCTCAACGTCAACAGTCGTGAAAGAAAGTTTTTCTGATGTAAGTTCGTTATTACGATAAAAATCTAGAAGCATTTGATCAGGAGTGCTGTGAGGTATAGAGTCTACAGAAAAATCATTTACTTCTTGTACATTACTGAGTGTTTCCGGAATAGAATTTTGTTTTTAATGTTTATATTTATTAAATTTAGCTCCTTCCAAATAGCATTTGTGCCTCCAATCCCAACTTTATGCTCGAAGTAAGCTTTCTTTTCATTTTGAATTGCAAGATTGGTAAAATTCCGCAAACTTTTATAATATTCCCAGTGCCCAGGGTTCTTAGATTGTTTATATTTTGATTTTGTCTTATTTTTAAGATTTATCAGTAACTGAACATTATCAGTAAACCAAGGTGCTGGTTTGTTCTTCATTTTAACGGTTATCCACGGGGCATGCAAGTCAAAAATGGATGTAATATAATAATTTAAAATGTTTAATTTAGCATCAATATCCCGCTCATAAAACAATTGATGTAGAGGTAACTTCTGTAGGTCACAGTAAGTCATTAAAATTAAAATATTTAAGATTCCGAAATGTGCGTATAATAGGACTTAGTTTGACGAACTCACCAGTTGATATTTTGCAAAAAACTGTCTCATGATCGGATACTCATTTTCACACACCCCTGTTTCACTAATGCAGCTGGTATCCGATGTAATTATGAGATCTGTCAAAGTAATGCTATTTCCAGATATTCGAGTAGGCTCTGTAATAATTTGTTTTAAACATAATGTATTTAACATATAATTTAAGTATTGCGTAACCGAACCAGAAAAATCCAACACGTTTATATTAAAATCACCCAAACAAATAACCCTATCTGAAGCCTCAGTATACAAACAAATGGATTCTTCAACCTCATCTACAAAAACTATATAATTAAATTGAGGTGGTTTATACACAACCCCGAAAACATAACTTTCATTATTGATTTTTAATGACAGCCACAATTGCTCAATATTATCATTTGTTTGAATAATTTTTACATTCAAGTGATTCTTTACATAAATTGCAACTCCACCCCTCGAGCGTCTCGATCTTTCCGGAAAATGTTATATTTCGAATGAGAAAGGGTAATATCAGATTTTAACCACGTTTCTGATAATGCTAAAATATCATATCCCTTTTGTTCAAGTAAATAGTTTATGGTATAAGTTTTTTAATGCTGCGGCGCACAAATTTTATAATAATTGGACGGTGAGTTCCCTCTTTCGATCCAAGGCGATGGCAGATGTCGATATCATTTTCGGCAAGGTTAATACCTAACTTTTCGTGGCATAAATTGCGCACTACTTCACTGGTATTTTCATTCGGTTTTTGCGGAACGCCAAATATTCTTAAACTATTTACACGGCTGTATTGTTCATGTGCGTTCATTGTATCTTCCGTTTCGGCTTTCAGTTTTTCGAGTTGCATTTCCAAAGATGAAATTTTGTGCTCGTACTTTTCCACTATTTTAGCAACCTCGGTTTCCAGGGAAGCGTTGATGATCGAAGTAAGCTTCTTTGTTAATGCATCGAAATCTAACAGTTTTTCAACTACCCTCTCTGCAATCGCTTCGACATCAATAGCTTATACTTCAAAGTGACCCTGCAGAAGAGAGAAGCAATAAGATTGTACGTACAAGTTTATTCAAAACTACTTACCTCACATAACCGTGAAGAATCAGTGGGAGTCCAATTTAGACCATTGTTGCAAATTTTTGGGAAATCTGAACAACGCTAATGCCTTACCTTGCTTTGTACTACAATTATCTGATGCACAGTAGACCATTTAACAGAATTAATACTTGTAGCAACTGCTAGAAGAAACGAAAGGCGACGCATACAAATTTTCAGAAATATAGGTTATGTTGTTAAGTAAGATGTAACGGACACGCCTTTATAGCGTTTGAGTACGGCTTAGGTTGTGGGAACGTTCAATAAGCAGATATGAAAATTAACCAAAGTGGACTTGCCTTCGAAGCTGAGTCAATAGTTTTAAAAAACACAACAAATATGCATAATAAATAATTGTTTTCTGTGATAATATCGCTATTAAAAGTTGAGGGAAGTTTGTTTACAAAAATCCGAAAATAGAAATGGTGGAACGCAACCATAGTACTTTTAGTTGTGTAAACACGGCTTTTAGTCTTCTGCATTATTATAAGTGATGATTTTGCATAAAAAATGTTGGGATTTATTTTCGAATACCTAACCTGTTTGTTTGAACACATTACATCATATATCCCGAGATAAATGTTGAAGTCATACAGTATCATTAGTAATTTTTGTCATATACCGGGTGTCCGTTCTCAAAGTCGAACATAGGCGATTAACATTGTATTGAACGTTTTTGCAGATTCCTGCTCGCCAATTCAACTTACAGGGAAGGTAATGGTATCAATGGAAAGATAAAATTATTACGCATTAAATCATACCAATAATAATATTCAAGATGTGATTTTTATTTTAAAATTCTAATTTAAAACTTAGGCATTTTTAAATATGTCATGGCTTGCTTTTCAAATAACATTTTGTCAAAAAATTGGTAATTAGTTTGGCGTAAATCAGGTATTTTCTGTCAACGTCTGTTAAAATTATCTACAGAAAAATGAATTATTTCAATGAAGAACGACTGAATGCACTAATGTTAACTCCCTATGTTCGACTTTGAGAATGGACACCCGGTATATAGTTTTTGTAGTACCAAGGGGCGCAAAAATGTTGGATTGCCTACAATAAAAGTTTAGCTAGTTACGGCCCTGACGGTGCTTAATATTTTTATGAAAATTTACAAGTAAATTTTGCATAACATTTAGCGTCGTGTCATACAGACTTAACACTCCAGGTATTTTCTTTTAATATTTACCGCTTTTGCACAACTCATTCATTCCGGAAAATCGTCTTCCTTTAAGAGCACTGGAGCTGCTATTTTTTGACAATCGTTTGTTTATTTCAACATTAAGTAATATTCAGAAATAACACTCGAGCCTATATTTTTTTTGGTAATTTATTGTCCTTTTGCTTGTGCATGCCATAATTGTTCTTTTCATCAAAAATTCTACTCGATTGAATCTAGTGTAATTTATAAAGGTTCTGTCATGTGGAATTGATAGAAAGAGTAAGAGTAAATTCCAATCCACACATTCACAGTTTTCTGTTATTAGGAGCTTAGCATTCTATATTATTCCGTCAGATGGCGCAGGCCTTTACATTCGGACGTCGAGCAGCTTAACAAATACACACCCGATGAATCCTAAAGCTATAAATGGCGGCCGTTAATAAGCACATGATAGTGTACCCGGAGTGCAAAATAACGTGTTAATGGCAAAACTGTCTGTACTTTCAGTGCGCGACTACAAAAGACAGATATTTTATGATCAAGTGAGTGACTAACAAGCGCAGTTCAGTGAATCACTCGCGCAGAGGCTGTGATAATGGATAAGTTAACTTCGATCAACATCGAGGAGGGTGCAAGCGCGGGGAACAGCTTAAAAGTGGACAGTTGTACAAAATGTAGCAGTAGTAGTGATCAAAACGGGGCGAAGGGCCACATGCTGGCGAAGCTCAGCAATTTAGAGCAGATTACGACAATAAATGCCCCCGAAGTGTACAGGGCTGGCTTCAGCTCGACCACTTTCGTACCTAAGACTGACGAGACCACAGATACCTTAGTTGAATCCGGACCTCAGATTTCAAGCAATAAAAGCCCAAAAACCGCACAGCTGTGCACAAATGTGCGGCGATTAAATATCTCAGAAAATCAAGGTCGAAATAACAAGAGTAAAGGAAATGAGGACGCGCCCGTGGCGCCATCTGCCGATTGCAAGACTATCATGTCCGAGTCCCTTTCCAACCTTTTGGCCTATGGAAGCTCCTCGGAGGACTCGGACGCGGAGTCCGTGCCCTCCCTGTACGAGTCCGAGTCGGACTCCGAGGGCGAGCTGGAGGAGAGCTCCAACGATGGGGACGCAGCCAAAGATGACGTGATCGCCGCTGTCGGGAAGTATCGGGAAAGCAACAGCGCCAACAGTGATAGCGACTCTTCGGATAGCGATGAAAGGTAACTTAGGTATGTTTGATTTGACGGGATGCTTACTGTGTTGATGCTTGCAGCTCCGACACTGAATCCGACGTGGGCGCCAGGAGCGGATCCAACAAGCAAACTCCTCAAAAAGTTGCCCATGTTGAGAGTGAACTGGGCCTGGAGGACCTCCCACCAGTTCCTGATTTGTCTAAACTTGAACTTGACATCAAGGCGGAGGATTGCCTGCAAATGGGCAACGTTACAAGCATTGTTGATAGATTAGGTTGGTTTAATGTGGAGTGATTATAACAATTTTTGGACGAGGGTTGCCTATGTTTAAATGTACCTACCAGAAAATGCAGAATCTCCACTCACTATTTTCTTGAAAATCATTTTAATAAATTTGGCAACTGTCAAATTGACGAATTAATTGTGGACATTTGAACTAATCTAAGATACTGCTTTTGTTTTCCACAGCTGCCCTTGTCCAAACAATTGCGACTATTATTAATCTTTAATTTTTTCAGTTATGATACAGTCTCTACCAAATACACCCGCATACGACTTAGACACCCTACTGTTTCTAGACGAGGGCAAGCGTCCCCTGGGGCATGTTTATGATGTGATGGGCCAAGTTACCTCCCCAATGTACGTCGTGAGATTCAATTCCAAACAGGAAATTGAGTCTAAAGGCATCACCAAGGGCTTGGCTGTTTACTCGGCCCCTGACTCCGATCACACCCAGTACGTCTTCTTGAAACAGCTGATGAAGTGAGTAAATGAGTTCTGGAAGATGAGTTTTGTAGAAGTTGTTATTTTAGTTGAAGTTTTGAAGGTATTTTGAGTTCGAGAAAGACGAAGTTTTTTGCAGTTTTGTTGGTTTATTTTTGAGTTTTATACGGATTGTTAATAAATATGTTTACGCTGGAAGTTATATCTTTTTTTGCAATTTATATTACTGTTTCTAAACGATGTAATTTTGCAGAATTGAAACCGGATGATTGCATAAACGATTTTGAAGGTTTGATGTATTTAGTACTAAATATCAAGGTCTGCCTGCACCCTCATCCCGAAAATGGCATGAAATTCTCAGCTCAGCTTCTTCTCGTAGATCGCTGAACAAATACAGCCACAAGTACGAACAGCTTCAAAATGTAAAGTGTATGAATTCCAAAAACTAAATTTACATAATGCTTATTGATCATAGAATCAGCTTATCTTGAAGCCATTTGAGACACAAACAATTTCAATAGAATACACTAGTACACGATCATCTGTTGTTGGTCATTACTTCTTTACAGATGAGCAAGACACATTGTTGATTGCTACCGTAATAGTAATTTACATTACAAAATCAGAAAGTAGTGTTTTGCAGGTCGAACCAAGTAGATGCAAACCGCAGGCGAGCCCTGGAAGCTTGGGGAGACCTGCAAAACACTTTCCGATCATGTATCGTACAATTTTTTTTACGATTTGGCACAATAATACGAACTTCTTCATCTACGGTTTTACGTTCTCTTCTCGGCACCAATTCATCAACATCGTACGTGTTCTTGTATCCAAATCCATTCAATCTTGCGAATTCAATTTCGAAAACTCAAAATATGACATGAGTGTCATTAGTGTCCATTATTTGACTTATCTAAACAGTAACAAAAACTTGTTTCCATAGTAACGAAAGCAAGGCAGTTTTTTGAACAAGTTGTTTGTTTCACATACATGGATCAGGAACCAGAAAAAATAGGGATCGATGAAAGATTTTGTCAATCCCTAATGCCCATTTTCCAATCTTGTCTGACAAAGCATTCATTTCTGGCAAAACAAATCTCCAAAATTGTGTATTTTCTGGTCGGCCGTAAAAAAAAGTAACTTCCATGAATGCACCCCAGAGTAATTACAATATTGAGCTAGGGCTATTGATTCAAACATAATTTGTTCTATTAAAATGTCCGCATAATCATATGTAACGTTGGCTATTACTCTTTTACATATGAGCACACTGTTACATACTATGGTATAGTATGTACATCCAACAATACACTCCAGAGTAACTAGAATTCAGCACAGAACTATGACTGCTGATTCAAATGGGCAACTGCGGTCAACTGGCTGTTGTCTGTTAAATTATCTGATTAATACGACTGAGGTGGTTGACTGTATAGCATATTAACATTCCTACCGGGCATTAATACATGCTTTTTATTGGCCAAGGTAGTGGGTAGAGTTTCCAAGTCCCGGGACTAAAAGTGTTTTCAGCACTTACGAGCTAAATTTCAAGTCCCGGAACTACTTCCCAAGATCCCGAAAGAGAAATAATGTTCAGGTGAAATCTCCGAATGCGAATTTGAAAGGAAAAAATGTTTTAAGTTTAATAAAATATTTCTATGCTTATAATAAGCAGAACTTCATTACTTTCTTTTGGTACTAAGAATGTCTGTGGCGCTTCATCTTTTGCTTTTGCTTGAACTGCAAAGTGCTTGTGTAATCCTTCCGTCGAATCACCTCTGGTTATGATAATTTTATTGGGGACAAACTTTATATTTCGCCAATTGTTTATTCTTTCGATATATAAAAGTGTTGCCATATTTACTTCAAATCGTTATTTTTTTAATGTAGAATGAAGGTCGGTTGAGAATCTGAATTCAATCTCATTCTAACGCTTTAGCAGACAAATAACGCACTTCTTTAAAACCCAGAAATATAAATTATTCAGCTTCTTCGCACATAATTTTTAAAATCTACAAATTTAGTTACCTTACTGTTACTGTGTATGCACACAATTACGCATAAATATATTTAAATCTAACAAAAGTAAACAAATAAATACGTAAATAACGGAACACTTGCAAATGTGGCTGAAACAACATACATGTTTATTTCTAACCTACCGAAAACCATACCTCTACTGCTTCCGCAAAACGCAAATAATGCAGAATATGCAAGAGGCATGAGTAATATGCCGGATGCCGGTGGATACCCGTCCTAACACTCTTATATCAATTTTCATCAATTTTTTTTATTTGGAAACCAATAACAGTTTATTGTCCAAATAGAAAAAAAGGATGAATCGATATCTAACAATAAAAGAAAATAATCTTTACAACAATCTTCAACTATTTTCATATTCCTAAATTCTTATCATGGATTTTTTACTACAATGGACAAAAAACATTTAAAAAAGATTAATTTAAATCAAATTTACTAATTAAGTAGGTTTCGAATGTTAATACTGCTTTTGACGTATTAATGTGATCAACAAAATAATATTTTTAAAAAAACAGTAAAAGCTTTGGAAATCAATGGATAAATAAAAATAATTTTCTCGTCAAACTTCCTATTTAGCATCTTGGTGTAATTAAAAATTACTTTTTGTTCTGATAGTTTTTCCATCTTTTGATAAATGAGGGCATTTCGAGCCATTTTAAAAAATCAAATGACATGTTACGGTATAATGGCTGAGACTTGACAAATAGTTTTGGCATTTTTGTTTATTAGTCCTACTGAATCTAATGCCAAAACATTTTTTTTAATAATAACAATACAAAAAACTTTTTGGCGGTTACTGCATATTTATGTAAAAAAAGTAAAGTTCGGGCACTTCATTCCATGTAGGAACATGGCCTGAGACAAGGCGAGTCAGGGTCTCTGAAATATCTCTTTCCGGAACCCAGTCATCTGGCACATGTTAACGGCATACTGGGTGATGTGATTAGCATCATGCCTTCGACGACTGCCTTACTTTCCCTACTTCCACAACACTGGTTTTGGTACCCAATTTTTAAAGCGACTGGTGGGCCGCCTGCCACCGCTCGGTCACGCTGGTGACGCTGCATATTTATGATCATGCTATATTGTTCGTTAAACATTTTCTTTATTTGAAAAGACCATATTTGTAAAGGTGCATGACAATAAATCCTCTCATATTGCAGGGGTTCATTTTATAAGTAATTAACTGTAAATAACAGCAACAGTACCAAAGAATAAATCCAAAGCACTACAACACACATCGCTAAACTGCTAGAATAAGAAATGCAGTATAAGTGAGACTGCTTTGATATAACCAATCCAAACCATATACTGTAGGTGCAACCAATTAACAGCTCACTGTGGCTGAATTCGGCTAGTGCGAAGCTGGTACTAATGTCCATTGTTGCAAGGAATGTTAATATGGGACCGGATAACTGTGTAGACCTTATTTTGGCCAACCGGAGAATTTTAACTAGGCTAGTTGTTTATTAACCATAATTACCTCTAGTCTGCTAATTGTTATTACTCTTTTACACAACTACGGCAACACTGTTTATTACCACCGTAAAGGTAACACCAATAATGCACCCTAAAGTAACTAGAATTCAACATTGAACTAGGGCTGTTTCAAACATAACTTCGTTGACCTGTTGCTTTCCATTAATTTTCAGGATAATACTATATGAACTTGCTCGACCAGATAACTGTATAGACTATCTTTTGGTTAACCGAATAATTCTAACGGTGGTAATTTATTAATCCTAGTTGTCTCTAGTATGTTGTTTGTTATTACTCTTACATACGGGCACACTGAATTGCTACTGTAAAGGTAATAACCAACAGTGCTCCCCAGAGTAACTGGAATTCACCAATGAACTATGGCTGTTGATTTAAACAGATAATTTCAGTTAATTGGCTTTCTATTAAATTATTTAAAGAATCGCATTTGAGTATGGTTGACCAGATTACTCAACTGTGCAGACCTTTGGCTAACTAGATATATTTAACTGGAGTAATCAATTAACTATAGTTACCTCTAGTGTGCTATTTGGTTTTTTACTCTTCTACATACTTATGGCAACACTGTTTAATATTACTGTAAAGGTAACATCCAACAATGCATCCCAGAGTAGTTCAGAATTCAACGTTGTACTGGGGCTGTTGATTCAGACGGATGACTCCTGTTAACTGGCTACTTTCTATTAAATTTTCACATATAATCTCATAAGAACATTAATTCTTTCCGGAAATTTGTTTGAGTGTGTTCCAACAACGTCGTATTAATTTAGGACGTTGTTGGAATGCACGAAAAATAATTTCCGGATATGAATTAATGTTCGAATGCAGATTCGGTAAGAAAATCGTAACGACACAAACCCTCACAGTTAGGTTGGTCTGCCTACAAAAAATTTCCAAGAAATTTTGTTGTTGTTTTGGTTACGGCTCTTGACCTAATTTTTCTATTGGTCATTAATGAGTGTCTTACGATTTTCAGGATAATCTTCTATAAACTTTGTCGGCCAGATAACTATATAGACCATCTTTTGATTGACCAGATAATTCTAACGGTGGTAATTTATTAATCCTAGTTGTCTCTAGTATGTTGTTGGTTATCCATCCTTTACATACGGGCACACTGAATTACTACTGTAAAGGTAATACCCAACAATGCTTCCCAGAGTAACTGGAATTCAACAATGAACTATGGCTGTTGATTTAAACTGATAACTCCAGTTAATTGGCTACTTTGAATAATTTGAATAATCATTCGAATCAATTTTGGCTCTCGATTCGTTTCGATTAAGTCAGCCGGTTTGCCAGTTGGCGGTTCACCGTCATCTGCATCGGCATCGTAACTTGTAGATAGCAGAGGAACTCGGTTAATCGTTAATTATTATAATTGTATAAATGATTTTTATTTGATTTCTAAGGAGTTTAAACCATTGAGAATAGCTATATCAATACTAATCATAAAGAAATTATAAATATGCAAATAGAAAGTATCTGTTGAATCTATTTTTAGTTCCTAAAATTCTCTAGTAGTCACCCTTCCCTTTTCGCTTGCACATCATACCGGTATATTTTAGAATCCATAATTTATCTACGTTCAGCCTTCCGCGGTTCTAAGGACGCACACTTAAAATTTTAAACATCGAAATCCACTTCTTGTTCATATCATATGACAACGGATGGGCATTGACTGCTCCATTATTAAAAATTAAATATAAATCTGTTACGATATTGGAAGATCTTATTTCGCTTTCTGTTTATCCCTTATTAGGCAACCGAGAGTAACTGGAATTCAATAATGGACTATGGCTGTTGATTTAAACTGATAACTCCAGTTAATTAGCTACTTTCTATTAAATTATTTAAAGAATTCCATTTTAGTTTGGTCAACCACATAACTGTACAGACTCGCTTTTGGCTAACCGTATAATTTTAACTGGGGTAATCGATTAACTACAGTTACTTCTAGTGTGCTATTTGTTTTTTACTCTTCTACACAATTATGGCAACACTGTTTATTATTACTGTAAAGGTAACATCCAACAATGCACCTCAGAGTAATCAGAATTCAACATTGTTCTAGGGTTGTTGATTCAAACGGATAACTCGGGTTAACCAGCTGCTTTATATTAAATTTTCATGATAATTCTATATGAATTTTGTCGACCAGATAACTGTATAGACTAGCTTTTGGTTAACTAGATAATTCTAATGGTAATTAATAAATTACCACTGTTAGAATTATCCGATTCACCAAAGATAGTCGATGTTTATATAGTTATCTGTTCGGCAAAGTTCATATTGGATTATCCTGAAAATTTAATGGAAACTAGCCGATTAACTGAAATTATGTTACATCGACAGCCATAGCTCATTATTGAGTTCCAGTTACTCTGGGGAGCATTTTCGTGCTCGTATGTAAGAGTAATAACCAACAACATTCTAAAGACAACTGTGGTTAGTAAATGATCACCGTTAGAATTATCTGTTAATTAAAAGATGATTTATGTAGTTATCTGGTCGACAAAGTTCATATAAGATTATACTGAAAATTTAACAGAAAGTAGCTGGTTAACCCGAGTTATTCGTTTTAATCAACACCCTTGTACAATGTTGTAATCTGATTACTTTGGGGTGCATAGTGGGATGTTACCTTTACCGTAATAATAAACTACTGCCATAATTGTGTCAAAGAGTAATAAACAAACAGCACACTAGAGGTAACTAAAGTTAATTGATTACCCCAGTTAAAATTATCCGGTCAGCCAAAAGCTAGTCTGGACAGTTATCTGGTTGAGCAAACTCAAATGGGATTCTTTAAATAATTTAATAGAAAGCAGCCAATTAACTGAAATTATCTGTTGAAATTGACAGCCATAGTTCATTGGTGAATTCTAGTTACTCTGGGGAGCATTGTTGATTACCTTTACAGTAGTAATTCAGTAACTGGGATAATCAATTAACTATAGTTACCTCTAGTGTGCTGTTTGTTTATTTTTTTATACAATTTTGGCAGCACTGTTTATTATTACCATAAAGGTAACATCCAACAATGCACCCCAGAGTAACTAGAATTGAACATCGAACTAGGGTTGTTGATTCAAACGGATAACTCCAGTTAACCGGCTACTTTCTTTTAAATTATTCTAATAATCCCATTAGAGATTGGTTGAACAGATAACTGTAGGTATAGTCACTTTTAGCCAACTAGATACTTTTAATGCATTCTATTTTTAAAGATTCTCCGCTTATTAGAAATCAGATAGAATCGGTTTATGATTTTTTTTGTGACCAGGAACTAGATGAGAGTTCTAAATATCCACGATTTTACACTGAACATTATCTAGAGCCGTGTGTACCAAATTTGGTTTAGGTAGCTGCACTAGTAAGGAAATTATACGGTGATACCTTTTCGACAACTTAAATGTAGATTTTTTGGACACTTGTTTGTATGATTATTTTTTTTATAAAATTGGCTAAGGGTTGCTACTGTGAAATACTTTAGTGTACTTAAGTTACATCCTGTATATTGATACGTATATCTTAATGCCTTCATATTTAGCTGCAGATCAGCTGTTTGCCACTTAGTGTTCATGATCTTGTAATTTAAAAATGCAGGTTAATATTTTGTCACCTCGCGTATCTCGAAGCATCCACTCACGTAACACTGATCTAAAGCAGCATTTACGTACTTTTTGGCACACGAGGCAATGTACAATTTGACACTCCTCACACATGAAGCAACTTGTTCAACTGACGATTTTAGTTAATTGAGCAACGAAAATTAAACATGTGAATCCCTGTTTCTGTTTTAGTTGACCAACAAAAGTAAAATTTTTGAGAGAGTTGCAACTTATTTCAAACATGTGAACTTCGTTTGCTCACTGGAATCATGCGATTTCGCAGGAAAAAAGTATTTAATACCAGTTGAGTTGTGTTATTACGAGGAAACGTCACTTCTTACATGAGCAGGAAGTGTTATGTTAGAATTTTTTGACTTATATCACGAACATGACTGTCTCTGGAACCATTGGAAAGATAAAAATTGGGATTTTGAAATCTATTTCCTAGTCTACACACAGCTTTTTTTATAGTTATTAATCAGTATTAGTATTTATAAATTTGCCTTTTGCAAAAAACAAAGCACCGTTTTACTACTGAAAGTTGATTTAATCTACATTGAAATTGAACCTTTAGAGCATAGCTTAACACTGATAAACTAAGGTATTTCAGGATGCAATTTACTGAAGACTTTTTCACAAAACACTTGTTTATAATGTAGATCACTGTAACTGGCTTGTTTTATCAAATTTTCTCCACTCACTGTTGACATTGTTTTACCAAATAAAATGGAAAATTCATTTGAAACCAATTTTACTTAAATTATATGTTTGTTGTTTTGATTTGATAATATCACCTGGAAATATAGTTTTCGCCAAGATTAGTTAGAAGCTGTACAAAGAAAAAGATGGTTCCTCTGGGTTCAGGCCTATCTGGAAAAACAAAATTTTAAATGGATCGTCTAAAAGTATTCTGTAGACTGTTATTTGTAATTTTCTCCCTTTTACCACATTGGCGAATTTGGTCGATTTGTATTATCATCTTTGATGCTCAGGGATTAGACTCGGTTTCTCACCCCTCTAAATCCATCATCAACATGAAAGTGCAACAATATAGTTATGCAGAAGCAGAGTGGCTGCAGTTACGAAAAGATTTCTGAAGTAGAGTAAACTGTACATTGAAAAAACAGCATAATGCTGACACCACAGTATTAATACTAGATTCTATTTTTCTTTGAAAACCATCAAATGATTACAGTAGATTCATTATTAACACAACAATACACATACTGCAGATCTTTACAGTTTCATGGTGCTTATAACGGTACCATTTTTCTTTTTCCCTTATCTAAGTGTGCAGCTGGTGCATTATCTGTCCTGTGCAATATACTGGCACAGTTTTTGCTTTATCGGTTTTGAACATTTGAAATGCACTAAGTGAATGGCTTCATAGGACATTGATAACAAAAATAAGTCTGTGAAAATTTTTCTCACATTTAAAACTCCTACAATTTATGCTTTTTTTTCGCAATATTCTTGGATTCTGGAAGTTGTTATTTTGTTTTATCAAGTTAATAGTAACTTGCATGTACTAATTATTTGAGGTTTTAATAATCGATCGGATATTGAAGAAATTGATTTCAAAAGATTACTTAGAAACAGTTTATTTCTAATTTAAAATATTGTATTCAAGATGCCTTAAACCAATAACTTTAATTGCAGAATGAAAGGCAGCGACGCATCCTGGCAGGGAGACAACGAAGTCCCCCCGGAATTCATAGACTTCTCGGATGACGAGGCTGAGTATCTGTTCGCCAAGGGCCCCAACGAGCAAGCCACATTCGACAAGAAGCGGAAACGCGGCAGCGTGGAGAAGCACAAGATGTTCGAGACAGCCATGAATCTCAGGAACAAGGTGGACACCGCCCGCCACAAAATGCGCGACTCGTACGAGCAGACGCCGAAGCGGTACGTGCCGCCAGGCAACCACGCCTTTTACTACCACCCCCCGACCATCAACCAAATGAGGCAGCAGGTTGGCACCAGCTTCACCAGCTTTCCCCCTCCAAACTTCGCGACGCCGCCTCCAAACTTCGGCTACGTCAACATGGCCCCGACGATGCTTGGCATGCCCCCATTTGGAAGCCAGTTCGGCCACGGCATGCCTCCATTCCCCCCCAGTCCCCAGCCCTTCCCGGCCTTCGGGCCCCCTTCCATCCCTCCCCTGCCAGCCATGCCCCAGCATGTTATGGCGCAGCCGCCGGCGTTTGCAGGGGGCATGGGCGTGATGCCCCCCATGAGCATACCCAAGCCTCAAGTGAGTGTACCTAAATCTCCAAAGACTCCGAAAGTGCATCAGAATGGCGGCGTGGTGCCCAAGGCCCAGCCCAGCGGGCCCAAGAGGAACTCGGGGCTGCCGAAGCTGTATGTGCCCCCGCAAGGCGACTACCAGCCCCCTTATCCACCTAATTTAGGTCTTCCAAAGTCGGCGGTGCCGCCGTTCGCGGCTAACGCACCGCCCAATATGCCACCGAGCATGCCGCCGCCGTTCGGGCCCCCCATGCCCCCCTGGCCCTACAACCTGCCCAGAACTCCGCACGGCGGCAGGGGGTTCCAGCCTCGCGGGGGGCGGCCGTTTAAGAAGCAGTAGGTGGTTTTATTTGAAGGGTTGATTTCGAAAACTGCACTTGTCAAAAGAATTTTTATTAGTTGAAGAAAGCATATTAATTGTATTCATCATACACAGTCACATGAAAGCTAAATTTTGCCGGTTAGTAAGACACAATTTAGGTATCCTTTATTACCGTGTGTGTTGCTTTCGAAAAAATTGTGAAAACGGTAAGATGGGGTAACGGTGACCCAAACTTCATATTTTTGTAGCTGTTAAGTAAAGTTTTAAGCAAACTAATAATTGGTATTATTTTTAATATTTAGTCCATGTTTAGCATGAGAATAGGAACAGCTTCAGTGAATATTTTGAGGTCCTCCGAATTTTTAGAATTGTCAAATGTATTTTTGAATATTTGAGACAAAATTACCAGGATTTTGGGGGTAAATATCACTTTCCAGGCGTTTTATAGTAGTTTTTCATGGCCCCCACCCTATTACCTAGAATAGTCTGTTTTAGACATAATAACTCTATAGAGTTTGTGGATATCCTAAAGGGAAACTAAATAAAAATTGCTTAAAATAATAATATATTTTTATTCGTTTTTTCATTTCTATTTAGTATCTTTGCGGCGTCCACACATTTTTTGATCTAAAATTTTAGTAATAAATAAATTCTACAGTTTGTGGAACTCGACAAAGTTGTACATTTCAAAATTTGGCATAAAAAGGATAATGAACAATAGGAAGAGATACAAATGTAGGAAACAAAAATGTATTTCATTATAAAACTATATCGGAAGGATCTATTCTGCAGAAGCCATCTTGCCATTCATATTCCACTCCGGTCATGCCCAAAATTTTAAATCACTTCATGCATCCACAGGGACAGTTCTTGCGAGGTACATTCCATCATTGAATAGAACAAGAACAAAGTTCTAATGTTGATAGTACGGTATGTGAAGCAGAAACTACAAAATTATTTTCTTCCCTCGTCATCTTGCTACAGCTGCTATTTGTACCATTTAATTTAGGTAATTCTGCAATAATTTTTATGAAATAACTTCAATTAGTTGTCGTGTGCGGCCCTCATAACAACACAAATGTACCCATATAGCCCTCAGGGGACCCCTAGTTTGACATGCCTGCAGTAGCATGTCTTTATTTTCATAGTAAATTCCTTGTTTATTTAAGTCCCCTTCCACTCATCTACCAGCCTATGTATTAATTCCTCTGATAACATAAGAAAAACGTCTTTATGACTTATGGGAAATGTTGACCGTGACTTTGACATCTTCCACTTTGTCAGGATCTCTTCATAGGCCTAAAAATGAAAATGAAAACACATTTGGAAATAACGAAAAACAAAAAACTGAAGTTGGGCCCGAGTTAACCCAAGTCGAGCCAGTGCTGGCAGTACCCATATTGAAATTGACCGGCACGTGCAGTTTTTGCAATCGGCCTTTCATTTGTTGTTGTTACGTTTTTAATTGGTTTTTTTTGTTAATTTTATGCCTTATACAATTAATTTGACAGTATTAGTGATTAAGCGGTCGCTTAACTGTATGTATTCACACCACATCTAAAGCATTCGTTGTTTATTTTAATGGTTTCTAATTGATAGTGGGGAGATAGCTTTCGGATTTGTGTAAGTATATTATGCAGGTGTTACTCAACGCTTCAAGGATTATGCACAAACGTGTGACACTTAGAATTTCATAATTCTCGATGTTTAGGAACTGCAAATGTTTAGGGTATGTACGTACACTTGCTAGTTTTCATCTTTGGGGTTTCATTCAAATTTGTGCAGTGCAATGCATTTACAAATTACAAGTGTAGCAATGTTCCTTTTCATACAATTAATATTTTTTATTACTGTGTATTCCAATAAATATTTTTATTAAGGTCTACTTTTTATTTACTTGCCCGTTTTTGTGCAAAATCTCCAGGTGGAAGGAATTTGAAAACGTGGATTATCTTGGGCGTGAAATTTACAACAATGCTTGAACATGCTCAAAATGTTATTGAATATCACAGTTAGTAAGTATGTTTTGTGCTGCTTTTACATTCTTCGCTTTCAATTTTATTAACTATTGAGCCAAGTGCTAAATTATTGTTAACTACCATTTGGTTTCAAAACTACAATTATGAAATATTGCACAGAAGACTGAACATTAATATTAGTAAATTATAATTGTACATGTGATAGTTTTAAATTGAAACAAAGATCAACACTACATTATCATCTATTCCAAATTTTTTGCCAAACTTGTCATAGAAATTTTAATTGGGGGATTTACTAAAAAAAAACAAAAATGATGACAACCATAAAAAATTGGAATAGATTTTGTAAAACATCTATTTAAGTACTTTTTGAACAGAATTAAGTTTTAGGTTTAAAAATATTTAGTGAAGAATCACTCGATTTATTGGTATGAGCAACCTGCTGTTTAAAAATTTATAGTAATAAATGATATTGTTACTGTATTTTTTTTTAGAATTTTATTGATAGTTATATATTATATTAGATCAAATTGACTGTTTAAAATATAATACAGGTAAGTCAATAACGTTTACTTGTACAATTTAGGACGGGCACTGTAGGTAGCGTAGATCAAAGTTCAAGGAACTTCAATTTTCCCCAACTCGAGGCGGGCTGCTATAGGAACCTTGCATCCGTGTTCGGCCAAGAACAGGTATTACAGCATGGCTGCGACTAGGAAGTTGTGGAAATGGAGTAAAGGTTTCTGTTGACTCAGGAAAACCACTTAAAATCCCAAATCAGAGCAAGCCGTTGTGGGAATTAGGGATGTCGGCGGGTACCCAGGTCGACCCGGGTAATAGTCAACCCGGGTATATTTTCAGGACCCGGGTACCCGACTAGTAAATTATGTAATCTCTAGTAAGTGAGCCTTTTTCGAAGAAGATGATAAAAACTTAAAAACAGTAGGAATAAGCTCTAGAAAAACATAAGCATGCAGTAATAACCAGAATCACCCCATCCCATACTACATAATGTTTCTTGTTTCATATAATAAATCACCTTCACGGAAATATTCAACCCGTCAATAGTACTATTAAATCGCGTCAGTACACGATGAAGTGACGTAAACATCCTCTGTGTGATTTTGATGGGAGACTAGGTACTATTTCAATTTAGTTCAGTTTAAAACTCGCGGCGTAACGAATGTTCCGATGTACGCTAACATTTTTTAAATATATTTCGGGCACCCGGGTACTGTTTTCGGGTACCCGGGTTTGACTTTAGACCGGGTACGACATCCCTAGTGGGAATCGAACCCATTACCTGAATGCTAGGTAGATGTGGTACCTCGATGTTAATATATTGCAATGGTTTACTGCCCGCAGCAATTCTAGTTGCCTAACACAAAAATGAACGAATAATTTCAAAATGAGCACGGAATTAATGTTTTATTAATTGCAAGATCAAGTCACTAATAAATGCACGTGATATGATTGGTGGATTGAGAAAGGTTAGCATTAGATAGGGCAGAATCAAAGGGGTTATGTTTAACATTTTATTCATAATTGAAGTTCAGAATGGCAAGCGCACCTTAATTTGTGTAGCTGGCAGATTTGATTTGGTAACGTCAATACAATAATATGAATTTAAAATGATACAGAAATAGTTTGTGAAGTACAAAAATTATATGAGCGTTATAAATATTAAAAATTAAAGACAGCTGACGGGTAAACAAAAGGGTCAAAGCAGTGCAAGGAAGCAAAGCAACCTATTATAGGACACAGACTATTGTGCAGTGCTAATTAGAAACATGTGAAACCGTGCATTTAAAACTAATTGTGAAAAAGCAGAGATTTAAAGTTTATAGTGTTACAATAGACAATTTCCAAGAAAAAGACAGTTTAGTTCTTAAGTAAAAACATTATATTAAAACTTATTACATAAAACAACTATAAATCTTGGTTACTAGAATACAAGATAGTCAATTATTAATAATAACTAAACAAGCTCGTAGAATTTGTGCTGGGTGCAAGAGGTGCTCCCACGTTTTTTTCTGCAGAGCATCTGTGCATGAAATTTTCGTCGTGGTGACACATCCCAGCTCTGTGAAGATTCGCCCAAGAGCATCCGACATCGAGACCAATTTTCGAATAGTAGACATCGGCCAGCTAGAATTTTATATGCTATGTTTGGAGCAGACCTCCCGAGTGCCTAGGTGCAGAAATTTGGAGCCGGAAGCTGTCACCAAGTTGGTAATTACCGTTGTGTCCTTTCATTCTGCGAGCTGCCCTTGCAAGGTAAATTTCACGGGCAAGCCGTTGCAGAAGGCCCACTAGCTTTGGGTTTCATCAAGGTTAAACATCGTACGAAGTCTTGAACGTGGTCCCAGCTGCAGAGATTCATCCAGGGTTTTACAATCGAGCTAGCGTCTTTTGATTGTGTGGTTTGAACCGGAGATTTGGAGAATTGCAGCAAGCTAAACAAATGCAGGTTTCGGCGTCCCTACGTCACTGAAACAAAACCAGGTTAGCCGGAAATTACGTCAGATGATTTGCATTGACCCCTCAGGGGCTAACATCTTCGATGTTAGTACGGACTTTGCAACCTCGAGGTACCTGAGCTAATGGCCCTCCGAAAAGGGGGTTGGGCATGGGGCTTACACCCTATACCTGTAAAAAACCATATAGTTACGAATACCCTAATTTTGCCTCGGACTAGACGGCTTAAAGGACGACGACCCAAGCAAAGAGATGATGATTTTGGGAACATGGAATATTAGAACGCTGTATCAAGCGGGAGCCCTAGACGCGACACTTCGAGAAATTAAGAAATACCACCTAGATATTACAGCCTTACAGGAAATGAGATGGACAGGACAAGGACGACTGAGGAGACAGGAATGGGATATCTATTATAGTGGAACAAACAACAACATCCACGAATTTGGTGTTGGATTCGTAATTTGCAACATATTTAAAGACAAAATAATTAGCTTTAAACCCATTAATGAACGAATATGCTACCTAAGGGTAAGAGCCAAGTTCTATAACATATCAATCTTCTCAGTTCACTCCCCAACCGAAGAAAGAGAAGACCAAGCTAAAGAAACCTTCTACTCAGAACTAGAAAGGGAATTCGATAGGATACCAGAAAACGACGTTAAGATAATTATGGGAGGTCTCAATGCGAAAATAGGCAAGAAACAAGCCTACCTACCCATAGTGGGAAAACAGCATCATGAGATATCCAACGACAACGGAGAAAGGGTAATAGAATTTACGGCAGCCAAGAGGTTGATAATAAGAAGTACAACATTCTCTCACGAACAAATACACAAGGGTACATGGACATCACCAAATGGAAACACGGTCAACCAGATAAATCATGTACAACATGCAAGACATTACTCAAGTGTAACGGATATAAGAACCATGATAGAGGCAACATCCGAATCTGACCACTTCTTGGTAAGAACGAGATTAAGGGAAAAAATTAACAAGGCCAGAACAATTCCAGGAATCAGAACGCCCAAATACAACATACACAAGCTCAAAGAAGAAGAAACCCAACTGAGATATGTGCAGAATCTTTCTGAAAATATCGAAAAGGGGGGAATGGAAATTGAGGAAGAGGGAGTGAACGGGTTATGGCTGAGAATCAAAGACAAAATAAGTAATGTGGCACAAGAAATACTAGGAACTACCGAAAGGAAAACTAGAGACATTTGGTGGGATCACGATTGTGAGGAAACCATAAATAGACGAAACGAAGTAAAGAAAGCACTACTACAGAGACCTACAAGAACCAAAATTGAAAGATACCAACTACTTAGAAGGGAAGCGAAGAGGATTTGTAGGGTAAAGAAGAGAGAAATGCTAAATAAAAAACAGAGAATTAGAACAAGCGAACCATATGAGAGAGAGTAGGAAACGATACCAAACACTGAAGGACACAAGGAGCAAGTTCCATCCCAGAACGTCCTTATGCAAAGACAAACAAGAAAAATGGATAACAGAGGAAACACAAGTACCTACTGGAAAGGTGGGAGGGGCATTTTTTGGATATACTAACAAACCAAACGATAAGAGAAAATCCCCTGGAGCGAATGTACCCTATCACACGGCACAACCACTCGTGTTAGAGCCAACTCTTCAAGAAGTACAAGACAGCATTACTGATACGAAAAATAATAAAACACCAGGAGCAGACAACATCCCAGCAGAGCTTTTTAAATATGGAGGAGATAAAGTGGTCGAACAACTCCTACACTTAATTAAAAAGATATGACTAACAGAAAAAATCCTCCAAGAATGGACCACTGCCATAATATGCCCAATATACAAGAAAGGAGACCGACTGGACTGCCAGAATTATAGACCAACATCGCTATTGTGCGTGTCCTACAAGGTTTTTTACGAACATATTAAGGAAACACATAATGGATTATGCTGAACATATTATAGGGGAGTATCAGGCCGGATTTAGAAGGAACAGGTCAACCACGGACCAACTTTTTACAGTAAGACAGATCATGGAAAAATGCTGGGAATATAATACCCCTATATACCCATTATATGTGGACTTTAAGCAAGCATATGATAATGTAGATAGGGAGGCGCTGTATCTAGCCATGGAAGAACTCGGGATACCACATAAACTTATAAAACTAACCCGAACAACGATGAACAACACCAATTCCCAAGTAAAAATACAAAATAATCTACAAGAGAAATTCGACGCGGATCAAGGACTGCGTCAAGGGGACAGCCTGGCTCCTATACTCTTTATCCTACTAATGGAAAAGGCCATCAGAGAAACGAAAATACAAACGAACGGTACCATAGCAAATAAATCTCAACAAATTGTTGGCTATACAGATGATCTAAACATTATCACACGATCAATAACAGCCCTTAAGAAACGTATAGCAAGATAGAAACTAAAGCACATGAAGTAGGGTTGGAGGTAAACGAGGAGAAAACCAAATGCCTAGCCATGAAACCATCTAGAAGAATGGGACAAAACTTAACAATAGAGGATCGCAACTTTGGAGTGGTGAAACAATTTCAATATTTAGGATCACAACTAAATGAAAATAATGAAATAATTCAAGAAATACAACAAATAATAATATCAAGCATTAGAACATATTACTCCCTCCAAAACATGTTTAAATCCAATATAGTAGGTAAAAGTACAAAAATTAAAATATACCAGACCTATATTGACCTATGGATGCCAAGCCTGGACCTTGACAAAGAAAACTGAAGAAATGCTCCTAAGGTTTGAAAGAAGAATACTTAGAAGGATATTCGGCTCAATACAAGAACGACACGTCTGGAGAATAAGATATAACCACGAGCTAAGAGAATTATACGACTATCCAGATGTGTTAACATATATAAAAATTCTCAGATTAAAGTGGGCTGGACATATGATCAGGATGCCAGATGAAAGAATTCGAAAAAAGATATATAAGACACAACTGGAAGGCACTAGAATCAGAGGGGGACCACGTCGTCGATGGGCGGAAAATGTCGAGAAAGATGCGGAACAAATTCTACAAAGCCGAAATTGCCAGAATGCAGCCAGACGTAGAGAGAGTTGGAGGAGAAAATTAAGGGAGGCCCGGGTCCAATAGGACTGTAGCACCAGGGAGAGAGAGATTTGCATTGTATTTACCTGAAGCTTGTTTTTCATTTTCTTGGTGTTTGAATTCAATTACGCTATTTTCTTGTACCAGCAGATCATCTTTGTGGACAGTCAATTTTAAGGTTAAAGCTGTCAGATACAAATTCGAGCAATTGCCATACATGTTAATAAGCCCTACTCCAAAGTAATTGTAATACTGAACCTACCCCTTTGAAAAAGAGTTCTTCTCATGCTAGACCGGAGCTTTAGTTTATTGATTGCAAATGAATAAAATAGAAAGAGCAATGAACCATTTATTTTGCAAATATTAATTACAACATTATTTTAATAAGCCCTGAGATAGACACAAACAAGAAGTCTAGATTAAAACTATTTTAATTTGTAAATTGTGATGATTAGCCGCGTTATGCTGCCATTCAGGGATGTCTTAAACGGAGGTGCACGACACCTGGATGGCAGATAGGCCTTCGGCAAATAACTGTTTTTTCAAAATCGAAATTTAAGAGTTCTCTTCTTCCATATCTTCAGTCGATGTTTTGAAATACGAGAGACACTGGTATTAATAATCTACATACGCTAGAACGAAAAGGCTTAGACCACCTAACTCTACAGACTTCTCCCACATAGAAGTATCTTGTCTGTTCAACAAAATAACTGCTGACAATCCAGTGAAGTTCTACGTCAGAAGAAAACCGACGACCTCATAGAGTTTTCTGTAACCCTCAACTGATATTGTGGGTTGTTTCTGACAACCCAGCGCCTTTATGATTATAAAAATTATTTACTTATAATTTAATTACAACTTTCTTTTTTCAAATTTTGCTAACTTATGGTCACGTACCAGTGTAAAAAGTCCTTTAAAAATGTTTACTATCATTGTTAAAGTGCTTTGGGATGTCCAACAACCGTACCATACCAGTTACATTGCTTTTTTTGTCTTTCGTTATCAGTATAGCTTGTTATCTAAGTGAAAATGAATTTGAGCAACGTGCTATTAACTTTGAAGATAATAACGAAAATAATACTAGAAAATTTGGAAAGGGACATCTTTATTTTGCACAAGATGGTGATATCAGTGACAATGTTATTATCATTATTGCTATTTTGTTTTCATGTTCGCTCAGCTTACAGCTGAGTCTGTAGTTTTGGACTACCATTACACCCCAGGATACCAGTTACGTTCGGTAAAACACAGATGTCTGTTGAATAAGTAATAGTGGCAGGGGGGCATATTAGGTCTATACGCTGCATGAAATGGATTGGACCTTGCGCACTCGTGAAGTATCAGAACCTCTTTCCAACAAATTTTACCTCTTTTTGTATAGCACGATGTAGTTGGTCAAGCGCTATAGAATTGGCACTCGCGCTGCTACCTTCAAACGTAGATTTTTTTTCAGGAACCATCGACTACCGTCCTGTACACTTCAGGATTCCTTTCAGTTGTCGGGTGTTTTGATCTTGGATTGACTTCTGCCGATTTACAACCCCAATGGAACCGTCTTGACCAGTATTTTGTTTAATATAGGCTTGGTGCATTCTTATCATATACTGCCAGCATCCTTTCATGTATAATTTTGAATCCGTGGCCTTCCAAAAGTAGAAATTTTATTACGCTTCCGTGCTCTAATAATTAAACTCATCCTTAATGACAAACTAATACACAGGAAATAGAGCTGGGCAAATTACTTTGAGCAAGTAATTAATTACCAATTACCGCCCAATGAAGTAATTGGATTACCACATTTTCAATTTCTGAAATAAAATAGTAATTCAATTATCAACTACTTGGCAATTGTAATTGCACAACATAAATTATTTTAACTAGAAATTGTTGTATTTAGTTTTAAAACAAGCAAATTGAAATTAATAAATAATTATTATGAACCAATATCGTATCGGGTGTCTTAAAAAGAATTACATCTAGTATGCTTTGAATTTCCCATAATGCAATACCAATAACAATCTAGGGCACACAAATATTTACAAGCAAGCAAAATTCAAAACCTACTAGATGTAATTTTTTAAGACACCCAGTATAATGAAGATATTTGTTGTATCAACACTACGGCAGACATATTTTTAGCTTCTTACACAATAATTATTAGTAAGTTATAATGCTACATTTTGCACAGCCTACACTATACAAAACACAACAGTTGTTTGGCTTATAGTAAACATACTTATCTATTTAACTTCACCTAACTCAAATCAGTCACCTTCCCTTTCTAATCATCTAACCACTTAACCTAGTGGGGGCTTCACATGAGACTGTATACCCCGGCAGCGATTAAGCTAGAAACGTGCCATCATCTGACGGATTTCCTTAGTCCATAATCTTCGTGCCCTCCCCCCCCTTTTGTCTCCCTAGAGATGTCCATTTTAAAATTTTTAAAGGCCATCGGTTTTCATTCATACGTAAGAGGTGGCCAAACCATTGGATGCCTCTTTTTGGCACTCTATCTGCTACAGGTGCTGGTGCACTCATTCACTCTTTAATTTCATTATTGGTGATAATGATTTGCTTCGCTTAGTGTCCACACTTAAGATCCATAAACCAACAGCGACTTTCACACATTCCTGCTATATGTTTCTTCTGCACTGAAATGGTACTTCCCTTCAGCACCTTCATTGAGCACCAAACTGAAATCTATCGTTTGTTCACCCTTCCGCGATAACGTTAATAATATAATCTCATACACCTTAATATTTAAACAAAGTATGATCAACAGCTATTTATGCAACAAGTGCTAAAAGTTGATGTTTAGGCAGGAAACATGAAAATTATGAAACGAAGCCGAAGTGCAATAACACTTTTAGCGCGAGTTTGCATACAATATTTGTTCTACGACCATACATTTTCTGTTATTAATCCATAAAAGTCGATTTAACAAAGGTTTGCATTTATGACAGTTATAATTTATGTCATAATAAAGCGATGGGTCCAGTGGTGGAGCCAGTACTGTCAAAGTCAGTTATCAAAGGTAATTATAATAGTACACATCTGACTTTATTCATTACATAACGCTTTAATTATTTAAAAAACACTTTACCTAAACAGCTGATCTCATTTTAAACACGCTAAATTATAAAACGTCATTTTTAGTGAAAAAAAAGCGCTAAAATGCCTACTTTTAGTGGTGGTCGTAGAAAAAAAATATTTTAATCTAGTATGGCTACGAAATAGTCCCTAATTTATAAACGTAAGTACGTCTATACTTAAATGTCAAACATGACATTTGATTTTTAAGTGACTTATAACGTGCTTTAAAAAATCGTTATCGAGAGGACTTTGAACTATATTTTATTTTACGAGTGCGTATCGGTGATTATTACATCACTCTACCCAGAATTCAGCACGCTGAGTCACTAGAGTTGTCAGTGTCAAAGTGAGGTTATGTGTTTATACGCAAATTATTACATCGCTCTACCTAGAATTCAACGCGCTCGGTCACTTGAGTTGTCAGCTGTCAAAGTGAAGTCGTGTGCATATGCAATCCATAAAATATAAGTTACGACATGACTTTCAAAAATTACTGTTTGACATAAGGCCACTTGATAACGTTTTTTTAACTCATTCATGAATTAGGAACTATTCCATAGCCATATTAGATAAAAATATTTTTTTATGGGGTTAGCCAGCGCAGTGAACATGAAACTCTCCTAATCTCAAATAGCGGCATTTGACTTTAAACACTACACAAGAAAAGCCAATTTGCTTACATCAATCCATTGACTTTCAAACATAAAAACAAATCAAATGAAAAACAGAATTCAATCCTAATACAAACTACTCGCGTATATATTTGAACATATATCAAAAAGTTGCCAAATAGGGATAATCATATGGTTTGGGGTTGGAAACGAAAATCATCAAAAAACCCAACAAGTTGTTTACTACCGTACCCCACTTTTTTCTATCTCCAAGAAAACAAAATAAAAATAGACTAATACAAACACAATATGATGCAATGACACTAGAATTCCTGATCCTAACTAAAAGTTACTACGAATCAGATGTGAAATATCTCACCTTCAAAGGTCAAACAGATAAGTAAGCACTTTAATCTAACTTTTTAAATGACTTATTTCTTTCAGAAAATCATCACTACTGGAGATAGTACACATAACCCGTTGAGTAAGCGCACTTAGTGCTCCCGATCAGAAGCCATGATGACCATGATGGAACTTCTTACATCTTTAAAAACTCATGCTTCTCTCTTCCTTGCTGCATAATATTCTGTTATATGCCGAAACATAAAAGGGAGCAATTTTATACGCCTAAGTAGCAAACGTTTACCTTGTCAATCAAGTCACAAGATCTATTACTTTTAGGACGTTTGAAAAATAGCTGTTTGCGACATTAAGCCGGTAGCCAAGCATTTACGGCTGAGCTAGTACATCACGGTCGAACTCGTTAGGGTGGGACACGTCAGCTGGCGAGGCCATAAATAGGAATACCAGCATTTAATTCATACATATTATTAGTAAATCCAGATCTAAACTTAACAAAATGTTTTACAGTTTGTTTTAAAATATCTACGGGATGGCGTCAAGTGCGTCGTCTAGTGCTACCAGCCTAGGCCATAAAAATGAACCTACCGAACTTGTTGCCACGCTGGTAGATAGTTGCTACAAGGCCAGTATACAAAAAAAATATTTGTAGCATTATTTTTATTGTTTATCATATTTTAAAACAATTTTGATAAATAAGAAATAAAATTAATTTCCTAGTAATTTATTCTAAATTTGTGGAATAAAGTAGCACTTCGAACTAAACATTTTTTTATGAAGATAATTGAAGAGACTTCCTTGCGTGTTTTTCAACGAGAATACATTCAGAACACGAGAAAATTAAGCTACTTAGTTGTCAGCTGGTCAAACAGAAATGTAGGAAATGTTTTAAATTGTCACCAGCTACAGTTTTCGTAGCGGCTTGAGACCAACCTCTTCTGGCGTTTTATGGATACGTAGGAACTTTATTATTTTTGTCGATGAAAACAAAACATCAAACTCCAAACTCGTTTTCTTTTCCCATTTACTTCTATTTACTCGTCTGAGACACGGAAGTTAGATGAAGCGAAACTCAATAAATTCTTTCAAAGTAATTGTAGAAGTCTCCTAAAAACCAAAATGAGCCAGCTTGATATTATTTAAGTATACCTATTTACTGTCTTCAATTATTTTAGAGTTTCGTGTTTATCTATTTTCTTTGTTTGATCTTTGACGTTTATTATTAATTTTTTTTTATATTTTCGTAGTTTTTACTAAATTTTGTTTGTTTTATGTGTTACGGTTTTTATTGTTTTATAGCTTTAAAAATACGAGCAAAAAATGTTGACTCGATACCTATCCAACTACAAGAAACTTCTTCGTACCACGAAACAGAAAAAATATATTCATGAATCCCTAGTTCTAAAGGTTCATAAAGCAATGTGTTAAAACAGAAACTTAAAGTATGTACATTAAAATGGAACCCTTGTAACGTTTTTCACCTCTACACTTTCCCTTAAATTCGTTACTAGGGTACACCAAAATTTCTGGAGTATACAAATCTATTTTAACAGCACACGTATTTTTCAACATGTTTAAAGAATTCGTTATCCGCTGAACGCTCTAACAATTAATTACACCAAACTAAACCAATTACCATCACAACACTCTTCAAAGCAAGCCACATAGCCAATAGCGAATACAGAAAAATGGTGTCATCACCATTGCGTTCAACGTGACCCGATAACTAAATAGAGGCGCCACCAATTTAAATAGTCAACAATTAGTAAACCTAAATTGGAACATTCTCTGATATTGTGAGTATCGTTAAATTAGAATAAAGATGAAATCTCAAAAGTTGTTTCCCCATAAAATGCAAACGAACTAATAAGCTAATACCCTGTTAAGGTGAAAACAAGACATAAATTAATGCGTTTCAATTAAATTGAGATATATATTATTTTATATTCAGGTTTTGAATGCAAAAGAGGCAGTTTCTCGTACTGATAGATCTATATACATCCTAAATTTAAGTCATTTAACAGTAAATAGTGTAGGAAATACATATCAAACAATGCCTCAATAAGAATCTCAAGCACCAACAACCTTCTACACAAAGACTCCACCAAAAACAACCATTCATAAAAATACTATCCACTAAAAAGAAACCAATCCATAAAAAATACAAAAAATATACACTATCTACTAAAAAACCCATAATAAAGGTGTCATTAGCTCACAGCAGTGTCCCTCATTTAAATAGCGTATTCTAGATTAAAAACGGCTTTATCACGCTCACTCCGGTTTTGCGAATAATCCGGAGGTGCTGACCTAAAGAAGAGAGCGAAATTGCATCACAAAGCTGCCTGTTTAGGTGATATCCCGAAGCTAAATATCCACAAATAAGACTCGGGAACAATAACGACCACTCAGCAAAATACGGAATTGGAAATAAAATTCCACAAAAACCTCGACAAATTGTTTGCTGTTTTTGTGCCCCAAACTGTTATATTATTTTTTCTATCCCTAAGTGACCAAAACAATAATAGACTAGTACCAACACAATGTGACGACACAATGACACTAGAATTCCTGATTGAAACTGAAAGTTACTACAAATCAGCTGTACGTTAGGGTCACTTTTATGAGGCGAGAGGCACATCCATCCGACTCCACACGTCAAATATCCAACCATCAAACGTCAACAGATAAGTAATAGTATTTAACATTACAAGCCAGGTAAAACAGGTTTTACTGGCGATAGGATTGGGATGACTGGCGAGCCGTCAGGCGAGCCTGTCATATCCTTGAGCCAGTAAAAATGGTTACCTGGCGTGTATTGTTGAATATTTTATTTGTTCCTCACTTGTAAATAACTAGAAATTTACCATTTATTCAAAATGTCAAACTGACAAGCAACTAAATTAATCAATATGACACATACTAAGGAAGACAACTCTGGCTTTGCACGCTATCATTTATCTATGAGAACGCTTGTAAAATATAACTGGCTAGCCAGTAAAAAATTTACTGGCTAGCCAGTTAAGAAACATTTTCAAAGTGAATACAGTGACTTGATAAATTGATGTTTACAAGTGAGGAACAAATAAACATTTTAATTGAACTCGATAAACGATTTATTACTTTCAGAAAGTCATCATACCAAGAGACAACACACATACATAACTCGTTGAGTAAATGCAGTTACTAGTCCCAAACACAAGCAAAACTGCTATTCCACGATGACAGTATCGGAACTCATAATCCATATCCTGTTTACCTTCGTATTATAGTAATTAAGTGTGTTTAGCGCAGCTCAGGTGAGGCAGAATATGCTCCAACTATAAGCTAACGTCAAGATATGAGCAACACATTCCCAATTAACCGTTAAAATATACTGTTTGAGGCTTTTGCGGTTACTCGAATTGTTCTTCTTAACATAGAATTTCGGCTTAGACGTAACTTAGTTCTTGTAGATAATGAACAAGAACTACGCGGTCTAAGCCGAAATTCAATGCTAGATCAGAATTATGAAGGTTAGTTCTTTAGACATTCCTATTCTACTTTTTCATCTTCTATTTGAATCTGCAGGTAAAATTTAAAAATTCCGAAAACCGCACAGGCAAACACGATTAACAAATTCAGATACGACACCGTTGTACGGAGTTCATGAAAATGATAATGGAAAGTATTGCGTCTGATGCTCACAGCTTTAGAGCATCCATGAATTTCAAACTAAGGTCCATCCGGCGAAAGTTTGCAGCCATAGCAGGGATAGGGATCCAAATGGGTGCTGGTGATTGGTTTACACGCGCGGGATACCAGAATGAATTATAGATATTTGCGATAACAAACGTCAAAGTGACGTTTGTCTCACAATTTACAAGTTCGAGCTAGGTTTTTAACGGCAACCCACAATATACGGTTCATAACGTCCGCCTCTGTAAATCGGGTTCGCTAAATTCTATCCACCACTACAAACTCTCGCCGGATAGGCATCAGGAGCTTTAGATATGGATATTTCTATAGAAGACAAACTACCAAAAGGATACGCGTTACCATGAAGACAAAAACGGACGGTGAACAGTCACATAAAGACAGATTCGAAATGGATTTTTAATTAAAATTACACAGATGAAGCAAATTTGGTGTAATTTGGTATATATATATACTTAGGTACTAGATTTTTTTGCTGAACTCGATGAGTTTGAATGGTACACGGGTCGGAATGGGTAGTTTATGCAAGGCCGGAAGGATATCCTATTTGTTCTCTGAATGTCATGTTTTGGCGGTGGTCTATTATATGTTTTATCGGACTTTTTCCACTGTCTAGGTCTAGGGTGTATATCACACAACGTTTCGGGAGTTTTGATCTACTCCCGTCTTCAGGTGTTCCTGGTTCGTCCTGAGAAGGACTGATATTGAACGTTTTTCTACGTAAACTCGTGCCTCCCCCCTCCCACTCTTACCACTAGGCCACCAGCGCGGTTATATATTTTAGTTGTAAACTTATATATATCTTACCGCTGTATGCGCAGTAGACTATTTGTGTGATATACACCCTAGACAGTGGAAAAAGTCCGATAAAACATATCATAGGACGTCTTATATTATAACTTTTTAGAGTCGAAATTTTCATCAAATCCAATTGGGCATTTGAAAAAAACTACCGTTATCTGGAATCATTGAGAGTAGTAGGTATTTGTCTAGAAAATCGAGATTGCAAGATTGCTTAATCGTAAAAATGCACTGTTGGCCAATTATGGTAATTTTACCTAAATGTAAGAAGGTTTATTTAATACTCAACTAGAATTAACGAACATTTCAACTTAGTTACTATACAGAACGTCCCCAACTTTCTAGATCATCTACTTCAGCATAAAAAACTCGTTACGGTAGTAGATATACGAAAGTGGCAGTTTCCACACAGTCAAGTAGCCACGAAAAATTACAATATCATTCACCAGGTCGTTATCATAATCATAACGAACGTGTTTGTTATGAAAAAAATGCACAATTCACATTTATACAGTGGGCTAAATACGTCATCTTAACCCAAAAATAGCTGACAATACGTCTTTAACCTCAAAACTACTGAAAATATGTCACTTTGACCTAAAAATTACGGACAATTTACTGACTTGTCCGGTGTCACAATAAAGCTGTCATTCATTATATTTCAAAAATGTGTTTTTTGTGGTCGTAGGAAGTAGTATTACGTAACAAGTGATGGATTACTGAACAGGAATGGCTGGTTTGAGTACGAGCGTTAGCGAGCACTTAAACGGCCATACGAGTTCGGTAAAACCACTTTTCTAATGTGTTGCGTATACTATTTTATCGCATTTCATAAGAAATGTAAAATATTAAATTTTTTGCATAAAAGTGACTAATTGTCAAAACATAACCAAGCTGAGCAAAACTGGTGTCTATGTACTAAAGCACAATAAGCAGTTCCAGTTAATGTTGTGCGTTTGGTGACATTGCAAGTCTATGTCAAATTTGAGGTTAGCAGTTTAGGTTTTGCGTTAGTCTGTATCAAAACTGACGCAAAACCTAACCTGTTAACCTTAAATTTGACCTAACTTTCAGTGCTATCAACAATACACTTCAGTACTGCCAAACATAAAACGAATCGCCGTTACTATGCAGAAAAGTATCGCTAATGCAGAAAAGTACCACATTTCTTAACGATTTTGAATGTAGAAACGTAGTACATTACCAAATGTAATGCTATAAAATAGCGTACACACCTCGCTCGAAAGTGTATGGTAAGCTCCGTATTTTAAGTCACTCGGCTCCGCTACGCTTCGCCTCGTTCCCAAATATACTCGCACGATATGCGCCACTTTCGCAGCTTGTTACGTAAAATACTATTTTATTACACTAAAATGTATTCATTGTGGTATCTTAAGAAAAAAAATTTCAGTTTTTAGTTCCTCAAATACTTGAACAATCATTCATTGTTGTTCTAGTGGTATGAGACAGTTTTGTAGTTTCTAGATACATTTTCGGGGTAACGTTTTTCCAGACAGGATCACTTGCTGGTGCATTTCACAATCAAGTAGATTTTACACTCTCGAACTCATCATTGCTACTGTTATAGAACGATTGCTTGTGTATAAATACAGGATAAGTCTCACGACATTACTAGATACTAATCGTCATTGTCAATAAAACAGGGCTTAAGAAATAGAAGAATATAAAACACTTAAAAATGTTTTAATGAATTTCTTTAAATTCTTAATTGCATTGGGTTCTTATAAGCAACATTTTAAACGTGTTTAAATTTTAGAATCTACAGGGTGGCAGGGTGGCCACGTAACTTGAAACCCTCCTTAGGGCTGCAACCCAACGTACACATATAACAAAGATATTCATAGTGCGTGTGGAGTGTTGTGAACAACGTTGTATTTGCATTTCTAAGGCATTCTCTATCACCATACACTAAAATACTGTCGGTTTTTTCATGCGTGTTAACATCAAATACCTTTTATGATTTAATAAAATCATATCACTGGTCTTTGCACTTCCAGCTGTTAGAATTAACCGTCACTTGCTTTTAGATACATATTGGGTGTCTGTGTAGCCATGAAACGTGAACGTTGGATTGTAGTCCCAAATAGTAAGGGGTCTAAGCTACGTGACCCACCCTGTATAAAAACAAGAGAGTACAAAACCAACCGTCTGAAGAGTAGGCAAACAAATATACTTACCATCAAATACTCGGTAAAACTTTAGTATTAGGTCTTGCATATTATGCACGATCAAAATTCGAACTTCAATAGATTTCGCCCACGAATGTGATCAGCAGGTCCAAAACAATTTTCTAGGTCTTAAAATTTAAAAATAATCAAAGGCTGCTATTAACCTAAGCAAGCTAAAACACACAGCATTTTATGGGACATTCAATTTAAAAAAACAGCAAAGGCTGCAACTAACCTAAACAGGCTAGAACGTCACATAGCGGATTGTTTGAAATTAATGTTTCTGCACGTTTGCGTTAATTTAAGTAAACCATAGTGACAGTATCAACCAATAGGAAGGTTTACTTGACTGGCGAACATACGCATTAGGTTGTACCGAATATTGTAATATCTTAAATAATGTTTCAGATGTCATGAATTTCACAAGCCCGATTATTAAAGTTGACATATGTTTCATGGTTTACACGAGTAACTTTAAAGAGTTTCTTATAAAACACAAGTGATCTTAATAGATGGGAAAAAACATAGACATGTTTCAGCAGGTCAATGATTATATGCTCAGAGATTGCACTAAAATATTCTTAAGTAAGGAGCATTTCTAATCTTAGAAGATGGCAACACAGCAACGGATTCGGTCATGATTATGTATAAAATCATATATGCTTGAAATATCTCTCTACATAGGTTCTTAATATGTCTCTAAATCAAGAAATATGAGATGTATGCTTCCCGCATAGTAATTATACGTACTTGGTATTGAATATTTTAAGATAATCTTCTAATTGCTTGAAAAGTTTGTATCTACTTTGGCATATGTTACACTATATACGCACGTTGACGACACGACCTTAACTAACTATTTGACTAGCGCGTAAAATGACTCAAATCGGGAAAGAATTACACAGGTTCGCTGCCCCAACCCGTAACAAAAAGTGGTGCCGGCTTCACTAAGGGAGATGGGGTGGTCCATTACGAGACTAATAAGGGCCTAATAAGAGAAAAGCAGGTACAGATGCCATGGCGCCACCACTTTCCTAATAGGGTAAATACATAGATGAGCCGCCCACTGGGAAAAGTGGAAGCAAATGGGTACACTTTCTAATTTCAACCTTGGCAGTGCTTGGTCGACGGAACCACGAACAACAGCGTTGAACTTACCTTACGAGAACACTCCTTTGCCGCTTTATAAACACATAAATTCGCATGTAAACGTCATAAACATTAAAGATAAACACATAGCTAATTGAAAATAAACCATATTGCCTAGAAATAAGTAAGTAAACATTAGTTCAGTAATTAAATGTAACAAAAAGTTAGTAAGGGTTAAATTACGTAACGTTTAAACTCGATAAGGGCGGTAAATTTGATAACCAATAATCTAACTATCTCGCAAACGGTAACAACTTTAATTATTCAAGGATATGACTCATAAACAATAAAACTCAACGGCAAACAATCAAATGTGGCTCAAATGTTGTAAATATTTTAATAGCCACAACGTTAGGCTATGCATAAACATTAAAACTAACGGTAAATGTTCAATTTAGCGTACTGACAGATACAATAGTTCAAACGGTAAATTATAAATGGACAGCAACGTTACGTAAATGGCCGACACTTCAACAAATCACTTCGTTCACTGTAATCTAGGAACTGTAAAACTATTACAAAAAGGCGGTACCTTAAGGAGTCCAGGTTGCTGCAACTCGATGCTCAACGAATCTGTAATTGGTCGATTCCAAGCAACTGCGCCGAATACACATGAAGAAACTGCGAAACAGCCCAGCTGTGCTGTCAAGGAAGGGGTCTGAACGACGTTAACATCCCCAAAGAGAATAATACAATGTCCGTAACAACATGGCAAGGATTCGAGATAATATCCGAAACTTCATTATACCAAATTAGCCTCAATAGAGATTCCCAAAATAATTAATCCGCTAAACGAGGCGTTATTCGAAGCTGCCAACTAGGATCTCTTGACTAACAACTGTACCAAACAAACGCTACTTATCAACCCCAAGTCCAACCGACAACTCCCACATGCAGTGCATTTACAAACAAGAGAAAACTCACCTTTTTACCTGCAGCAAAGCGTCAAAGCGTGGGATTCATCCACAGACAGTTTATGGAAAACTTTGGGAAAGTACCACTGTGTAAACAGCATCAACCTGTGGTTTAATTACGACACTTTTCGAAAACCATGAATTAAAACACCAATAATTGCAACCCACCGGCGCAAGTCCAAGGGCCTCGGACCGGGGCGAAAAACCGCACCAAGAGCATTTGTTACCTTTTTCGAAGTTCGCGTTAGAATCCTTTAGAGAAACACAAAGCCAAGCGACCCAAATAAGCGGGGGGACGCGCATTTGCGCCCCCAAAACTCTCATATGATACACCCATGTTAACAACGTCTGTCCTTGGCCAGATGAGGTGGGGTAAAAACGTTCGCTCCGTCTCTTTCTTGCTCACACAACTGACTCTTTTTAGCTACGTAATTTTGTGTCTCAAAACGGTGTATGAAAAAGGCACGTGTTCTACTTAAGCGACCGTAGACAGGCACATGTTTAGAAATGTTCTTTCACAGGCGGGATTTTAAATTCTGCAAGGGAGAAATGTAGCAAATTCGAACTAAAGACGTAAAAACGGAAAATGTCCTCACAAATACTATATGTTTGCTTTGTATGATTTTGCTACTGCTCAGCAACCGTATTTTAGAAAATTAAGAATTTGAATATTTGAAAGCATTCACCTCAAAAAGGGGATGGAGAAGAAATGCTACACTGCTACATGGGAACAGGAAATAGCGGACTCGTACCTGCGCCAGACAAATACTAGAACGAAGAAGCAGAAGCAATAAAATGGTCAATATTGTTAAAAAACATATAGCAATATACGAGGTTATGTTGATAAGTATTTAGCCAAAGAAGAAATAGAAAAGATTAAAAAAAGGTTATTGTTTAAATTTGAAAATAATTACAATCAGCTTATGCAGAAAATAAGTATTCAGTGCTAACCTTGATATGAAATGTTTCATAATAGATGTATTTACAGTAACAAATGCTCCTATTTTACTGAATATCTTTAGTAAAGCTTTGTTTAATCTCTGTATTCCCTAATCGAGCCGGAGCCCTTTTTGCTTTCCCGTTTGTTTTAATCCAGTTCTTCCATGTTTTCCGGTCCCTTGTTAGCTGTTTCATCGCATTCATTGTTTTTTCTTTAGTTCTTCCTATTTCCTCTTTTGGTTCTAATCAGGTTTTCCTTGATCTTAACTTTCATCCTCTTCTGTTTAGCAAACTATGCTGAAGCATTCTTATAATATGTCCGGGGTTAATTTTCTTGTTCTCATTTTCTTCTTGGGGAGAGTTTCTCTTATATTTTCGTTCTAATTACCTACATTTATGTCTTTCCTGCAATCTTTTTTAATTGCTTCACGTCAACAGCTTTTATGTTAAATATGGCTCACCTGTGAACCCCTGATATAACAATGTCTATGCTGGCATTGTATTAGATGCCTCGATTTTAATGTATTTGTCTATTCTGTTTTTCGAAAATCGTTTTATGGGGTCCCACTTACTACTATATGTAAACACAACTCCCAAGTACCTACTCATATGCTGTTACCGTTTCAAGTTGTTGTTCTTTCTATCTCACATTATTTCCTATCATTCCTTCTATTTTCTGTTGATTTATGATCATTTTTTGTGTTCATATTAATAAAGGGAATGTTATGTGAGAAAAATATATTTCTATTATCAATTAGTAGTTACTTACTTCTCCGGGATCCTCTTCTATCCTTTTTAGGCGTCGACATTATCTTTCTTTTTTATTTTTCCTTATTCTCTGTAAAATTTTTCCCACCTCTTCTTCATCTTTTGCACTCTCTCTTGTTTGCACCCAGAATTTAGCCTAAATCGTCTTAGTTGATCTTATATTATTTCTGTGATGATTTCACTCAGTCTGTTTCTTATTTCTTCGTTCCTGATTCTATTTTGGTAACTCCTTCCATTTTTCTGTCGCCCCTGTATTCTCTTTTCTGCCTTGTGTCGATCATCGATGTTTCACTTCCATATGTTAATATGGCCATACATGTTGCTTTAAATAATTTTATTTTGGTTGTGATATTTCTTTCTTGTTAATGCAAGGTTTCCTTGATGCTCTCTACACTTTCCCCTTCGCCGTTATTCTTGCATTTACATCTAGAACACACCCCCCTTTGATATCAATTATGATTCCCAGATATTTCAACTCTTGCACTTTTCTCTCTTCAAGCTTTCCTCCATATACGAGTATCTGAATGCGTAATCGGTTCTTGCCATTATCGTTGCGTGAGCATTATATTACCATTCGCTTAATTTAGAAGACGGGTATAATATGTAGTAATTATGCAATTGATATAAGTAAACACCTAAAACAATGGACAGAATAGAATGTTCGAGGAAGATATGAAGAATAGCAAATAAAATATTTAATAATTTCAGTGAAAACTGACAGTGAACAAAATAAATGTAATTATGTAAGTAAGAACTTTCGGGCTTGGACGGTGTCATTGTTGAGATAGAAGAGCTCAACGTTTCACACACTTTCTCCAGATATTTACACGTTGCATTACCTTGCTTTTTTACTTCTCACGCCTGATGAAACACCTTATGAAAGTGGGCGAAACATTGAAACAATGACACGGTCCAAACCCGGAAGTCGTTCGTTACATAATGATAATGGCTGTGTAAACCTTGAAAATCAATTTAGTGTAGTTTTACTAAAGCAAACTAATAGAGAGAATGAGGAAATACAAAAAAAAAGTAATAAAAATTATTAAATAGTGTAATGCAATAGCAGCTGTTGGCAATACGCTATCAGTGACTGTTGAGAAATATGCGACATATTTTTGTAAATTTCAATGTATGGGAGAAAAGTATCAAAGCATTGAACTGCATGTGTTATTCAATCAAGCCAGATCAAGTATTTAGATGCAAATTTAATAATAATTTAAGCAATATTAAGAACAATTTAAAAATATTTCTTTTTGTTAATATCAGATATTTTTGTGTACTTGATAGGCAAAAATCATCTTTCTTAATATTTTATTCTATTTCCTATAATATTGAGGTACGCTACGTGGATTCTTAGTGCTCGAACAAATTGAAACTTACATTTAATTTAATTTAATTTACTTTTTACATTGATTTCGTTTTTAAACTAACCACTTTTTGGAATGAACATAAACTGAAACATATTTTATCACACATATTTATTAAAATACATTACTAAAATGGTAATAAAGAGCACCCAGTGAAGACTTAATTAAATTACGGGCTGTTTGAATAAATTCCCGATTAAAACTAAGTACAAATCATCTGGACTAATTCGAAGTGCCTTTTATTCAAGTTTAAAGTGCTCTGCAGCGTCTACTTCATATTTTATTAATTGTCGTTGTCTTTGGCTTTCCCTTTGTGTTTGTTGTCCCTTTACACTTTTCTGAAAAAAATGAGATACTGGCTGGTGTAAAATATAAATCCAGAACAGCAGTATCGATTTTAAATGCTCGAAGTTCTTTTCTACTAACATGTTCACTAGAATCTATTAGTTCCATTTGGATCAAATACTTGTTTTCTCATCAATCAAGTTGTACTTTATTTCTTATAATTTTAATTTTTGTTCCTCGGATGCTCATAGTGTTTATCTAAAGCTAAGATCGCTAAGAATTTAATAAGTAAAAATATCTGCGAGAGTTAAAAATATAAGCTAGACAATTTCGGCCAACTGTCTAGAAACGATAGTAAGAGAGATACATGAGCAGAGTAGAGTAGGTTTGCTAAATCGTAAGTCCAATCAATACCTAAATGATGTTACGTCAATGACCTTAAAAGTACTCCGAAAGATAGTAACGAGATTGTCAACATAAAATCGACTGCCAACTAATAAAAGAAGGCAAGTACGTTGATAACACTAGTAAGACTAAAAAAAAGAAACAATCTCAACAAAGTTGGTAGATTTCTTTATTTGAAAATGAAGAAGATATAATGAAAGTGAATCTAATTAAAAGCGATAGAGATACTTAGAGACACCTACATCAATTATGGAATAAATCAGGAATGTTAAAAATAAAGATAAAGCACATCAATTACATGTAATGGAATCTATAAGACAGTACTTAAATGGCTTCAGGCGATACAGATCAGTTGTGGAAATGCCATGAACATGACATCATGATTCAGGCAGATTTTGAGGCTTTCACCAGACGCATGATCATGACTCAGCAAACGCGTGATTAGTTGTTGAATGTAAAGTATGAAGTAAACATTTCAACCAAATTATATAATTAACAAAAACAATAATAGCTAATACAGAAAATAAAACAGTATTAAGTGGTATGCTGCCTAAGAAGCCTGCGGAAAGCAAGAGGCTGAAACAACAGTACTAGAAGAAGTAGAGCAATAATGTTTAAAAAACATTGACAATGGATATTATAAGCAAAAGCAGTAGTGGAAAAACAACTTCTTGGAGTTAGAATGTGGGAGTGACGAAGTACAGTCGTGTGCAAATAAATCTGGGACAGTGTTTTTTTCACATGCAGATTCAGTTAAGAATTGAAGAATATCTCCATGGATTTCCTGATATCAGAAAGAGTTACATTAAACTTTAACAGGTACTGAAACCCGTAACTCTCTCTGATAAGAGGAAATCCATGGAAATATTCTTCAAATTCTTAACTGAATCTACATGTGAAAAAAACACTGTCCCAGATTTATTTGCACACGACTGTACATCGCAAAAGCTTGGATAGCTTAATTCTTATAAATCCAATATAAGAATGGAAGGTTTAGAAGAAGAAATTAAAGGAGCAAGAAAAGTGAATCAAGACATTTATGAACTGTACTGTTCAGTCCACCCTACATTTCTAAGAATGGTTTCAAGATATGTTTTTAGAATAAATGGTTAGAACCGTAGGTATATAATGGGTAGGCATTCATAAATTGCCTAAAATATCAGTCCGATATGAAACATAATGCCGGTGAAATTTTCGTCATTGTATAGAATGGCTATGCATATTATATAATGCTCGCATGGTTGCAGGCAATATGTATATTATGTTTGAAGTGGGAGGTTATGTTAAATAAACCAGCATTGCGGATTCTTATCCTCAGGCTGTATGTCGTGCTAGCTTGTTTAGGTTAGCTGTAGCCTTTCATTGTGTGTATTATATACATCCTTACATGAGTTGTCCTGTCTTCGGTGATGAGTTCACCGGTCGTTGCCTGATGCCGGTGGTGAGTTCACCTGTTATAAATACCTACAAAATTTGCTAGGGTGATGAACTGACAGATATGATAAATGTTCGGAAAGGTCAATGCAATTTAATTTGTAACTGACGGTTTTGCACTTATTTACGTCAAACATAATGTGAATAAAATGTTACAGAATAATAATTGCAATACAGCAATGAGATATAGAAGGCAACCGATCGAAAAAAAATTAGTGAGACGCTAAAGAAACTCCAAGTGTATCAGTGCATTATAAACCAAAGTGATTTAAAAGCAGAGCAAAGTGTAGTGACATTTATTCTAAGAAAAAGACAATTTTAGTAATTAGGCAAAGACATGACATCAAAACTGTAGTACATAAGGTGAAACATGCTATCAATCCTAATTTCTTGTATAAAAATTTAAAAATCTAGTTGCTAAGTGACGCGACAGTTTTTTGTTATAATGACCAAACAAGCTTGTAAAATGTGTATTGGGGGCAGTTGTGTGTAAAGTGATTCACCAATGTGCAGGGCATCTTTGGGTATAAATTGCCAAGTGTTAAGAGATCCGAGATTAGCAGTTTAGCCAGCAGCAAGATTCGTCCAAGCGCGAGTTTGAGGGCTCATTTCTATAAGGGAGTAGCATCGGCCAGCCAGAATTTTGTGTTCAACTTGTAGAGCCGTTCCTCCTGAGTGCCTGTATACAGAGTTTAGGAGCAGGAAGCCACCACGAGAGTTACCATAGACGTAGCGTCCCTAGAAAACGTATCTCGCCTACGCAGCAGCCATTGTCAAGGTAATTTCACAGGGAAAGCGTTGGAGTAGGTCCATTATTTTTGGATCTCATCAAGTTTAGGCTGTTTACGGGGTGTAGCACCCGCTTCCAATTGTCCAGGCCCTTCCGTTTTCGAGAACTTTAGGTATGGTCCTTTGAAAGTGCAAGATGACGTGGCAGTTTTCAATTTTGGCCGGATGCAGAACAAAAAAACGATCGCGCGTGGGTTTCGACTTCACACTAAACACAAAACTAGCTTAGCAGTTGCTACGTCACAGTATTAATCGTATTTACCTGATGCTTCCTTGCCATTTTAGTGTTTTAAAATCCAATTTTACGCCAGCTTGAACTGACAGATCATCTTGTTTACTGAGTCAAATTTACAGGTTGTTTAAACGTCACATGGGAATGGTGCTTTTGCCCTAATAATTGAAAGTAATTGTCATACAACGAGTTATTTTTCATACAAAGATTACCTTAATTCTATGAACCGCCACTTTGAGTTAAGTTTTGTTTCATGCTCACCGGAGCTATATTGCCGAATTTATTGTAAATAGATGAAATAAGGAATGAGCAATAAACCATTTATTTGTGGTAATTACTATTGCACTTTTTTAATTTGCCATGAGTTTGACAGGCAGGTTCGTAATTGAATCTGATACAATTTTTAAAGTGTAGTATCCCTTGCCATAATTATTTTATTTAAAAATACTATTATTATATTATTAAGCGAGGCTATTACAATATATGTATAATCTCGAGGCAATATATGAAAAACGGTCTTAGGAGATTCTTTTAATAAACTGCATAACGTTGCTAGGCATTATGTAAACTATCTATTCATTATATAAAATGACTAAATTATACAAGTTGCTTGTAACAGATACATCAATGCAGTGGAGTCTTTAAAGTCATACTATGTACAAATTGTATACAATGCTTTATGTTCGACTGCGAAAATCGAAAAAAAAATCGAGTTTATAAATTTGACGTATATTCTGTGACAGAAAAAAGATTGCCATTACAGTGCCGTGATGGATATTGATAAGCATCTATTTTGACATTGATAAGCATTTCTTTTGACATTGACAGCTGACGTAAAAGTACTTTATGGTACTAGTAAAATAAAGTAACTCACTTTATACTACTAGTGAAATAAAATAAACTTTATTTTACTAGTATTATAAAAAGCTACTTTACTGCCGTGAAACTTTGTCATAAACAGTACTTTATAATACAGTAGTAATTAAACATTTTTAGACGCTATGCAGTCTACCCTAAAATGCCAAAGACGGTTAGAACATGTAAATTTTTTGGAAGATAATATTATTAAAGCTGTAACGAAATAGCGAATTCTAGAAATTAGTCAACGAGGGAGGCTTAACAATAAATTGGTCGAGTGAAGACAAACTGGAAACTCCTCAACAAAGATGGGAAATAATAAAGACAATTGAAGAGGCTTTACATGGTAAGCTTCAGATTTCCTTGACCATTAACTGTGGATAAGAAACGCAAATAAGAAAATGCTTTGAGAAAGTGTGATACCACAACACAGATTCTGAGACATAGGTGCTTTGGGGAATGTCTGGAAAGAATCAATCTAAGAAATAGTGATAAATTCAGGTACGGCAACCAAATGGACAGTGTAGAGCACACTCTACTGCAGTGTCAGAGATGGACAGGGCAACCAACAGATCTGGAAAGAAGAATAGATAGAGAACCGACTGGCGAAGCGCTGGTAGATACTACGCAAGAGAACGAGGAATTCTGGAATATAGTCAAAAACATTTGTCATGATAGAGAGCATTGTGAAAACCCAAAGGGCGAACAAAAGGGGCGGCCTAGAACAAAACATAGTGTAGGTAAACCGAGTGCAAGGGAACTACACAAAATAACTAATGGAGAAAGGAGAAAGGCAGACAACCCAACGGAAGGATAATTGGACTGAAAGGGGAAAAAGAAAATATATCCAGTTTGAAGTAATACCCAAAGCGGTGACGGAAGGGGTTGTCTCGAGAGATGTCCTTTTTCCTGGCGAAATAAACAAAAATTAAATTAGTTTAATTAGAGTTGGATTGAATATGGTTACGTTCGGTTAAATTAGGTTGGGTCACCTTAAACGAGATTTACTTAAGTTAGGCTAGATTAGATTAGGGCCTCGATGGGTCAGTGGTTTCCGCCGCTGTAGCCGAGGTAACAGTGAACACGCAGCGTCGACTCCCGACCCAGACGTTCTGGTTTCACTTACTTAATGATTAGATTAAGTCACGCCCGCCCTCATTGAAGTAATGCAAAAGCGGTTCCAAGGTAGAATTTAGGTATAAAAAATTAGATTAGTTTATGTATACTGTAAGTTGACGTAAGACCTTGATTTCAACGTTTACTTGGACATTCGAATGTATGTTTCATGATGGTGTTTAAAGATGATGTTAATCAAATAGCAAATAAATGAATAGAGGCCAATGTCATTTATGGCGTATTTTTCTTGGATATTGTCATACACCGTTTGAGATTTTCATAATTTGCTGCTGGGCGTTGACCTATCGAGCTTCCGGTTTCGTTAATGAGTTCTTGTACATACCACGTTTGAAATAGTCCAGCAGAAAGAAGTTTGGCGATGATATCCACCCAGTCGCCATAATCTACGATTTGTTTTTGTGCAATTATTTTGTATCTACTCGTTCTTGGGGCGTTTAGTATTAATTTCTCACGCCGTTACTTCAGAATAATTAAGGAACTACCTAGAGATGTCATGCACACTGTAAATCACAACCATTTATCATAGGGACGTGAAATCTGTGACACCGTATTGTGTTGGTTCTGCGCTTCGGCAACTAATATTGATTTGTTATTTGTATTAAGAGATGAAGACATCTACCCTTATCGATATACGCTAGTTCAATAATACTACATTTACATTAATGTTATGCTATTTGACTTATACTTAATAATGTTAATCCAGAAAGGGACTACATTTACACATTTTCTTTTCACGGGAAAGTGACGATGGAGCCACTTTTTTCTTTGCGTGCTCCCAACTTGGTACGTAGTTCGAGGAAACAGCAAAGGCACGTACAAGCAGCTGTACGACTTGAAAGAAAAAGAACGTTAATAAAGCACACTGCATTGAAGAAAGAGAAGTTATGACCATGGTAAATAGAAAGTAGACATATAGAAAGACGGATATAAGCACTTAGAAGAAGCTAAGCTAGCAGTTCGATATAGGGAGATGGCAACTGTAATGGCTGTTAGCAAAACATGCTTGAGCTGACCTTTCAAAGTTACAGATATTTCAAGTTGTGATGTTTGACTATAAATTAGGTACTGGAAATTTAGAATTTCGACAAATAACTGGAGAACGAACATGAACATAAGTGCAGTTCTAGCATTTGCAGATCTAATGTGAAAAAATGCAAATACAAATATGTAACTCTTCAAACTGTTTTAAGAAGGGCTACGTTTAAAATCAAAAGTGACTGATAGATTCGTTTTGGGCTGTATAGTGAAATTGCGGTGTTAGCTGCAAGGAAAGTTTAGGTTTGCTGTTTGTAGTAAGTTAATTTAGATTTTTGAAATGTCAACTATATATTTTGAAATGTCAATTTTATTCGGTTTTTTGAAATATCGTAGTGACTATGCTCGTTGCCCGGAAAAATTTCTTATTTTACAATAGAGTGAGCATTTTTTCTAAAATGATATAAAATAATTAAAATGTTGTCATTTGGCATTTATCTACTCGGGAGTATCAGCATCTTCGATTTGGTGTAGATAACTGGTAGAATTGGTGTGGACCCTTTTCAAGTGCTTCAAAGTCGCCAAGATCTCCATAAAAGGTTTGAACACTATTATGTGATGGAGACCGGAATGAAAAGAATCTGAAGAGCAATATTAATGAGAAATAAAGTTACTTAATTAATTTCCAATAATTAATTACCTTAGAGATCTGATAATTAATATCCAAAAGTGCTGCATAATTAAGAGATTAACTGAACTGCCAACTTACAATTCGTAATGAAATCGACCTTACCGTGCTAAAAGCGACGAAAATCTTCAGCACAACATCATTATATGGCAAGAAGAAATATAAAAGCGTAACGTGACTATTAGCAACGAGAAAATAAAGGTCATGGTAATTTCAGTAGAACCACGGAATCAGGCAATCATACCTAATAAACGGAAATCAGCTGGAACAAGGGGAAAAATTTAAATATCTTGAAGCGAACATTAACCATGACGGAAAGATCGAAACGGAGATAAACTATCGAACTAAGACCAGAGCAAAACTATACTTTTCTATTCGTAGAGGTTTCTTATGAAAAAAGAAATAAGTAAAAATACGAAGCTAACTATATATCGTACTGTATATCTACCCACCCTTACATACGAGTTCAGAACCGTGGAATTTATGCAATAGATATTACCTAAGAAGCGTTGAAAAAAACAAGAAAAGACAGAATGCACAACCAAACTATTAGAATAACCCTGAATACGATTCCTTTACAAACACAACTTAAAGAATCACAGCTACGTTTGCTGGGACATATTGTATTGACTCCACGTTGTAACGCCTATTTAATGTTATAATTGACTTTTACTATACTTATTTTTATTTTTAATCAATTCTCTTTTAAAATTGAAATTTAGTTAACCGATTTGCCGTTTTATGTTATGGATTATCAAGATTATTAAATTGCTAACTCTGGTAGAAACATTTTACTCTTACCGAAACACAGGCAAGATTCGTTCATAATCTAGACTGCTTTTATTCCTGAAATTTGATTCTCTTATTTCATAACAACTTAAACGTCTGTCACCTTGAATTATGGATGTGCAAAATCAATATTACAAATACTTTCCCGTTACATTTACTTGTCACTCAACGAATATCAAATAGTAAGTACCTCCCTCTTTAAAATTACCTCACTTCACTCTTTCTATCTTTTTCTTTCTACCAAGCCAAACGCACCCAGAAATCTCACAAAGATCTCTCAACGTCCACACAAATCCCAGTCCGAACTCCGGTAAAAACGCCTGGATCCACAAAGATGCCTTGGCCAAAACCCGATAAGGCACCTACCAACTTTCTCCAGTAGTACTGTCAGCAGCAAACACTATCCAAGTCGTCCTACCAAAATCCTCAAGCCTCCGATGACCTAGTATTACGAACCTCGACTAGATGCAAGTTATAAGATGTCACATCAATTACAAGCTTGTCGAATTAGAACTCCTTTAGATGAAAATTTCCTATTCACCACATAAAACGCTCACTCTGCTAACAATCTCGATGTAAACCACTTCCAGTAAAAACCATTCCTTGTTATCCAATTCGTATGATGCAATGTAATTTGACAATAAACTCAGTTCAGCATCCGCGTCCAGAAATTTGCTTTTGTAGATTATAACTGTATTACTTGGGCATTCTCACCAATTTATTTTAATCCTCTTCTTTTTCACATCTTTTAATCTTTTAACATTTTACTTTTATTTTCACCATGCCAATTTTTTTTCAATTTACAACCCTTTTATACACCAAATAGCTTTATAAAGGGTTTATTTTCATAATGTTAACCGCTTACAAATTGGATTACATATTTTTATATCAAAATATTTTTATATACTGATAAACAAAATATCTGCTTAGTGATTTAGTTTAGCATATATTTCATAGTCCAACACACTATAAACTTTATTTTATTTATCTAATATCCACTATGTTGAATGGTAGAGGAGCGTTCAAATATAAATTATAATTTAATATTTATTCAAAAACAAACACAAGGACTCTAATGTATATAAAGCATTTTTCTACTCAGTCTCCCTCTCTTATAATAAACTGGTGCCATCTTTCCGGAAGTTTCTGTATTCCACGAGAAAAAATTCGTTTGGCTGCTGTGACACCCATTCCGAAACAATTTCGATTACTTCTTCAATACAACGAGGTATTTTTCTCCTAGAAACTCTTTTAAGGGTCCAAGCAAATAAAAAAAAACTGATGCAGCAAAGTCCGAAATGTATGGTAAATGGAACAGCATGGTCCAATTCAATTTTTGAATCGTAGTCAGCTTGTGAATAGCGAAATGGGGTCGAGCATTATCCTGTAAGACGCAGACAGAGAACTCGCGTTTTTTTCAAGTACCCCTACTTATATTTAGTGCAGAAGAAATACCCTTCACTGTAATTCGACGATCGTTTCAATAAAGTGCATTTTACTCTGTCAGCATTCTCGGCACCTTTAAAGCCATCTTTAAACGCTTTATTCCTTTTGTAAACGCTTATGTCTGATAGTGATTGCGCATCAAACTGTCTTTTAAATCTTCCAAAAAATTTGTTGTTCGACGCTTGAATGCACTTCCACTTTACTCATGCTTGCCAATTGAACGAAAATGAATTATGACGACTTATTTATTGAATGAAATTAGGGCTTGTTCCAGAGCATTAATTAATGTGTACAACTTCTGTGCATGTCTTTGTCTTTTGGCGCGCTATTCAAATTATAAATCATATGTGAACGCTTCTCGTATTTGCCATTAATTTCGCACATCTCAGATAATAATTAAATTATGTTAAAATCCTACTGTTTCTTATGTAGCATCATTCAATTGAATTTTATAGTAGTTTGTACAACGAGAGTGGATATGATGTCCATATCGCACGAGGATAAAGTTTGAGCACGACGCCGTAGGCGGAGTGCTCAATTATCCGAGGGCGATATGGACATTCCACTCGAGTTGTACAGTGTATTTTTTCTACGACCTATCAATGGAAAAGAATGGAAAATTAAAAGAAAATTTATTCAACGCTAATTAATAAGATATCTTACAACAAAATCACATTTGCCACAAACAGGGCACAGCAAGGCGTGCCCATTGCAAAACAAACAATTAATGAAAGTTGCCTAGGTAATCACGACTAACGTGGTTTGTGATTGGTGTATTTCATATCCACCCTTGTGTGGATATGAAATCATATACGTTCAGTTAACTACAATTGCCTACATATCCATTCTGTAGATTGTGAAGAAAACAGAATATATACATGCGGAAGTAGAAAAAATTCTATTTCCGTTCTTTACCAAATACATTTTAATAATTTTGATATCCTTTCCATTCTTAAAATCATCTTTGTAGTTTTTAATACCTTATCGATCTGATTTTAAACCCCTGTACTAAAGATTATGACAATATAATTAAAATGCGGAACAGAAAATACCCACCAACTGCATGGGAAGCTAGAGGAGAAGAGAAAAGTCATAGAGGTAGATCGCGAATTAAATGGAAAGATAATACCAAAGAGATCCTGACCGAGAAAGGCATACAATAGAAACGAATCTACAACTTAGCCCGAGATAGGAAGGCATCAAACCTTAGCGCCTCGCGCTAAATGAGGATCGACTAAGTAAGTAAGTAAGTAAACAGGTACCTGGATAATCAACCCCTTCTTTGTAAAGAAATATTTTGAATTTAGGAAGGTGTAAAAATGTAATCACTCAGTGAATTTTATGTTCATAAATATCCGAATAGTACTACTAAAGTGTGGTAACGATCATTTTCGGGCCCCTTTCTCAGCAGCGTTTTGCAGTTATTGCTATCAATTTAATTTGAATGAGCGATGTACTGAAAGCGAATCTCCCTGAGAATTAGTTTTAAACAATTCTTTGTATAGTCTGTAATATTTACTATTTTTGTAGTCTGTAGTCTTTATACATTTAAGTGTTCTCGATTGTTTTTCAATAACAGTAATTACGAATCGTTATTTACTTGTATCCTACTTGTTATTAACTAAAAGTTGTAAATTATTATCATTAACTAAGTCACTTAGTGACTAGTTGTCTCAACAAATCATCAGTGAACGTGCCAGTTGGAACCACTTGTTGCATTTTATTTTTTTTTATTACATTTTCGAAGGTAGGTTGACCCCAATCAATTCTTCATAGCTAGTCTTGGCATGTTTTCGTTCAAGAGAGGGTATAGTACAGCGTGAGTACTAAAGAGTTAGGTTTTGAATCAGTTTGCGTCAAAACTGACGCAAAAACTAACCTGCTAATCTCGGATTGGAAATAGACTTACATTGCCACCAATGATATGTAACCAGAAATTTGGGGTGATACACCTGCGAAAAACATAAAAGCAAAAAATTACTAAGATACAATTCGAATTTTCCCGCTCTTTCCCCACTTTTTAGTACTCACGCCATATAACAACATACGAGTGTTTAAGGAAAAACTTCTCTGAAAATCTAACGAGCACTTGAATGTTCTAAGGCCACTTTGATTCTGGTTTTTATGGTGTTTCAGAAATTTTTTAACTAATTACTAATTAGAGTAATTAGGTATGTACCAGTGGCGGCTGCGCCTTAGGGGCGCAGGAGCTCTAGCCACCCAGCCGTCAGCAGCATATATGGCATCGGAAAGAAGTAAGTATTCTATAATTAAAAATTAATTTTATCATCTACTAGTGAATCACCCGAGCTACGCTTCGCTTCTCTAATAACACGATTTAATTAAATTAATTCATTTTTCGTACCTTTTTTTAATATAAAAATCGGCCTAAGATCTAAGTCTAAAAATTCGTAAAATTTTAAGCTATCATACAATTTAATCGGAGGAGATATCGAACAAAAATTCATACATACAAAGAAAGAGACCACCAATTTTATGGTATGGCTCATACTGTTATAGTATAACGGTTTAAGTAACGATATCCGGAAGTAGCTATTCGATACCGCTTAAAACATGGAAAACAAAATCCAAGAAGTATGTGAACCTAATATACTATTATGATACACAAAGGTCAGTTATTAAATAAAAATTAAAATAAATAAATGGTAGATTAATACAATCAAATTTAGAAAAGTTTTGAATAAGATTGTTTGTTAAGTTGAAATTGAGTAATGGAAGTGAAATTTGAGACAATTTAGAATTTATTTTGAAAATTATAGCAATTGAGTATTCAATCATGGTGGTGGAAATTAATATGAAAGATAAGCTAATGTTACATCTGACAAATATGCTTACTATTAGAATATAGAAATGTAGTAGGTATAAATCAGATCACTTAATTTTAAAAGAGTGCAGTAATAATTGTAACTAGCATAAAGTTTTTTGTTTGAATAGTAGTAAAAATAACAAACAGAAAATATGTGGACATATTTTGGAAAATCTGCTTTTGAATTAATAAAATTTGTATGAATAATTGGGTATAATACATATAAAAAGGTATTAACAAATCTGCGAGGTGAAAAATAAGTGGAAATATAATTATTAAGTAATACAAGTATACAGTTATTGAAGAGATTATGGAATATGGTTTAATTAGAGACAAGTAATAAGTAAATAATAATATTTAAATGAAATTGAATTATTTAACACATACAAGGAATAATTTATATTAATTACTGGATTTGGTGATAGTACGGAGGATGAGTCGATCATTTGAAGGGAGGTGCTGATGTAACTGACTGATTTGGATTGTTCTATTTAGTTGATTACTACAAAGTAGGAGCTGGGGGAAATAGAAGATTAGTTTGGGTACCATCTGTTAGTGGGAACTTACCAGGAAGCTGTTAGGTAGACAGTAGCGTGCAAGAGTGCAAGGAACAAGACCATATCTGCAAGCAGCCAGGGTTTTGACAGGTTGAAGGAGAATCGAGGCTGTTCTATCGATGAGCTGAGCTGTGAACGTCAGGAGCAGTAGTGTTTTGAGGTGACTAGCAGTGAAAGTAAGAGGAATTCAGGTTGGTTTTAATTAGTTCTATAGAAGAATATTGAATAAAAAACAATTAAATGAGTGAAATATATATAACACAGTACTCACTTTAGTGAATTGAGTCATTGATTTGTGAGCAGAAAGAATATTTGTCATTTTCGTTTTGATTATTATTTGTTAGTTGTTTAAAGTCAAACTGACATTTAGGAGCAGTCAATAATTAAAAGTCATAAAATTAGAATATCAAAGGACGGACAACTAGATTAACGAACCACCCCTGTTAAGAGTCTCAAATGCATTACATTTATTAAACAGAATAATATATAAACTTTCAAATTAAATCAATCAAGTTGAAAGAAAATAGTAGAGGTAATATTCATAATTAAATAAAAGGCGTCTCAACGTTATAAGCTTTTACATAATTATGAAGCAACTAACTGTGGGGCTTGTAAAAATACAATAAGCCAAGCAACCATTCCATATTATTGGTCGCCCAACGTGGTGCTGGAATGGCATTACAATACGTTATGTGTCAACAGACTCGCTGATATCAATGCTGACAGTCGCTGACAGCTATAGAAGCGATTCGAAGTAGGGCCCAAACTTATACCGAGCTAACACAGTTTCAATGTGAGACAAAGGCCAGACCCGTAATTAAGCAAAATGTTATTGTAGGCAAGCCAACATCTTTGCGCCTCTCAGTACACAAACGATAGAGGTGACATAAAATACTAATTTTAGTGTAAAGCTTTTACATTTATTTCCGTACATATGATGTACCGGGTGGCCATAAATATCTGATATCACTACCTTTGGAATCAACACCGCTTTATTAAAGTGACGAATCCAACTAAACTAAATGTCATTAATGTCATCACAACTAAAATTTCTACCTGTCAAAAATTATTACAGATTGCAATAAGTAATGGAATTAGAACAGGAGATTTTTATAATCGAGTCGTAGGCTAAACTGCAGAATCTTGGGCACATTCCCCTCCTCTTATTGCATTTTATTACATTATATAGGTACCAGTACTTATCGTAATTGAAATATAATGCTAACCAACATTTATAAGTAGCTAATTCCATGGCTACCGGGATCTCAGATATTTATGGCCACCCGGTATATTGAAAAATACCCCGTTGAAGAATGTGTGCTGATCAGGGATAGAAGTTCAATCGGGATGCATTGCACCAATGTGATGCGACCGTACAAGAGCTGCTACGCTTATTCTTAGTTAATGCGTTGGATGGTAACTACAGTAGAATGCACGTGTTAGTTGGTTTCATCATATTGGTAGTTTTCTTTAACTACAGCAGATGATAGACGTCAGAGGTTCCTGCTCGTGATGGATGATTACATGATAATTGGGCAGGGGGAGTTGATCCCGCGGAGACATGTTGCTCCGCCTAGTAAGCTCGCAGAGGCATGTTGTTCCGCTGCGGATAGCATCCGTTTGGATTTACCGATTTACCGTAAGTGCTGTAATGTGAAAGATCAGTAGGCATCAGGCATTTACTGATTCTGTACGAGTTTCAATAGTAGTTGATCTAGCAGGTTACGAAAGTAGCGATGAGGTGCCAGAAGTATGAAGGGGCCACGGAGGCAGTCACCCCCTATGAGTACAATTTTATTATCATCGATGAGATTTGCAGATTAGTAAGTTTGTGCGTTCTCCTTACATTTAACCGCCTTCCGCCGTCACTGCCGCATTGTGGTAATAGGTGAGTTGCGTCTATCACATTGTAAAAGAATCTGTATTTCAATTTTAACATAACACAAAAACGCGTCTAACACAAAATAGAATATAAATGCAATTAAATAAAAACAAAACCATAAAATACAATCATTCTAGTAAAAGGAGTATTATGATGTCAACAGAAAATATTTCCTTATATATAAACGCGTGTTGAGCCTGCGTGTCTGCCTGTCTGCGTCTGTCATGTTTTCATCGATACCGCTCTGACGCAGTGTGTCTACATTCCTTGTCCAGCGCATACGGCGTACCTACAAATCAAATTTCCTCTGGAGACACGTGTTCGAATCCAATCCCACTGAGTGCGATTTTTCATTTTTTTAGTGAAATAATGTAATTCGTATTACTAAGTGTTTCCTTTTACTATTTCAATGTTATTAGAAACATAGACAAAATAATATGGATTTAAATAAAAAGCATAAACCCCAATTTTAAATAATAAGTTTATATTATTACCTATACTTAGTAACATATTAACATAAAACATAAATAATAATAATACTTCAAAATGTTCGATTATTTCATGTTGTTTTCTACAAAAAATAGCGGTGCATACTGCATAGCATGGCTAAGTATTCTCAACACTAATTTTAAAAGCCTACGGTTAGCTAAAGAGGTTAAAATAAAAAGCTTGTATTAAATTTCAACCCGCGGAATAATGTTGAAATTCGCAATTTTACAAGATATTTTTCTGTGGACATTTATAAGTACAACGAATAAATTTGTTGATCTAATGCATACTCTATTTTTCCATTGTTAAATAAATCATCGTGTTTCGTTTTTTAACACTTATGTACATTTTGTGTTGAGTTTGAATAGTTTTTGTTCTGTGCATATGTTTCCTTTTGGATTATTAATATTTAAAATCGGTGCTATATTTGAATTAAAACATCGATGCAATGTAGGTCATTATTTTGTGCTTAGTAATTGTTAAAAAATAAGAACCCCCCAAATACAATTACCATGAACCGCTACTGGTAGGTGCTGCATATAGGTTATGTTATTTGTTATGTGAACATATGGCAGTTGTGAGGAATTATTAAAAAAGCACCATTAAAGACACAAAACAACAATTTATTGATTAAAACTGTTACGATACTTTTGGAGTGCCCCCCGTAGTATTGAACTTCTGCTAGCTGAATTTCTGAACTTGAATATTTATGGTTGGCTTTTGTCAATGTTTGCATGCTTTAAACTAGGTATAATTAGCTATATCTTATTTTTAATTACTCTCTTAAAATTATCATGCAGTTTCGTAAGCAATCCCTCGTTTAATTACTCATATTTTGCAAATTAGGTTTATTCTTGCTATATTTCTACAAATATTTGGGTATGGCCGCTAGGCAACCGGTGATACAAATTGTTTTTAACTATTCCATTTGTTGCTAGAGCAATGTTATCTTCTCCTGCAGTCAGACTTGCCTGACTGGTTTTTTGGCTTCTCCTGGCCCAAATTTTTGGTTATCAGTTGACCTGTGGGCTGGGTTTTTGAATTTTTCGGCTTTTTTTTCAAGCTAAATTGTCGTGCTAGTAGGTGTTCCTCTGCAGCTAAGTGCTTCATAGCCCTTTGGTAGGGCTCGCCTCTTCGAATAGATTGTTTGAGGGATCTGGAAGCATTTCTGCGTTATCGTGGATGTTCGTAATGATTATTAGATAGCTACTTACTTGCATCCCTTCGCTTTTGGCGGATCTCCTGGACGCCTACTTTAGCGCGCTCCTCTCGGCTCGACCCCCAGCTGGAGCCAAAAATTCCCGGTGGGAATTAAGACACTCCCCATCTGCTTGAAATCCTTCCTGTCTGGAGCAGGCCTATCCCGTTCGACTGCACCCTGCTGGAATCCAGTTCGATGCACTGGGCCCTAAGATAGTCGCATCGCCTGTGAATGTTGCAACCCTCGTGGGCAACACTGAAGATTGAGCAACTGCTTTACACTCACCTGCAAGTCATTCTGCAGCCTCCACAGCTGGCACTGCCTCCCGCAGCTGCAGCCGCCCTCGTTGCTTCGCTAGCTACGTCCAACAACAGGGGAGCAAACGGAGAGATTAGGTTCTGGTAAACTTTCCTGCAGGCAAGACGTTATTGTAGATAATATGCATTGCGCCTGTTGTACTTTATAATTGAATCATACTGTTTCATGCCGTTAGCACTTCGGGCATGTGATTTAGGTGATAGGTTTCGTGCATCGTTAGATTAGTAATATTTGGAATTTGTGTAATTAAATGTTAGGGCCGCCGCGCAATGACATGCGGTTACCCTCTGCTACTTGCTAAATTAAGGTCGTAAGATTTACCTGTGTATTGCTCCGTTTGTGCCTTCGGGTCTCCTAGCCTTATTGACCTCTGCGTTATCTGAAAAATTTATAGAGTAGAACTTGTAGCTTTGGGCTTCACTTGTGTCCTTTCTGGACGTCGCGTTTACTCACCAGCTTGCATAACACAGTTCGGACGCCTTAAAGTTTCGCTGTTTTTCATCACCAAAACAATAGTTAATATTTTCATGTCAAACCTTCGACGCGAAGTTAGGCACACTTCAGTAGCGTGTCTCGTAAGCCGACTTCGGGAGCGTTGTGGTTATTGTAGATCTCCGTTAACCGAGTAAGGGGCAAATCCAAGCCTTTGCTTTCTTTAGCATATAAATATACATACGTACACTTAATGCATTTTTAATATGGACACCGTCGTTCATGTGTGGCCACGCAAGCGCACGTTGATTCCGCCCTTTAGAAAATTTTGAATATAGATATAGCGTCATTTAGGGCTAACCTTCGGGGTTAAAACGTTAGCCGAGGTGGTCTTGTATTGCTCTGAGCCGGTATACGCAAAATTTTAAACTCGCTCCGCGACTCGCGCTTGATCAATTTATTTTCTTTTTAAACTTAATACTCGCTACGCTCCGTTGTAACCGCACAATGTTTTAATGTGTTAGTTCATAGTCATTGCTGCTCGTGGGCTACTATTTGCCCAATACTTATATTTGAATTTGTATATACATTTGCTGTTGCATGTCGCATACTGTGTGTTCTTTGAGGTTGGTAAAAATATTGCCTGCTGTGATATTTGTATTTAGTTTATGTTAGCATTGCACTATAGTACGCACCAAACTCTTTGAAATAAAGCTGTGATATTTTCTTTGGTGGTTGATTTGATTGTTTTCTTTGTGCTGCTGGAAATTGTCCTGACCTTATGTACGGTCCGGCATAAGGATTAGAACTTGAGTCGTGGACCTGGCGCCCTATTTTTTTTTATACTTTTTCAGCATAGCTGGAACCCTGCGACCCTCGCGGCGAGCTAGCCCAATTAGGCCGATAGTTACCAGCCGGCAAAACATCAATTATAACTTTCGCCAAAAGGTAAGGCCGACCGTCTATCTTCCCTGACAAGAAGATTTTTGACGCCCAACGCTTTGGGGCCTTGAAAGGATTTTTGACTACGTCGTTATTAGGGTACTTGGTGGTACTATAGTGCAAATCGAACTGTTAGGGTGTTAGAATTTATTACTGGCTAGGTGATTTACATTATTTTGGTATTATTTATTGTCGATACTTGTTGGGTATTTACAATTGATTATTGCTAGTTATAGGTTTGTTTATTGCATGCTATTTACAGGTTTTGCTTGGATAGTTATAAGTCTAGCTTAAATAAGTTTTGTTGATCATCTTGTCCTGTTGGAACAGCAAGATGGTATTTAGATTAGATGTTAATCGTTTGCTCGTCGATGAGCTCGACTATGAGCTTCGAGTTAGAGACATTGCCATTCAGGGCAACGTCCAAGACAAACGTAAATTACTCCGTGCTCGTATGAAGATAGATCTTCTTATGAATGTCACTTTCACTCCCGTGTCTTTGGACGCTACTGAAGAACTTGCGATCTGTGAAGACAAACTTTCCATTTTAGCTGCCGAAATTGATAGTTGCACCTCTAGGAACTTGGACAATGATGCACAACGTTTAGGTACTCGCCTTCTTCATGTTCAAGGTCGGTTAGGTCATATTACAGCAGAACCAGATTCCGCTTCTAGGTTGGAGTCCTTGAAGGATAAATGCGAACAATTAATTGCCGCCTTGGAAGCGAAACTTCAGCTTCACGTTGATGCTCAAGCTCGTAACGATACGTCAGTCGCACCGAGTGATTCAAGCTCGGAGGACGGTTCAGTAGCTTCGCCCCAGACAACTCATATTCGCCCCCATAGCTCTGTTGTCACTACGTCTCAGGAAGATGCTGCCTTGCCTATTCGTCCTATTGCTAGCTCGGTTACGTGGAGTCATCCTTTGTCCACTTCACAGTTCTTTGCCCCTCAGCCTATTCCTAGTAGCTCAGCCATGCAGCCTGGCATGTACTTGGATTATCCGCCCTTTGCTGATGCTGTCAATCGTCGCTCGTCTGCTGCTGAAGAAGTCAATCATTCTGCGTCGTATAGACACACTTCAGCCAATTATTTAGCTATCAACAAATGGAGGATCACCTTCGATGGAGGAAATGGCTTAACTAGCTTTTTAGAGGAAATTGAAGAAACTCGCATAGCTCGAAACGTATCCAAGGATCAACTTTTTGCCGCTGCCATCGAATTGTTCACTGGCAACGCTCGAATTTGGTTTCGTTCCGTTCGCAACACTATACGTTCTTGGGATGAATTGATCATCGCCTTGAAAGCCGCTTTTCTGCCTTGCGACTACGAAACTAGCTTATGGGATGAGATCCGTAGTAGAACCCAAGGACCTGATGAGTCCGTAACGGTCTACGTCGCTGTCATGGAGAACCTTTTTAGTCGCCTTTCTCGTCTACCTGTAGAAATGGAGCGCATAGAGATTATGCGTAGAAACTTGCAACCATACTTACAGGCACAACTGGCTCTCTACTCTCCCACGAGTATCTCGCAACTCAGACAACTTGGAAAACTAATTGAAGATGCTAAGGTGCGTGCTTCGAGGTTCAAGAATCCACCTCCGCCTTATCAAGCCCTTGAACCTGACTTGGCTTATCACAAGCCCCGTTTTGGAGCTAGAGCTGCTGCCATTGAGGAAACTAGTTCCACTCCTAGTCCCTCTGCCGAAGAACAAGTCTGCGAGGTTACAGCTGTTCGACCCTTTGGTGTTTGCTGGAACTGCGGAAAGCCCGATCATCGCATGGCCCAGTGCCCATCACTTCGCAATTCTAGGAAGAAAAACTCTGAAGCTAATATTGTCAAACAGTCACAAACAACGACCGATTTACCTACTGAACATCGCATTCTGCTCGATTTCATCTTAGGTCACGCCAACAAAGATGAGAGGCCCTATCTTCGTGTCTCTATTTATGGCAAGGATCTACTTGGTTTGTTGGACTCCGGCGCAAGCCGTACCATTTTAGGTCGCCAAGGATGGGAAGTATTGAGGGACGTCTGCAAATTAAGCTCTGCTAAATCTACCACCTGCAGCGTCGCCAACGGTGAAAAATGCCATAGTATAGGTACACTTACCGTCCCCATCGTACTGAGAGATCGCGTGAGAACTTTCGAAGTCCTGGTTATTCCTTCACTCCCACATACATTAATTTTGGGCACCGACTTCTGGAAGAGGATGGCCCTTGTGCCAGATCTTCGCCATGGGGAATGGACCTTCTCCAAAGTCTCAGCTAATGAGCAAATCGCTGCGATCCGTTCAACTGAACACCTCACGAACGACGAACAAGCTGTGCTTGATCAGACTATCAGCGAAGCTTTTTCTTTGATAGGAGATGGTGTAGGATGCACCCATTTAGTGGAGCATGTAATCAAGACAGATGCTGAACCAATTAAGCAGCGCTATTATCCAATCTCGCCTGCTTTGCAAAAACACGTGAATGAAGAGCTCGACGATATGTTAGAAAAGGGCATTGTGGAACCCTCAACATCCGCATGGTCATCGCCCATCGTTATGATAAAGAAGAAGGATGGTTCCTACCGCTTCTGCGTAGACTATCGGAAGCTCAACAAGGTGAGCCAACCTGATGCCTATCCACTTCCGTACATCAGCAACATCTTGGACAAGTTACGTGATGCACAATACCTGACCACTTTAGATGTCAAGTCAGCTTACTTTCAGGTGCCGGTTTCTGTCGCTAGCCGTCCGCTAACTGCCTTCACTGTCCCTAATCGTGGGTTGTATCAATTTTGTCGCCTCCCGTTCGGCCTTCATACCGCCCCGGCGACTTGGCAACGCCTTATCGACCGAGTTATTGGTGCCGACCTAGAACCTTACGCCTTCACATACTTGGATGACATTATTATCTGCACTCCTACCTTCGAACAACACCTGGAGGTCTTGAAGGAAGTCATATCTAGGATCGCCAAGGCCGGCCTAACTTTGAACCGGGAAAAATGTCATTTTTGCAAGCCCGAACTGAAGTACCTGGGGTACGTCGTGAACTCCAAAGGTCTACTCGTCGACCCGGAAAAGGTCGAAGCAATCTTGAACATCCCTAACCCCAAGACGGTACCAGAGGTTAGAAGAATATTGGGAATGGCATCTTGGTACCGGCGCTTTGTGCCCAACTTTTCGTCCGTAGTGTCACCTATGACTCGTCTGCTTCGCAAGAACCAGAAGTTCGTTTGGTCTGAGGAATGTCAAACCGCATTTGACACCATTAAAGACTGTCTCGTCTCGGCCCCTGTGCTCTCTTGCCCAGATTTCAGTCGTCCCTTCACCATTCAGACGGACGCCTCTGGTTATGGACTCGGAGCCGTCTTGTCCCAGACGTATCCTGAGGGAGAGAAGGTCGTCTGCTATATAAGCCGTTCACTCACGAAGAATGAGCGGAAGTTCAGCACAACGGAACGTGAATGTCTCGCGGTACTCTTCGCCATCGAAAAACTTCGCCCGTACATCGAGGGAACTAAGTTCGACGTCGTGACCGACCACTACGCCCTCAAGTGGTTGCATAATATTAAAGACCCCATAGGACGCATTGCGCGTTGGGCCATACGCCTACAACAATATAATTTCAATGTTATCCATCGCAAAGGCAAAGACAATGTCGTACCTGACGCTCTATCCAGGTCCGTACCTATTGTCGATGAAGTCACTGAGGACGACGATATTCGAGATCGCTGGTATGCTCGGATGCGCCTAAAAGTCCGAAACGATCCACAGCACTATCCTGCTTGGCGCGAGTCGAATTCGCAACTCTACAAACATGTTAGGAGCCCGTATCCAGAACTCATGCAGGCCAATGAAGATTGGAAGATAGTTCTACCTAAGGACAAACGTTCAGAAGTACTTAGACGTAATCATGATGATCCTACCTCAGGACATCTTGGCGTTTCGAAAACCTTAGGTCGCATAGCTCAGAGGTACTACTGGCCCAAGATGCGAACGGACGTTCTGCGCTACATTCGCAACTGCAAGGTGTGTTCCCGCACTAAGCCTGACCAACGACCACCCGCTGGACATATGGGAGGTCACACAAACATCTCGAAGCCCTGGGAGGTTATCTGCATGGACCTCATAGGACCTCTACCTCGTTCTTCTCGGGGATACCAGTATATACTCGTAGTGGCTGATTGCTTCACTAAACTTCCTCTTGTATTTCCCCTTCGTAAGGCTACGGCCGCTGCAGTCGTACGTCACGTTGAAGAAAACGTGTTTTTATTGTTTGGCGCTCCGAAGAGAATTATCTGCGACAATGGTGTCCAGTTCAAGAGTCGCGAATTTACTGCCTTGGCTAGGAACTATGGTTGCAGAATAGCGTTTACAGCGTTGTATCACCCTCAGGCAAATCCAACGGAACGCATCAATCGTGTTCTGAAAACAATGCTTACAGCGTACGTGTCCGACAAACAACGTGAGTGGGATAAATACTTACAACAAGTCGCTTGTGCCATAAGAACCTCCAAGCATGATGTCACTGGTCATAGCCCCTACTTTTTGAATTTTGGCCGAGAAATTACACTCGACGGGAATCCGGAAGAAAGACCTGAAGATGAAGGTCCCGAACTTCGTGTCATCAGGGATGAAAACCCCAACATAAGAGCCCAAGCGCTGCAACGGTTGTACAAAGAAGTAAAAGTTCGTCTTGCTAGGGCCTACGATCGTTCGAAGGTCTACTACAACCTGCGAAGACGACCTGATGAATATCAGGTAGGCAACTCCGTTTGGAGAAGAAACTTCACGCAATCGGATGCTGCTAACCACTATACTGCTAAATTGGCACCCAAGTTCATTGGACCCTTTATAATTCATAAGAAATTGTCTCGCTTCATATATCAACTTAAGGATCCAGACGGACGTCTACGCGGGAATTGGCATGCCAAAGACTTGAAGCTCAACAACGCTGTCGACGATAATGATGATTTGGTTTAGTCTACGTCTTTTTGGGTGGCTGGTTTGGGGACGTCGGACGGAACCTTTGGGACCCAACTCACCTTTCCTTTTTCTCGAATTGGAGTCCCGACCTAAACATCTGGTCCCTTCATTTCTCGCATCTTTCTCTGTCTCATTTTTTTTTCTTGTTTGAAAGGGATGTTCCCTCTTTTTGCTGTGTTCGTTCTCTTTATACTTCGTGTTATTTTGGATATCAGTTCTATCTTCTGTCATTTGGAGATAGCTTCAGTGCTGTAGGTCGATCCTGGGCCTAAGTACTTAACCCTTGGTTGAGGTCGGTTTTCCTTTCCCTTCCTTCTTCTGTGTCGTTCGCTTTCCTGTCTCCCACTCCGCATTTTTCCGAGGTGTTTGCGTTTCGGGTGCATCTTTGTTGCAACCTGACGTAACCTTCCCTTCCACCGGCGCAGCTCACATCATCTTGCAGCGACGGAAGAGGTTGGTGTCTAGTTGTCTTCGATGATGTGCTTGAACTCTTACATCCTCTCTTCTTGTCTACTTCTTTAGATCCTTTGTTCCTTCCCTTTGTTTCCTTCCGGCAGGCATCGTTTTTTTTGTTGTCTCTTAGGGCGATTTCTTTTGTTGGCATTTGTATGGTCGGGTAAATCTGGGGTGATTTACCCTCCCTTTTGTTGGGGGAGGATTTGTTACGATACTTTTGGAGTGCCCCCCGTAGTATTGAACTTCTGCTAGCTGAATTTCTGAACTTGAATATTTATGGTTGGCTTTTGTCAATGTTTGCATGCTTTAAACTAGGTATAATTAGCTATATCTTATTTTTAATTACTCTCTTAAAATTATCATGCAGTTTCGTAAGCAATCCCTCGTTTAATTACTCATATTTTGCAAATTAGGTTTATTCTTGCTATATTTCTACAAATATTTGGGTATGGCCGCTAGGCAACCGGTGATACAAATTGTTTTTAACTATTCCATTTGTTGCTAGAGCAATGTTATCTTCTCCTGCAGTCAGACTTGCCTGACTGGTTTTTTGGCTTCTCCTGGCCCAAATTTTTGGTTATCAGTTGACCTGTGGGCTGGGTTTTTGAATTTTTCGGCTTTTTTTTCAAGCTAAATTGTCGTGCTAGTAGGTGTTCCTCTGCAGCTAAGTGCTTCATAGCCCTTTGGTAGGGCTCGCCTCTTCGAATAGATTGTTTGAGGGATCTGGAAGCATTTCTGCGTTATCGTGGATGTTCGTAATGATTATTAGATAGCTACTTACTTGCATCCCTTCGCTTTTGGCGGATCTCCTGGACGCCTACTTTAGCGCGCTCCTCTCGGCTCGACCCCCAGCTGGAGCCAAAAATTCCCGGTGGGAATTAAGACACTCCCCATCTGCTTGAAATCCTTCCTGTCTGGAGCAGGCCTATCCCGTTCGACTGCACCCTGCTGGAATCCAGTTCGATGCACTGGGCCCTAAGATAGTCGCATCGCCTGTGAATGTTGCAACCCTCGTGGGCAACACTGAAGATTGAGCAACTGCTTTACACTCACCTGCAAGTCATTCTGCAGCCTCCACAGCTGGCACTGCCTCCCGCAGCTGCAGCCGCCCTCGTTGCTTCGCTAGCTACGTCCAACAACAGGGGAGCAAACGGAGAGATTAGGTTCTGGTAAACTTTCCTGCAGGCAAGACGTTATTGTAGATAATATGCATTGCGCCTGTTGTACTTTATAATTGAATCATACTGTTTCATGCCGTTAGCACTTCGGGCATGTGATTTAGGTGATAGGTTTCGTGCATCGTTAGATTAGTAATATTTGGAATTTGTGTAATTAAATGTTAGGGCCGCCGCGCAATGACATGCGGTTACCCTCTGCTACTTGCTAAATTAAGGTCGTAAGATTTACCTGTGTATTGCTCCGTTTGTGCCTTCGGGTCTCCTAGCCTTATTGACCTCTGCGTTATCTGAAAAATTTATAGAGTAGAACTTGTAGCTTTGGGCTTCACTTGTGTCCTTTCTGGACGTCGCGTTTACTCACCAGCTTGCATAACACAGTTCGGACGCCTTAAAGTTTCGCTGTTTTTCATCACCAAAACAATAGTTAATATTTTCATGTCAAACCTTCGACGCGAAGTTAGGCACACTTCAGTAGCGTGTCTCGTAAGCCGACTTCGGGAGCGTTGTGGTTATTGTAGATCTCCGTTAACCGAGTAAGGGGCAAATCCAAGCCTTTGCTTTCTTTAGCATATAAATATACATACGTACACTTAATGCATTTTTAATATGGACACCGTCGTTCATGTGTGGCCACGCAAGCGCACGTTGATTCCGCCCTTTAGAAAATTTTGAATATAGATATAGCGTCATTTAGGGCTAACCTTCGGGGTTAAAACGTTAGCCGAGGTGGTCTTGTATTGCTCTGAGCCGGTATACGCAAAATTTTAAACTCGCTCCGCGACTCGCGCTTGATCAATTTATTTTCTTTTTAAACTTAATACTCGCTACGCTCCGTTGTAACCGCACAATGTTTTAATGTGTTAGTTCATAGTCATTGCTGCTCGTGGGCTACTATTTGCCCAATACTTATATTTGAATTTGTATATACATTTGCTGTTGCATGTCGCATACTGTGTGTTCTTTGAGGTTGGTAAAAATATTGCCTGCTGTGATATTTGTATTTAGTTTATGTTAGCATTGCACTATAGTACGCACCAAACTCTTTGAAATAAAGCTGTGATATTTTCTTTGGTGGTTGATTTGATTGTTTTCTTTGTGCTGCTGGAAATTGTCCTGACCTTATGTACGGTCCGGCATAAGGATTAGAACTTGAGTCGTGGACCTGGCGCCCTATTTTTTTTTTATACTTTTTCAGCATAGCTGGAACCCTGCGACCCTCGCGGCGAGCTAGCCCAATTAGGCCGATAGTTACCAGCCGGCAAAACATCAATTATAACTTTCGCCAAAAGGTAAGGCCGACCGTCTATCTTCCCTGACAAAACATAAATGTAAATAACAACTGACAATAAGAAGACTAATTGAATAAAATTGTCACTTTGACAAATTTAAGTATTTTATTCAAATTAAAAAACAAAACCTGCATTTTCATGAAGTGTAGAAATAAAAGTAAAGAAAATTCTTATGTTGCCAATCCAAGCAAAACATATACTATTATTTATTAATCTTATGGATAAAAGAACACAAATTAAGATTTCCATTAAGAGTCAACAATTTCACTCTAGGATTTCGGTGACACCGTTAACAATGCAAATTCTTTTTTGAACTAAAAGTAACTGCGTTCCACTTAACGCCTAGATGGTGACGGGCAATAGAGTAATTACTTATTGGCAAAAAAGTAACGCATGGGTACGGGGCCCCAAATTACGGAATTTCCCGGAACGGCGCCAAAAATCCGCTTCGCATTCCAGCCGGAAAATTAGGCATTGTGAATTGGTCTTGGCGTCCGTTACCGTTAGCCGCTGACTTCGCCGCTGTCACAGCCGGAGGAACAAGTGCCAATCGCCAACGCCAGCTAGATTCGACTCGCTACGCAACCGTGGGTTGCCGAGACCGCGATGCGAAATGCTCGCTAAAACCTTCCCGCCGGTGGCACAGGTATCAAGGCGGCCGTGCTCGCTCGCGTCCGTTCCGTTCGCGCCAACTTTGATCTCGCGGGTTTGTGTCTGACGGAGGGAATCACGTGCCACACACGTGGATTGTGCCGGTAAGTCGCCAATTTTCCACCCCAGAAAGAACGCGCCTCGGACAGCCTTCGTGCTTTCCGCGTTTTTTGCCGGCTGACGCGCATGGCCGGCTAAAACGATTGTTAAGGTAAGGTCAGGACCGCGTCAAGGCCCTGATAAATCATCAGCTGATTGAGGCGTCCTCCGGAGCCTTGAGAAGAATTCCTGGCACGTCGAAGCGCCGGACGCGCCTTTGCCCTGTGCTTTCGATTGATTGCCAAATCGCCGTTTAGAACACGCACGGTGGATGAATTGGGGTGTCCAAAAATAGGTTTGCACGAACCCCCATTTGAATAATTAAGTCGGCGGAATGGACAGGCTGCAGAACGCTTGCGTTATCTTATCTTTGTTTGTTTCCGGAAGTTCCAGGTCTGTTGCTGACATCAGGAGCTTGAACAAAGGAAAAAGTTTGAAAAACACGTTATCAAAAATTCTGGTTATACCATTGATACGAAATGTTTCCCTAATTTATTCTAGAGGTTCTAATGATGCCTTCATAGAGGAAGTTAGTGCATTTCCTGTCACGTGTAAGATATTTTTTAAGGTCGCACCAACACAAATAAGATAAGAAATGATTAGGGCGGATGTTTATAGTCTATCAAACCACAGAAAAAAATATTTGCTTCTGAACTACTCAAAATATTCTCTTTCTCCGAGAAACAAAATTTGCAAATACTGACAAAGTTTAGAATCTAGCATTATAAACTATGTAATACGACAAAATAGTTGTGTATAGTAGATTATTATATTGTTTGCCAAAGTCAAGTAAATGTACCTATTGTGTACTATCACACTTTATCATTGTTTTAATCAATAGTACCTATAGATGTTTTATTGTACTTCGCAAAGTTTGACCAAATTTTCAGTTTTATTATCCCCCCCCCCCCCCCATCCCCCTTCAAGCGTCGTTTATTTAATCAGTGTTTTTTCCAGTTGTTCTTTAATCTCGGTTAACGAGTAATGTTTACTTTAACAAAAATAAATTTCGAATTTCAGTTTTATTAGGTATAAATATCTCGTTAAAATATCGTAAAGTCGTTGATAACCAAAATGAAAATAGACAGTTTAAATTTGGGAAAATCCAACACAACGACTCAACTCACTTTAAAATGATTGTTAATGTAATTTAAATCGACTTTTAGCTCATTAAAGCAAGTGTAAACTTCTTGAAATCGCTTTAAACATCATTAAAGTACCTACAATCCTGTTACACCACTCAAGCAATTTAACTCTGGTTGAACGAACATTAACTATTATCTTCAAATCTCTTTAAAATAACACAATTGTGTTTAAATTTCAATTGATTTCGTTAAGTCTCCATTTCTCTAATAACGAAATAGCACCAAGCTAGTTGAAACAGCTTTAAATGTCCTCAAAGGAGCCTTATCACGTTGCTATGAATATAATGCAAGTTAAATACTATAATCTTACTCAGTTGCGTTTTAACTTGTTAAAACGACTTCAAATTTCTAAAAATTGCTTTTAGCATCGGTAAACCACCTACAATTGTGCTATATAAACTCTTAATATCGCTCAATATCGTACAACTGTAACTTTTGGTTATGCGACTTTTGACCTATTTAAAGTATCGTAATTGTCTTTAAATGACAGTTAAATTGCGTCAAAATATCTCCATTTTGTTAATAAGTAAATAGTGGTAATCTACTTGAAACAGCTTTAAATGCCTGCAAAGCGACCTTTATCACAGTACTGTGAGTCGAGTGCAGCCTAAATAATAAAATCTTACTGAATTGCTTTTTAACTCGTTAAAACAACTTAAAAGTTCTTTAAATCGGTTTTAACATCGTTAAACGACCTACAATCCTATTACATGCACTTTTAATACCGTTCAAGCGATTTAAATCTTGTTGAACTAACATTAATTAGTTTTTTAAAATCTCTTTAAAAACCGTAATGTTGTTTAAATTACAATTGATTTCGTTAAAAATCTCCATTTGGCTAATAACGAAATAGCGCCAAGCTAGTTGAAACAGCTTTAAATATCCTCAAAGCGACTTTTATTACATTGCTATGAATATAATGTAATTTAAATAATATAATCTTACTCAGTCGCGTTTAATTCGTTAAAACGACTTCCAATGTCTGCAAATTGCTTTTAGCATCGTTAAGCGACCTATAATCAATTGTGTTATGTAAATTGTTCATATCGCTATTGCATTTTATGTCTCATTCAAACAATAGTAAATCTTGTTTATGCTACTTTTGATCACTTTAAAGTAACGTAATTGTGTTTAAATGATAGTGAAATTACATCAAAATTTCTCCATTTCGTTAATAAGGTAATAGTGCTAATCTAGTTGAAAGATCTTTAAATGCCTCCAAAGCGACCTTCTTCACAGTACTGCGAATATAATACAGCTTAAATAATACAATCTTACTGAATTGCTTTTGTACGTATTATCGTTAACCTCTTGTTACCGTAGTGTTGTAAAGGCTGGTGCTTTGTACGCTAGCATCTGGCGGTGTAGTGCTCAACTTGTCTCGATATACGAGTTACAATCTTGGAGATTGCCTTTCATGCTTGCGTAGCATGAATTGCTTTTTAACTCGTTAAAACAACTTCAAATTTCCTACAATTGTGTTATATAAATTCTTAATATTGCTAAAGCACTTTGTAGCTCATTCAAACAATAGTAACTCTTGGTTATTCGACTTTTGAATTCTTTAAAGTAACGTAATTGTGTTTAAATGACAGTTAAATTGCGTCAAAATGTCTCCATTTCGCTAATAAGGAAATAGTGCTAATCTAGTTGAAGGAGCTTTAAATGCCTCGACAGCGACCGTTATCACAGTATTGTGAATATAATGTAGCTTAAATAATACAATCTTACTGAATTGATTTTTAACTCCTTAAATGAACTTCAAATTTCTGTATATTGTTGACTTTTAATCTCTTTAAAGTAACACAAACGTGCTCAAATTACAGTTAATTGTGTTAAAATTATTTTAAGTCGCGCTTAATGGTTTTTATCTCGTTATAGCCGCTAATGTTTGTTTAAACGAGTAGTAATCATTTATACGACTTCTTGTTTAGTAAACTGTAGATCTCATCTATACGAAGTTTAGTAGCGTCATAAATCTCGTTATAATGTCTTAATATCGTTAATAAGGAATTATTCTGAACTAGTTGAAACAGCTTTAATTGTCCTATAGCGTCTTTTACCACATTTATATTGATAATAATGTACTTTAATTTATAAACTTTCATTTTTAGCTCGTTAAAATAACGGCTCAATTGTTTAAAGCGCCTTTAATTTCGTTAATACAATTTTTAATATTGTTAAAATTATTTTAAATGTCGTTTATCTATCACTGACTCGTTTAAATTACAGTTAGTTTCCTTAAAATAACCCTAATCTCCCTTAATGGTGTTTATCTGGTTAAATCGAGTAATATTTACTTAATCGAATAGTAATCACCTAGTAAGTAGGCATTGATACGATTTTAAATATTGTTAAAGACTTATATAATAATTTTATTATAATTAAAAACTTGGTAATTTCTGTTTATTTAGTTAATAAGTATAACGCTGATCTAGCTTCAACATTTAAATGTCTCGAAAACGTCTTTTATCACTTTAATATGAATATTAATGTCATTTAAATACGAGAATCTCACTTAGTCGAGTTTTAACTCGTTAAGGCGACTTAAAATTTATCTAAACCCCTGTTAATGACGTTTAAACAGTGTTTAACACGATCGCGTCCTCGAATGTTAAGATACATTTAACATACATCCACTCATTTAACATGTATGCACTCGCGTCCTCGAATGTTAAGATACATTTAACATGCATTCACTCATTTAACATGCATGCACTATAGCAACATCACACATATTCATGGTAGTCCGACTTTGATTTAGCAGTTTTAGTAATTATTACTGATTTAAAATTATTGCCTCAATGAACAATAAACTAATGAACGCATATCGAGGGGTAACCGTCTTAACATTTCTCACATTTATCTCATTAAAACGGCTGCAAATATAAATTGCTTTTAATATCCTTAAAATGACGTTTAATAGCATTCAAACGAGTTTACATATCGTTTATCCAACACTGACACTTGTTGATGCACCTTTTAATCTCGTTAAAATAATAAAATTGTGTTTAATCGTATTTAAATAACATTAACTCCTGTTTATGCTTTTAAATTCATAGCCGTTTTTATATTACAGTTAAATATTCTTTACGATTTCCATCTCCTTAAACCTTAAGGTGAATAATAGTACAGGAGTTGTAATCAATTATACCATTTTTAATCTTAATTTACCATTTAGAATTTAAATCTCATTTATACGACGTTCAGTATCGCCCCAAATCTCGTTAAAGTGTCTTCATTTCGTTAATAAGAAAATAGTGCTAAACTAGTTCAATCAGCTTTAATTGTCGTAAAGCGGCTTTTAATACTTTAACATTGATAACAGTGTAATTTAAATAAATCCCACCTTTTGGCTCGTTAAAACGGCTTCAAATATAAATCGCTTTTAATATTGTTAAAACGACGTTTAATAGCATTTAAACGAGTTTATCGAACACTGAACCTTGTTTATGCATCTCTTAATCTCGTTAAAATAACAAAATTGTGTTTTATCGCATTTAAATAACATTAATGTTTATTTATGCGTATTTAATGTTTTTAAATTCATACTCGTTTTTATATTACAGTTAATTACGTTAAAATGGGTTTAAATCTTCATTAACGATTTCCATCTCCTCGAAGCGAATAATGTTATTATACGAGTTATAATCAGTTATACAACTTTTAGTCTTATTTAGCTATTTTAAATCTCATTTATACAACGTTAGTATCGCCACAAATCTCGCTTTATCTGTCGTAAAGCTGTTTTGAACACTAACATTGATAGCAATGGAATTTAAATAAATCTCTCACTTTTGGCTTCAATTTTAAAAATTGCCTTTAATCTCTTTGACACAGCTTTTACTATCGTTCAATGGATTTTAAATATTGTGTATCCAACAACCACCCTTGTTTATGCAACTTTTAATCTTGTTAAAATAATAGTTACTATTAATTTGGTTAAAATAATTTCAAATCTCCCTTAATGTTTTGTATCTCGTTAAGCGACTAATATTTGCTTAAACGTGTTGTAATCATTGATACGATTTTAAATCTGGTGTAACCAATTGTAATTCCCATTTATACGAAGTGCTTTAAACATTGTCGTTTCGGTAAGAAGGTAATAATTTTAGTTTAAACAACTTTAAATTTCCTCGAAACGACATTAGTGTAATTTAAATAATAAGGACTCACATTTTAGTTTATTAAAACGGCCTCAATTTTTGTAAACAACTTTCAATAGTGTAACAATTTTAAATATCATTTCTCGAACTGTGACTCTGGTTTATGCAACTTTGAATCTTGTTAAAATAACTTATTTTCGTTTAAATTACAGTTAATTTCATTTTATTGTTTTATCCCAGTTAAAAAGCGATTAATCCCGTTTAAACGATAAAACGCATCATTGAAAAAGTTGCTCAACGTGACTTTTAGTCTACTATAATTCTCCCCAAAATGATTTTTAACGTTATTATGAATATTGATATAGTTTTGTAATCGAATTAAATGATTAAATCTCGTTTAACTGAGGTTTAATTAGTATGTTGAAACGATTTTAAACCTCATTTAACGTTCAAGTTATTTATACAACTTTTGATCTGGTTAAAATGTCTTATCCTCGTGAAAATTATCCTCTAACGCGTCCTTTATCTTCTTAAAACGACTTTTAATGGAAAATAATACTTTTGAAACGACTTATTTACGTAGTTACAAGTTTTAGACCTTTGCCTGGAAACGATTTGATTGATTTTAGAGCGCTCGACTTTTATTCCCTAAAGTTTTATCTTGTAAAGTACAATTTTATAATTTTCTTGTCATAAAACCTATCATTATGGCCTCAGTATTTTATATTATTAATAATGTATAATGTACATATAATATTTTTAGTTGAAATTGTTAACCATAGGTTTCGACTAGGAAGAAATGTTATTATACAAAGGTTATAGTTGAAATATCCGGCGTTGTTGAGGTTAATAATAGAAAATGTAGTTAAACGTTTACGCATGCTGTAAAATATTATTTGTAGTTGTAGTAGTAATAGTAGTACCTGCAGGTCCTTTCTTGCGTTTATAAGTATAATGCATCTCGAACACACTTGACCTCAAGCTAAATTGCCAATTTTAAGTGCATATTTAAAAGTCATAAAAGTGAGGTCAACTTTTACATTATATTTCTACGTTTGGAACAAAACCGTTCATTTTGAAAATGTTATCCGTAAAACCTTCGCTGAGCATATCAAAATAAGTTGCACCTGCAGGTAATAGTTTACCCACTTCTGTTCTTTGTGTGATGCACCGTTAGGTCCATAAGATCTGGAAGTCCAATAAAAAACACGCGTAGTTGTAAAAACCACTTCACCAAGTATACATTTGTGGATATGTCTGTTCTGATTTACAAATATATAGCAACCAGAAATATTTTTAATGAAAGAGTAACCTCGATACCTAAAAATCTACTTTTTAGAAACAAAATTCAAAATTAATAAATCGGGAAAAATCAACATTCTTTATACAGATTTAATGGTCCAGACATTTGCTATGTATTTCGAAATTGGCTGCTGTTAATTTAACATTTCAAAGAGGATTATGCACAGTTTTAGAACAAATTCCGCTTCTCCAACATCGTAATGAGATCTACATATTACTCTGAAATCGGCTTTAGTTTAATTCCCTCGATATTTTGTTGAGATTATCAAGCTCTGCTGTTCACTATGCATATTACGCCGAGATCTGTAGTAGAGTAATTCAGAATGTTCAAATACTTATTCCTAATATTTGGACAAATTTCTCCAACTAAACCGTAATTTTAAGCTGTAGGTGAATGGTTCTTTCGTAGAATATATTCCTAACAACTTTTCAGTATTAAGGATTTGTTTAAATTGTGGAAAGATTTTAACCCAACATTGTTAATCGTTCAGTTTATATTGGCAGCAGTCAGGTTATTACAAAGAGATATGCGTTTGATTCTTCTTATTATAATAAGGCGACGCTCAGAAAACGTATTTTTTGTATAAAAGGAGATGAGTAATACTGTTGAAACCATCACGATTTTATCCACCGCTGCGTAGAATAGTGAAAAAATTGACGTTCCATACCAGTTGCATAGGTTCTTCAGCCAGGAAGTTCATCTTCTACCTGATGAGATGGAGTATGTAATAGTATGTCCAGGGTATCTCGTGACGTGTACGAAGTATGGAAGTTTTCTTGTTTTAACGATTTCTTTCTCTTTCTCTATGCAAACTAAGATAGTTCCACTGTTCAATCTTTCCATTCAGAGGAGTCTTAGTATTCGGCGAAAGGTTGAAAACTCGAATACACCATATTTGTCTACATATACCAACCGACTCACTAGAAACCGAACAGTTGGCTCTCAGCGATGACGACGGTGCTCTCATTGGAGTTTAATAAAGCTACCTTAAAAATATGCTCTGAGTCTATGTTTAGTATTAATGGCGAGAGAATACATCCCCGCGTAACCCCTGCGCCCTATTATTATATAGTCTGCAACGTTAGTCTCCATTGTGAGGTTGGCCATTTGATTCCAATAAAGGTTGACAATAATACGGGTCTCTATGTCTTTTATCCCTGTAGATCCCAATACCTCTACCATCTTGCTTTGGCAAACTTTTTCAGCCGCTCCTCTAGGAACTAATCCAGGACTAAACGGTAATTACTACACTAGAAATTGGAATACCAAACAAGCGGTTGCTCCGCGTTGCTGTTACCGGTTATTGCAAGATGATGACAACGTTTATACAATTCGAAAACCCAAACAAATTAATCAACCCTGCAATAATTTTGCTTCAGCTAATTGCAGTCGAGAAGGGTGGGTTCACTAACGACAGTGCTGTGGATTTGTCATGAATCTCTAAACTAATAAAACTGAATCAAACCAGTTTATTCAGGAGACGTACTTAGCGGCTCTCAACAGGCAGAGATTTACCTATGGTGTCTACGTTCTTTGGAATGCCTGTTATATACTCCTGCAAGATGCCTTAAAGCAATGGAAATGAACGCAAGCAAAAAACTACGGAAATATTTAAATCTGGGCCCGAAATCTCGTATTTCATACTTTACACATAAAAAACGACAACGTAGTCCTACCCTACGTGACGTCACATATACAGTCTAACATCAAAATTATTATCTTATTATGATACATAAAGATCAATCATATTAAATGAAAATTAAAAGAAATAAAATTGGTATATTAATACAATCAAATTTAGGAAATTTTAAATAAGATTGTTGGCTAGGTTGAATTGGGTAATACAGAGTATTCCGCAATGGTGATGGAAGATAAGATAATGTTAGTATGAGACAAATATGCTTGCTATGAAAATAAATAAGTGTAGTATGTATAGATCAGATTATTTAATTTTAAAAGTGGGCAGTAATAATCGTAACTATATAAAAGGAGAATTTTGTTTAAAATACGATGATTAATAACAAACTAAAAATTATGTAAAGATGTTTTTTGAAAAATATATTTAGAACAAATAAAAAACTAGAAATTATGCCTTTATTTGTGTGACTATTTGGTTATATACAAATAAAAGGGTTGTTAACAAATCTGCCAGGTGAAGATAAGTGAAAATATAAGCTAGAGTTGATACAAGCATACAATCGGTGAAGAGATTGTAGAGTACAGTTTAATTAGTTACAAATAAGAAGAAGACAACAATATTTGAATGGATTTTGATTTATTGGTGCATGCAAGGTGTAATTAATATTCATTACTGGAGTTGGAGATTCTACTGAGGACTGGAATCATTTTGCTGAGGTTTGCTGGCGTGGCTTGGTTACTACAGGATAGGAGCTGCGGACAAAGGAAATTAGTTTGGGTATTATCTGTTAGTTGGAATTTACCAGGAAGCTGATATTGACGGTCGCACACGGGGGATGGAAGGAGTGAAGTTGGATCTGCAGGAGCCCAGAGTTTTGACTTTTGGAAGTTCTTTAGTTGGTTGAAGGTACATCGAGGATAGGCTGACATTGAGCTTAGCTCAGAAACGTCATAATCAGCGGTGTTTCATGTGAGTAGCTGAAAAGTGAAACGAAGTCAGGTTTGTTTTAGTTAGTTCTAATAAGAAATAAGGAAAACAATTAATTGAGTAAAATAAAATAATAGCAGTACTTACTTTGGTAAATTAGTCATTGATTTGTGAAAGGGAAAAGACATTTAGTAACAGTCAGTGGTAAACAATTCATATAAAATGTAGAATATCAAAGAATAGATAACTTGATTAACGAACCACACCCTTTTGAGAGTCTGAAATGCATTGCATAATATTAAAATAACTAATAATAGGATTTTAAAAGTAAAGTGGTATATTCATTGTAGATTTATATAGCCCAAAAGGTGGAGCTAGCACCCCCATATGTTTTTATCGGACTTTTTCCACTGCCACACTGCCACATATCATAATAGACCACTGTAAAAAAATGGCGTCATTCATCAAAATTATTATACACTCACCAGCGTCGGTTTAAATGTTTAACGAACAAGAACCCTAAAAGGTTTCTTATATTTTCTATAATCTAACGTTCCAGCGCAAACTGAACTAAAACGTTTGAAGTGAATAGTTCACTTCCCAATAATCTCATGCACTTCGTATCTATGCACTGTTGTTACATGCAGTTAACATACAAGGTTTAGCTGATTAGCATTTTACAGTGCCTTGGAACTCGATGGTGGCATCCGTGACTGGGAGGCGTTTCCGCTGGCATTTAGAGAGAAAGATGGTGTTGACCCCTCCTTGGAGAAGGTATCTACGTCGGGTTCGAGAGATGGCCGAGTGACGATGAAGTAGCCACGTCGCGTCGTGCGTTTTCCACTCGTCTGCGCGGCGACTAAAAGTGATAAAGTTCAACAACAGTCTCAAATCCACCTGGTTGAATGTAGGGTGGACGGAACACATACGACCCCGCTATTTTAAAATACGTTGGGGAATCAACGTCAAATCCGATATGCAACCGTAACAGGGATGCCACCCTTAATAAGCGATAGCCATCCCCTGTTACATGATTATTCTTTACGTCATATTCTATTTTGGCACGGTACATCTGCGCCGCTCGATCATGGAGAGCCTAAGTTCTAAAAAAACTGCAGTCGCATCGTTCCCACTTAATCAAGACGGAGCGGACAGCGGTAAATTTCTCCTAAAGGAGTCGTAAAAGAGGCGTTACTCAGCGGCTGTTGTACAAATTTGAAATATCATAACAAGACATTACAGTTCACGTCTTTTGCATCGTTGTACTAAGACTTGAATACTTCCTGAAACGAAACCGCGTATCCTTGATGTGGTCTTCAATTTTTTATTGGTGCGTGGTTAGTTATATTCTTTGGCGAATGAATGTGGACATGAGCCAGGCTTCTGGAATAATTCATGTGGGGTAGATGGAGTTGAACAATTCCCTCGCGTCGTGCGTTTTCTCACGCAGCACCTTCATGATTCCATCTGGTCCCATAGCTTTTCCGCATTTCTTTGGTCACCTCTTTCTCCATGCTTTGCTTCTACGGTGTCGTCAAAAAGCTCTTGCATATGTTTTACCCACCTTTTGAGTTTCGTGTCAAGATCTATGATCAGGTTTTCTTGCTTGTTTCATATGCGGCAAACCGGATCTGTGGCTTGTTGTATGGACGTACGGTTGTATTGTTTACTCTTTCATAATCGACTTAAACATTTAACACATAAAATAAGCTTTACTATAGCGGATTTTTGTAAAATTTGCAGGGGATGTGAACAAGATATGTCTGACCATGGATAGTCATGTGATTAGAAAGGTGCTCCTGATTGGTCACTTGGGAGTGATGTATCTGCATGCGATGAGTTAGAGGCCACTTTCTGAATATACAATCGTCATTGGTGTGATTTAGTTTACATAGAGCATTTAAACGTTTATAAAATGTCATTTAATAATCCCTAATTATGAAACGCCATGTGACGGGAAATGTCTTACTTTCAATCATAAAATGTCTTTAACTGTACTGAGATTTGAATGTTGAAAATAAAATTAAACTTTTCGCATTTAATGGTATTGCAATATGTTCATCGGCTTCATGGATTAGGCAATCTGGCCTGTTCCGGTTCATTGCTCCACCTTTCTCTGAGACATCCTACATTACGTTTTTCTCTTGACCTGTATAGTAAAGGCAATTTTGGTAGTCGACTGTCGTCTATTCTGTCCACATTTCAGTGCCAATTTCGTCGGTATTCATTAACTTTCTCTTCAACTGCCAAGATGTTACGTTCTTCTCTTATGTTGTTATTATGTCCAGCCTAGTGCAGCCTTTCACTGCTCGTAAGGACTTTATTTCTGCTGATTGGATCTTTCTGATCTCTCATTTTCTCATGACTAATGCAATCACTGTGTAAAATATCTACTGTGTATCTTCCGTGCAGTATTCTGCATATCTTCTTAAATGTCATTATTTTATTATTAATACCTTGGCCTTGGATGTACTAATATGATCTGTCACATCCTAAGTATTTAAAGTGCGAAGTGCATACTGGGCAAGTGTCATCTATACAAATTTGTGTAGGTACCAGTACTGTTTCTAAGAATGCCATTATTTTTTACTTTTATTTTGATATTTTGCAGTTGTACTCTTTAGATTTGATATTTATCAAGTCGACGGTTCTTTGAAAATCATATGACTATGATAATTGCTTGGACATCTGCAAAAAAGTAAAACATTTACCGTTTCCCCTTGTCTTAACGGAATCCCTTGGGGAACGTTTTATTTCCAATTCAAGTCATTCATGTATAAGTCAAATAATATAGGTGACAGACAACATCGTTATCGAACCCCCTATATCTTAAGGCTTTATCAAAAACTTTGGTATAATTGATCAAGTGCCCTTTATTGTCTCTAAATTTTGTTCTCGTTCTCGTAAAAGCGGAATCTATACTCGAACGTCCTTTGCGAAAACCGTTTTGCTCTTCACCGAGTAGGGTATCTGCTATTGTTTGCATCGGGGTTGTTATTACTGACGTCTCGGGAGTTGTTCATATCCGTTCTGTTTCCTTTCTGATAGATTTTCCTTTACCTACATGTCCTACAGCCCATCTACATATTTATTTAGTACAGTAGCCGACATTTAGACATTACACCTCCTTATTTTAATAATACTACGTTAATATTATTGTACCAATGGCTTTTCTATTTTTGAGGCTTTTTGAAGAGTTTTCAAGTTCTTATGTTGTTACATAATCTACACCTTTACTGTCGTGGATTATATGTAACCCAATTTTCTATAATATCCCGGCCACTTATCATAGTATAATATTTTTTCAGTAGAAGTCGGTTTCTATAGCATCAAAATTGTGACAGAAGTAAAACATTTACGCCCTAGAGACTAAATAAGACAAAAATTTCCCTAGGGAGTTTTCATTATGACTGACAGAACAATTATGTCAAATTCGAGGTTATCAGGTTAGGTTTTGCGTCGGTTTTGACACAAACTGACGCAAAACCTAACCTGCTAACCTCGAATTTGACATAATTGTGAGCTCTTCTCATAATGACTTACAGTGCCACCAACTTTAAAATTTACCATAGGCTACTAATTTTAAAATAATTGTAACTAAAATGTCAATAAATGACGTTTAAAAAAAACGGGTTTTCGTTTTAAATCTTCCTGCAACGTGAAAAACATAGTATATGCAACTCGGAGAGAATGCTATATTGCTTCAGTGCAATTTCTGACTCTCGGGCTTCGCCCTCATGGCGATCCAACCTCACAATATTGCAAAACAAGTTCGTTATTCTTCGTCAAATTATCAGTGATTACGGAATTAAAGCGTTGTCTGTGTAATAACAATAACAGTAAGTAAACACTCAGATAACGCGTCTGCCGGTAATACACAAACAAATCCGTCATTTAGGATACACTTTCCTGATCTTTAAATTGCTTTGCCAATGGAAACTAGGGCTTAACTCAAGCCCCCAGCAAGTGCCACGATGCCTGGGCCCCTCTTTCAAGATACAAGCTGCTGATGCCTTGCAGAACGACTCATATAACTGTACTGCTTCGAAACCGCCTTCAATTCAACCGTTGCCTCTCACCTAGGGTTCCAACTGCTTTCCACGAAGGTCGCTGCTTACCTTTAGCTCACAGGGCTCCATTTACACTGCTCGAATCTCTTACACGGCCTCGGAAAGTCAGCTACTACTCGATGCACAAAGTACAGACTTTTTAGAAACCTCTGCAGATATGCTACGAATTAATGCAACCTATTACAGCCTACCCAAATGATATAGAATTAATTTCAAACACACTGAATTGGGAAAAGGGTATTTATGCATGTATTAACAATTATTTATTGGGAAGCCATAATTAACAAAGCTTGGCTTCCTTTTCCCAATTGTTTGTTGTTCTTCGATCTTACATTGTTATACATTATTTCCAAGCCTGTTGTGATGACATTTTGTTATTCAAAGCAAGGCTAACACTATTTTTAATACTGGTTTACAAATTATTATCAAGGTCAATGCAATTATATATAATTTGCAAAAATTAAACTAGCACAATTATGGAACATTTTCTAAAATAATATTTGATATGCTTCAAATGTTACTAATTACTATTATAATCATAAAGGCGTAAAAAATGAAATGTTGTCTGTTTTCCCTTTAACTCTAGAATAGATAAAACTAATATTTTGCACATAGTTCAAGTTTCTACTCTTGATGAAAATGGGACCGCAAAAATACAGGGTGAACATCATAAAGTTAGCTCGTTTTTTATAAAGTAGCTGTAAGCGTAGGAAGTTTTTTTGCAAATTTACCTATGTAATGCCCACTACTAAGTGTTTTCATTTAATGTTTCGGTATTATTAGCAACTTTACGATATTTGTACGTATTTTGTACATAATGTTTGTCACTCGTGTTTTCATTTGATATTTTCAAAATGGGAAAAGCACTTAACAGTTTTTTCAAAATATTCTTTCTCTTTCCGAGGTCATCATATACACTTTTATGTACCTATAGCACTTTGCCCACTCTCTTTCTATTTAAGTATTGAGTGAATTTAGTCTGGTGTAGATATCTAAGAGCAGCATCCTGCGACAGATGCTTTGCATGTTTCTTCTCTTTTAATTTATCGTGTATCTCGAACGCAATAGCAACGTCTTATTAAATATTACATAATCTATAATACTTCTTACTCTTTTTGATGTCATGGTATATTTGTTAATTGATTTGTTACGATGGAGTGTATTTGTTGCTAAATTTATATTTTACTAATTTATTTTGATTATAAAATGTCCAGAGCTGAAAATTACGACGTAATCATTTCACTTATAATTTACAACTTATTAACAAAATATTAACTTTATAAAATGATGCTATCTAATAGATTAGAACTGTGTGATGTCAGACAATATCCGAAAATAAAAATTTAAAGTTAAGTAGGTTTAGGAAGTACAATATTGGCATAAAATTATTTAAAATGTTGCTACTAATTTTGAGATTTATAAACTAGATCAGTAGAAGAAAATGCAATTTTGTAAATTAAATTTTGTAAATTCTGTAAATTATAAACTTTTTATCATAAAATTTGTTTAAGAGTTGTAATTTCTGGTTTGAAAAATCTAAAAAATATTCACTTGCCAGTTGCCAGATGTGGGGATTGAACCCCGTACCGTAGCATCGCAGTCGATATAATCGGCTAAAATTAATAATTAGAAGACACAACGTCTGTTTTTGTCTAGAAATCATGATTTAACTAAAGGTGACTCTACTAGGCTTTTTGGTATTGATGTACTAATTATTAACCCAATTGATCTTTTGTTGCAAAGGCTCAAATATTTTGTGGACAAGACTCTACGCTTGAGGGGTATGAACTAAAAATTCATTAGATGGGATGCGTATGTCGTCTTCCCACTGCATTGCTGGATGGGTGGTTTTCTGCTATGCCTCTGATGCGACAGAAAAATGTCAGTATTTTGTATATAATGTGTAGTTCGTCCATTAAAGTTATTGTGATATTTATATGTACCTATTTGTTTTATTCGATTTTATTTTTATTACTTTGTAGTTGTTCAGTTGTTTTAACATTGCTTCAATATAATATAGTGTGAATTAATAAATCTCAAATCTATTTTTCCCCTTTTGTATTCTCTTTTTACTGCCTTTTCGATATTAATGTATAAAAATTTACTGATCCTCAAAACATTGTTTCCAACTCTTTTATTGTGGCCTTTTTTGGTGCAGCTCATTATAAATATACTCTTGTGTTTCTCCCTTTCCTTTTAGTCTATTTTTCCGTAGCCTACTAGATTCCTGCGACCCATTCTCCGGCATATATAAGAGCTAATTTTTGGGAACAACTTTGCTACGACGTTATTCACGGGCATTCTTGATTGTTACACTTCCCCCTTAAGTTTTAACACCACTAATAAAATGCCATTTGCGTCGCTTTTCCCGATTTTTAGTGAAACTACTGGTTCGGGTGTTTGTATCCAAGGTGGAATTTATTTATTCTTGTTTTGCAGCATTTAATCATTTATTGAATAAATCTTAATGCAGAATTTTACAGCTGTCGTTGCTTTCCTTCTCTCAATCGCTGCCTCTCTGTCTCTATCTTGGTAATCTCAGTCCTCGATGTGTCTGTTTTTCATGGTCGCATCTACTTCATCTCTCCATGATTTTCCTCTCCTTCTTTGTATTACTCTAGATGTCTATTTATTCTACTCTGTTCTTCTGATATGCCAGTACCAGGTTAATCTCTCTTTTACGATCCATTTCAGTGTATCGTTTTCCACTCCCATGCTCTTCATTTCTTCATTATTAATTTTCTTCATTTTAAGTCGAAAACTCCTTCTCCATAACTCTTATTTTGTTATTTTTGTTTATGATCCAATTTTCCACTTCGTAAGGGGTGCTATAAATTCTTGTTTTGATGTTCCTAGTGGTGCTTGTCCCATACCAGCAAACGCAGTTGCCTAATGTATGTTCTGGTGTGTCCAAGTCTGCTTTAATCTCGTCTTCATTTTTTCTATTTTTGATAGTACAAACCTCCATGCTGGATGTTTGTACTAAACTTCTTTTGATTTCTCACCCATCCTCAATTTCAAAATTCTAGACCATTTCTTCACTCATTTCTCCTATTTCTCTTATTGCTTCCCATAATTCCATTTTGAGAACAGAGTCGTACGTCTTCTTTAAATCTATAGAAGAAAAATGAACAGATTTGTTCTTCTCCATCTTCTTTTCTATCACTCGTTGTAATGTATAGATATGATTCTTACATAAATTTCCAGCTGTAAATCTGGTTCTACAATAACCAATAAGGAAATTCATGGCTAGTTATAACAATCTCTGTGGTGCCCTTTTTTTGAAATAGAGGAATAGTCACTGCCGCTCGCCAGTCTCTTGGATTTTCCCTTGCTTCCACACAAGTAGTTTTCAGTTTTCCAGAATCAACTACAATTTTGTAGATTTTCCGACTGGTAGTTGGAGTACGACCTGTTTGGAATAATATTTTCATTTTCGCACCGAACGTCTTTTAAATGTGCCACGTGTTTAGTAATCTTACAAATCCAAGAATTGAAACTTCTCCTTAGTTTTCATGTTAAATAATCCATCACAACTAGACGAAAGTTTTTTAATATAAAGCTGCCTCTTAATAAAGTTAAGAGCCTGCAAATATTTTGCAGCGTCCACAAACATTAGCTTTCCCCATTTCATCATCGCAACAATCCCAAAACTTGTTGCAGTCAAAGTTTCCCCCAAAAATAACCACGGCCGAAGTTTTCCCCAACACAAACACAATGGAGATCCAAATAAAACGAGGAAACATAATTAAGCCGAGTTTGAAGGGTCCGAGGAAGTTGGAAAAGTTGTCGCTCGCAGGAAGTTCCGACGCCCCCCGGCCGGATCTTCGCTCGTTATTTCGGTTCAGCTGCCACTAACAGAGATTGCCTTCTTACCAGATTTAGAAAAAACCAGCACAAGTGCGAAATAATTTCAGTCGAGGATAAAGCTTACGTCACCAGACGCCGCTCCGTGAATAATAATTCAACCGGTCACGAATCCGAGTTCATTCCACCATTTTCTGGAATTTCGCCGAAAGCCACCAGAACTTCCTGCAGGAGCACAGTCCAAGCTCCAAGGTTGCAAGAGCTCCTGAGGCGAGTCTGACACATTTTCAAGTTTTTACGAACATAAACCCATAACCCAACTCAAGTAGTTTTCCATGTTTTTTCTAAGAATCCCTCATATCCTTGCAGTGAACATCCGTGCTTCCTAAGCCGTACAATTGAAGTCGAGTGCTTTATTAGAACGTTTTAACGCCATTAGATTAGAATTAGCATAATTGCTCGTTATTTAATTCCGCTCAGTGGGAGCCGCGAAGTTCCAGTTTGTACCAGCACCAGTCGCAATTTGATAATTCGTAAAAAATTTACTGCGCAACGATCCCGCGGCCTTCGGGCCGAATCCAGGCCTGGCTGCTCTGAATTGCGATTTATGAATGAGGCAGCGTGTAATTAATTGGCCATTCAAGATAGAGATTAGCGTACAATAAATTGTGGGTTTCTGAATTACAGGTTTTAGCCTTCGCAGGTCATCTCTAGGCGACCAATTTGATTGGGAAACGAAAACGATCATTTTTAGATGTAGCACCTTTACAGTGACAGGTGTTTTGTTTTGTAGAACCCTTCTCATTATTTTTAGGTTTTCAAAGGACTGCGGTATCATATGCGTAGTAGAAATTACATTTAAACAATAAGAGCGCGGCAGAACGATGTGGTAGTTGCCACCACAAAGCAATAAATAATACCCTGCATATATAAAGAACACAGGCAACTTTTGTGGTAAATAAAGACTGTTATCGCATGTTCTTTACGTACAAACCAAAGTATGTGTATCAAACAAACATCTTCTCTACTAGTACTGCTTCCCCAAAGAGACAGCAATTTAATTGTCAAACAATTGTAAAAAGTAATGTATCATGTGATTTAATGATAGCGATAGGTAATACCGTTCGCAAGACAAGAACGCCGCTGTGAAATTGTCTTCCATGATGCTGACCGTGACAATTTATTTTTTTACTGCTCGTGCTCATAAGGCCGTTCTACACCTCAGGTATGCTTATATTCCCTTTGGTTTAGTGGTACTTGCAATTTGTTCGCGAGGAATGCCAAGCCCGTTTAGCTGCTTTCGCTAGCCCGAGGAGTTACTTTGCACTGGAGCTTTTTTTTCGTAATTTGGACCGCTCTCGCTAGTTTGAGCTGGAATTGGTTTGGTGGAGGCGCAATGCTATTTGCCCTAGAGCGGATCCAGCAGTCCAGGTTCCTGGAAGCAGTTCCCATTTCCAAATCTCCTGCTGAAGCAGTGCGTGCAGCTCCGAGAATCAAGATGGTAAGGGCGGTGTTAGGCCATTGGCTCGTTGTTTCCACTTTTAATTTTTTCTGAGTTGTGGATAAGGTAGTACCAATGGATGTTGTTTTAAATGCTTAAAGCAGTCGGCGAAAGGTAGCTGCATATTTTGAATGACTATAGACATATAAGAGGAGTATTTCGCTGATTAACATCTGTGCAGTTCTAGTAACTGTATTATGAATATAAAAGCTGATACTATTAAATGCTCAGTTCACTTTTAAGCTAACATTCAAAAATTTCGTTCGATATTTAACTTTGTTTTTGCATAATTTATTAACATGTAGCATCCTGGGTCGGTTTGCATTCAGCGACCTAGCTTAACATTTATATGAGTAATTCAACCTACGCTGCGCCATTTAACCCCAGATTCTTTTGCATTAACGAACTTGATTTACTGTTTATGCGTCTAGAACGCTGCTGGACTGTATTTTTATTTTGTTGTATTCAACTTTATTCAAACAGTTTAGCTATTCAAACCTCGTTATTAACTCCTACTGATAATATATTATGTTTTATTTGACCCTACCGCTACCTGCTCATTTTTTCAGAGTAAGTGAGTTTTATTTAGACTGTGAGTTCGACTTATTTTTTCTTGTCATGGTTGACGACTGGCGCTCTTTGGTATTTTGCTTAATTTTGTTTAATTAAATAGCCTTTAGAATCATTGCCTTTGTGAGGGTTTTGAGCTAGTTAGGATTGTGTTCACATTTTGCTGAAGGGCGGCAACCGCTTGTAGGGCCATCTTGAGGGTTTACTTCCGTCTTAACCATTGATAAATTAGTTTTGAGGGAGAATAGTCGAAATAGAGTTAGCGCCATCTACTTATGTCGAAGCCTCTGTTCCAGATAAGGGTGAAGATGTAAGTCTGTCATTCTCCAGGGTTCTCAGACTCCACCTGATATTTACCTTGCTGATGCAGAACTCTACTTCCTGTCTTATAAAGACGTCTCTTCTTCTTCCAGCTTTCTAATAGGCATTCAACCTGTTCTTCACTTTTATCAGAACGTATCGCTCTATATTTTTTGGGTTGTCCAATACAATACCTTTAACGTCTCGTCTATTTTATTAATGAATGTGACCATTTCAGTCTGCTTTCCTTGTAATCACCCAGTCATTGCAGATGAGGGCTGAAAAAGTAAGCCGGTCGTACTTTAGGTTTTTCAGATTCCACCTGCGTTTTCCCTTACTGATGCTACACGCTACTTATAGAGGTCTCTTTTTTTCCACTTCTCAATAGCCTTTGATGTGTTCTTCGCTTTTATCTGAACGTGTTGCTCCGTCTATTTGGATGCGTGCACTTTGTCCAAAATGATATGGCCTTATCACTTCAAATCTTGCTGCTTTTTGAAGAAGATGTTTATTATTAATATATCTATCATTACCTTGGCTTGGTTTTGCTGATATTTAGACCCGTGCTCATTACTTATTTCGGGCAGTCGCACTGTCGTATCGACAGCCTTATTTTTGGCCAAAAATACAAAAATTAAAACGTACAGTAAAAATGTCTAAATAATAGTTCTCGATTGCTATAAGATCACTACATTAAATTCTAACTTTAATTTAGTTAAAATCAAGGTAAGCTCAGAGATACCGATCAGCAAAGTTGGCTTTGCCTGTCAGTTGATCTAATTATTTTTTAATCACACATATTTTTTGTTGTGCTCTCACTTAGGTTTCTCGATAAGAAATAATAAACCCGAACTTTCTTACAATGGACCCCATAACTAAATGTAAGTGGAATATTTTAGATTGGAAAAATTACATTACAGTTTGTTACTTTATTTTTTACGGAATAAATAATCAAAAATGCACAAGATATATTAAAAAAAAAGTTCTGTTAAACTTTATATTGGGCTACAAAAAAATGTCAACCAGAGTCATCCGTGGTTTCTGCATCGCGAATTTTACTAGAGTCTCTATTTTTGGGAAATCAATTTTTCTTTTGTCTTTAGCTGCCTTTTTGGTATATTTTCGATGTTACAAGCTTCCAAGTATGTGTGTCTCAGTTTGGGACAAGCCTTGAAAATTATTTTTGCCTATTTCCACGTCTTTGATTGACTTAAAATTTTGTACAGCTATATATTTTATGTAGTAATAAAATTTGGTGCCATTTTTATAAAAAAACAAAATGGCGGATCCAAGATGGCGGGCAATTTTTGTAATTTACGTTCAATTTGTACTAAAATCAGTGTATAAGGATTTTAGAGGTCGCTGATTAGTAGAGGTGGGCAATCCGATTCATTTTTGGGAGTCGATTCTTACGATTCAATCAATCAACATGAATCGATTCATTCGATTCGTTCATTTGAACGATTCAGTTTCGTTCGGTTAGGTCCCCCTGAATTTTAGGTTTTGCACCGAGCGCGTCTGTATTCTTGAAACCAGACGGAATGTCTATGTATGAATCATGAACCTTCCATACTATCTTTGCTATGCTTGCTAAAATGCGCTTGCCGCTTGGTCAGTTATCAGTTTAATTGCATTGCAGTTGCAGGTATTACTTATGAAACAGTGGCACCAACCAAGTTTAAGATTCGGTTTCGTTTAGTTCGTCCCGTTCGCGTTCGGGTTTCAATTTTTGAATCGCGCATTGCGTCGTAATCAAAATCTAATACAAACGACGAACCGAGACAAGAAGAAACCGATTCATAGGATTCACGATTCTTTATTCAGATTTAAATCACGCTGCGCAGCGTCGTACAAAACGTAACTTCGAATCAATTGAACGACGAATCGAGACAGGAAAGAACCGATTCAGACGATTCTTTGGTCGGAGTCGTTCAAATGAACGATTCGTTCATGAATCGCCCCACCTCTACTGATTAGGAATTTAACGTTGAAAATAGAAAATTTAAAATAGTCGATTCAAGCACACAGTGAGAAATAAAAATTATTATTATTAAAAAAAAAAAGCTGGCGATTAAATTTTCATTTACGCCACTTCAAACAAAAATCTTTAGGTGATTTGGAACAGCAAATTTTTTGGACTTTTTAACTTTTTACATAAGTTAGTCTTGGTGAAAAAGCGTAAAAAGGATCAATAGTCTTTTGCATAATAACAATCCGTTGTATCCAAGTAACTAAACTTTTTTTTCCGTTTTTAGATGGATACCGCTTTGCAAGTATAGAACTTTCTAATATTTGGGTTTCTGAAAAAAATCAATATCTAAAGACCAATGCTTTAGTCAATTTTGTTTTGGATCCTAGTAAACCTCACCAAGATACTGAAGAACATTACAAGACTTTTAACAAAATATTCGTAATGTAAGCATACATACAGGGTGTTTGTAGATCGGTAGACAGCTCATAACTTCATTAATAATAGAGATATAAAAAGAAACTTTATTTATTTTAAATGCCAGTGCACAATCTACAAATTGACGTAAACCAATTTAAGCCATGGCCTCCTATTTTTTCTCAGTGATACACGACTTTGGTTTTTAAATGGAACACCCTGCATATTTTTAGATATTTGCAATCTGCGCTAAAGGTGCTTTATGATAGAGTTCTTAAATTTAAATATAGGAACTTACTATTTTTCAAAATTAAAAAAGAGTGTTTAGCCAAAGAAGGTCATGAATTATGCAAAATCACTAACAATCGAACCAGAAGTGCAAAACAAACTCGGCTTGGTTCTAAGAATTTCTCATGAGCGAATTATAGCACTAAACGTACTAAAACAATTGAAAACTATGGTTTTTTAAATTGGAATAATATGAGTTTCATTAACAATAACATTTATTTTTAAATTGTTTTACGTATTTTTCATTTTTTAAAAGCTACTTCTAAACGAAATGGCGAATATGGTAGACCGTTGGAAAGCCCCTTTATTGTAGTTTTCAACTGTTTAATGAAACTCATTATGTTCCATTAAAAAAAAACATAGTTTTCAATTGTATTAGTATGTTTGGTGCTATAATTCGGCCATGAGAAATTTTTCGAGTCAAGTGGAGTTTGCGTAATTCATAGCCTCCTTTGGTTAAAAAAAAATTTAATTTTGAAAAATAATAAGTTCCAAAATTTAAATTTAAGAATGCTATCATAAAGCACTTTTAGTGCTGATTACAAATATCTAAAAATATACGGGGTGTTCTATTTAAAAAAACAAAGTTGTGTATCAGTACGTAAAAATAGGAGACCATGGCTTAAATTGGTTTACGTTAATTTTTAGGTTGTATACTGGCATTTAAAACAAAAGAAAGCTCTATTATTAACAAAGTTGCGAGCTGTCTGGCGATCTACAAACACCCTATATATCAACAACGTGGAAAAAGTTGGAAGGGACCAAAACCGGTTTAAAAATAAGTACCGCCCCCCCCCTCTCAAATCCGCCAGTGTTTTGTTTACTCAAAATTTGTTGAACATAAATGTTTGAATTTTTAGGTTGGTGTGCGCTCTTGCATAATTGTGTGTAAATAACCTCATGGCGGGGGGAGGCCAAAAAAACTGAGCTTCTATACCACAGTGAGTCGGTCTATGGTGGTGTCCAGCTCATCTTCTACCAGGGATAATAGTGGGTTGCATACACGTCTTCCTCTAATTGCTTATACACGTATTGTATGTATACACGGAAACCCAAATAATACAACTGTAAAAAGACAACAGAATAAACCAATTCTGTATATAGTACCATAACATTTATTACGGATGTAAGGATAAATAGTACCTGAAAATTGCTGTCGACTAGCTGCAGTGGGACATGTGCGGAATTTTACTCTGAAAGACATGGCACAACGCTCGGCTCGGGACTTGGAACCTACCTTGTTTTTGCACTTAATCTTACTTTTGTACTTTTAAAATGTTTATCTTCAAAATACGTGGGCTCAACAGGGATTTATACACATGAAATTAATAATTAAATTTCAGTTGGTCTAGCTCAGTGATTCCCAAAGTGGGCGATATCGCTCCTTGGAGAGCGCTGGAACGAGCCAGGGGGGCGATAGTAACCTCGGGTGCATTTAGGGGGCGGTGAATAAAAATAAGGGGGCGGTGAAAGCTTAAAGAGGGACGAGAAGATAAGAAGATTTAAAAAAACCATTCGTACATATTTCATCTGTTGTGTAACATAATGTAACATTATTTTCCAAATAAACACTAACACACCAAATGCTAGTTACAGATTTATTTATTCCATGAAGACTATTTACCATTATTAAATGTGCTTATTCTTCTTCATACCATTTGTTACTTTAATTATTCAGTTTGTTTATCCTCCGTTTCTTTAATTTTACTTTATCACACCATCCAGAAAGTAAATTCCATTATAATAAAGGGTTTTTATTATTCAAATTTGTTTTTACTCAAAATACAGGTTACAAATTCAGAAAAGATTTGTTTATTTTAAAAATATCGTTTTCCCTAGCAATAAAAATTTATACAAGATTTCTATATGATATATTTTATTATAACATTTCATAATTGACTTTTTCAGATAATTATTTAAGTTTGGCTTTCACTTTAGTTATCCGATTGTCAGTTAATACCTACAAATTTAAATCTAAGCTCTGATGTTACCAAACAACTATCCCAACGGAATCAACTTATATGCTCGAACCTTTTTAATAAATTATTCACAATTTAACAGTAACTGTATCTAAAGTATCATTCATTAAACAATTCTCAAATATTTATGTTGTACTTTTAATGTATAAATTCCCCTTTGTACTTTTCTTTCAAAATAATTTCCTACCTAGAAATGCTCTTAGGATAAGATAATTATCAGTCTCAAGAAGCTACCACTACAAGGTCTTTCTGTTTGTTCGCTTAAAAAATGTAGATTTTCAGGGGGCGCTGAGTAATTTTTTTTTCTGAAAAGGGGGCGGTAGGCCAAATAAGTTTGGGAACCACTGGTCTAGCTGAAGGCCAGATGAGCCGTAACAAAGCAATGAGTTGGATTTCCTAAAAGGGTTCTATAATTTATATAACATTCATAACGATATTTTCTGCATGTCTTTTCCAAAATCCAAAAATCTGCTTATGCAAAATCTTTAAATTTGTTTTGTTTTTTGTTGTCATTATTTATAGTTTTCTATTCTCATATTATTGTACTACTAGTACCACAATACTGCTGTGCTTTGCCGGAGAGTAGTGTTTCCATTGGTGAACATTGGAGATGTTGCTCTTTGGCTAAGTACGGCAGAATAATAATAATAATAATATCTTGTAATTAGTGTCAACCTGTAATTGGATTTTTACCTGTTGGTTGACCATGTGATATTCTTTTAAATAAATAAAATAACAGTACATATGATTGTTAACAGCTGAAATGTTGCTGAAGTGCTGAACGACAAGGTATATGCAGAATTTGTGGGTTTCGTCAAATGAAAATCGGGCGTCGGTCGGCCCTCGATAACGAATTCCAGTGCTGAATCAGAATGAGGAAATCATTTGAGATAATTGCAGTGCAGGGCGTTAATAATTCCTTAAATCCGAGAAGTGTAAAAACGTTCACTTTGTGAGCATCCTTCTTGCTTGAGAATTAGTGCAGGACCAAACAGCTTCTTTTCCTAACGCGCGAAATAGAGGCGGTAATTGGAAAATGCTTATAACACCTTTATAGCATTTGCAATCAGGGGTGGTAGAGATACATTTTTTCAAACAATTTTAATTTCGTCTACAATAAGAGAAAATTGCGAAAACAGTTATTTATCGTATAAATGCTAAACGTAAGGTTTTATATTGCAAGTGGAGAAGTTAAGAAAACGAAAGGCTATTCAGCAGCTGATGTGTCTTACGTGATATTCAAATAGATTACAACCATTTCTGCGTTGGTGTATAATTATACGCGTTCTTTCGGCTAGTGAACGCTAAATAAGTCTCTTCTTCTCAAGATATCCGCGTTTCAATAACTGTCGTATTATGGATAAGTTATCTGTGTATAATCAGTCATGATTAAAATAATCTTTCTTCGTTTGGTTTGTAGTACTATTTCCACTTGGTCATTTATCTGTAACAGCCTGCACATAGTACAGTTTTGCTAACCTCAATCCTGTGCTCTTCTTCTTCCTGAGCTTGTTACTAACTACATAATGTGTAGTTCTATGAGCCCTCTTAGGCCGGGACCTGGGTAGGTGGCTAGCATAACCCACTGAATTTAGAAGCAGAATGGGGTCATGGTGGCCGGGGAGCGTGTGATGAAACCAATGTCCGAGCGCGAGGTTCGAACTTGCTACCTGCCGATTGCAAACTCAATTACGTTAGCTGCCCTCTATTATGTTTAAGATAATTTTTGTTATTTTTTGTAGATTCGTATACTGTGGCATGTCTTCTACTGTCTGGATGTTGACGTTTTTCTCTGTACGTATTAATAAACTATATAGTGCAAAGTAATCGTTTGTACCTTCAAAGTTTATCATTTCTGAATTTATTTCTCTGGGATCAGGTAATCATAAATTTTTTATCTGATTGATTTATTTACGTCTTTGTGATCTCTTCAAACACGATCAATCTTCATTTATTCATATTTTCTTACTCTTCAATTTTACAATTTTTATGTGCACCATAGTTTTCTTGTGATTCGTGTGCTTGCCTTTTGTTGTTTATCAGATCTTCAGTTTCTTCAGTTAACCACCATTTGCTTTTCATTTTCTGTTGTTCTCCCAATACATCTTTCAAGCTTGATGTTATAGATCAGTTATAAGCTGACATTTATTGCGCATTTTGTTTTATTCTGTCTTCATATTTAGTTGTAGAGTCAGTCGTTTGTAGGTATCAATATGCCAAATACTGATCTAAGCCACAATATTTACCCTTATATTGTTGATGCTACAGAAAGGGTGTTGTTTAGCCATAAATCGGACTTAAAGGAACATTTAGCCGATTTTGCGACCTATTTACATAGAGCTCTCCGTATGGTGCTACTAGACCATTCATATGAATTCCTACTTTCGAATTTAGATCGCCTGTTAACAAGAGTCGAACAGTTTGTAGGGGTATCTCTTTTTCAAAGCCGTTGTACCTTTTGAATTGCACTTAGAACTTTCTTAGAAAACTTCTCTTCGTGGATTCTTCTAGATTATATGGCATCAGATCTGTGATGGCATCAGTATTTGCAGTCATACATAGAATGGATTATTTTGGTCTTTATAGACTTCTTCGGAATAACGAAATGCTACCATTATAAATGGATAGAAGAAAAAACAAACATGTTGATATCGTCCTAGTGCCCACAGCTAACGATAAATATTAGATAAATTCCACACTTAGATAACTGTATTTCGGCTAGAAAGTTTATGGGTGCAAACCACTTAATTTGCAGAAAGTGGTTGACATTGGACTAAGACCACTGTACCACCCACAGCAGCGGATGGGTTTTTTGCACTTCTGCAAGCAGCCAACTTTAATTGGTCGAATTTCCAGCTACCTCTAAACTCGCGCACTAATGGCTTCCATTTGCAGACGTTAATTAGATTTTGATATAACGTTATTAGCACCCATGGCGGGTGTCGGAGCAGCACTTAGACCTGGACAATAAAAACAAGCCACTTCCGTGTGGGGCATCTTAATTGCGGGGCGGCCAAGGCGTGCGTGCAGTGCCTTCCGTAATTAAACACAATCGACATCGGGGGCAATTAATTACGGGAGCGAAATAATTCTGTTTATTCCGGGACACGCAAAACGGCCAATTCGACGGCCATTACTCGAAACGGCGTCGTTAGCTTCGATGCTCTTGTTTGCATTTCCAACTTTAGACGCAGTCCCCAGAGCCTTGGTACTCCTCGAAAGCACGAAAAATGATAAGCGCGGTTTCAGTAGGAAGTGGCGGTCGCTTGCTGTAATGCGGTTGCAGTGCATGATAAAGGAGGTAGGTTGTCAGTTGTTTCTTTGTGTGGTTTAGAAGTTGAACAATGCGATGATAAATTTGACAAAAAACAGCTCTAGGTCGTCGAAGCCTGTCAGCTGACGGATCGTTGAAATCTCTTGCGCTACATGGAAGAAAAGGAAAATTTAACACCTTCGATGTTGTGTTTATTTAGTTTTTGTATTTGATACCTAATGTGAAAATTAGACCAATTAGCAGTGTTAAGATCAACTGTTTGAACTCGTATATTTCTGAAAGTAGTTCAGAGAACTTCAGACTTCCTAGTTCTCAGATCTTTATGTGATTGTTAAATTACAGGGCCAAATTCGTGGTAAGTTCTTAACATAACAATAGTCAATAATTTTTAACCATAGCCCACAAAACGTCATGGAACACTGTTAAGGGGTGTTTTACTCCAATCAATAGCGCTCCTTTCCATTGTTCGATGAAAACCAAGGCATATTTGAAGTTACTGAACATCCCATATATTCTCCAGGTCTAGCAGTTAGTGATTTTCAATTCTTTTAAAAACATAGAAGAACAAATTACATTTAGGTATACATTTAGGGGATGATTATTGTGAAAAATGCGGTGTGTGAGTAGTTGTACGCAACGTTAAAATAATGATTATTAACTGAATTAACACTTTGATAAATGGATAAGGTATATTGAGAGATACGGAGATTATATGGAACAGGGACCACACTGTTTACTTAATTTGGTTGTTAAATAAAGATTTATAATTACACACAATCCGAATTGCATTTTAAACAGCCTCGTATTTTGAGATACCTAAAAATAAAATTAGAAGATCTCGGTGGCGCAATGATAAAGAGCGCCAGACCCCTATATAGGAGGAAAGGATTTTTCGAAAACCATCCATGTGCGAGGTCGATACTAATCGAGCAAAGCCATTAATCGTCATAATAGTAGCCATGGCGGGAAACGCATTTTTCAACAGTATGGAATGTACAAGGTGTACGTCGCCAAGCACGATTAAAAATATGTTGCTGAAATATTAATTTCTGTCTTTGGTTTAGATTTTACCCATTCAAAAGACCAATAAATTACATATTTCTTGGATACTGGAAGCAAAGAAAGCAACAATCGACTTCAGTGATTCTCTGAAGGCCTGCTACGTTACTAAAAGTAAATTGGTGAACTATTTCGTAGTTCTTCGTATCCAATGAAAAAATCAAAAAGTTGCATATCTAGTAACTATTGGTTTTGCAGATTCACAGAATGTAATGTACTTGTTCTATCAGTTCTATTTTAACAAAAAACTAAGGAATTATGCGATTCTGAATCAAAAACTAAGGGTTTAATCAAAGAAATGCAAGCGTGTTACGCTCTAACATGAATGTACGACAAGTAATCAAGCAAAAGTGTACCCAGCTAGTTATAGTGGGATACAGGCGTGGTTCTATACGGAAAGCGTAGGCGTTTCCATCCAAATTAATTCGGGAGGGAACTAGACACTAGGTAGTTATTATTTGTTGGGCGAGACTTAATTATTAATTTTCGCCCAGGAAATGGGAAACGACCTTGGCGTAGGGATGTCATTGAAATCGTTGCAGCTGCGTACTTACCTTTCTTCCACATATTGGCATTTAATTCCCTCATAAAATCACAAGCATTCAGTTGTATAGAGTATAGACAAACACATTGTACATAATAATGTATATTGCATACGCAAGACTACAGGGGAAAATATTTAGCGACAGCCGAGGTTGGCCGCTATTCTATTTATTATTATCTGAGAAAAATTCCCTAAGATGACGTTACGGTTACAAACTGTAATTTATCCAACCTACTATGCTAGTCACAATCCAACTAGTATATTGACAATATGCAAGACTCTTCCAAGCTCAAGCTGATGCCCATGAGCGAAAAATCAAACAACACACATATAGAATGTGTTTTACTTGAAACGAATACACTTAAGTGTCTTCTATATACTCAAGCATAATGATTTGGAATTCTTGTGGTTTGTACAAACCCTTAAGGTGACTTAAGCTGTATATTGCGATTATTTCTAACTTCCAGTCTTCTATGATCGATTAAAAATGCGAGCTCTTCCAAACTCTCCTAGCGATCAAGATAGGCCGAATTCGATTTGGAAATATTTTTTAGCATCCTCATAAACCTGCAGGTACGATTTTTTTAAAAACAAATAAAAATAATTAATTTTGATGCATTAATAATCGCAATATGGTCAAAATATAGAGTATTTGTGTGTTTACTCCAGATTGTTTGTCATTTTATTTTTGGAAAAATTCTCATTTTCAATCAGTCATATTTGGCGGGTATGCAAATGTGGAAATAATCCAAATAGGTAGATCAATTCCTCTTGGAAGTCTGTACAAGCCACCACAATTTCAAAACATTATTGTTAAGAATAGAAAAGATACGTAGGAATCTGCATTTCAAGTGAAACACACTGTATAATAACAACATCCGATTATAAAGGTAAGCAAGCTCCAGCTACTAGCTACTAAATAGAGATGTATATACATGCAGGCGCTACAAACGTTGTGGGAGCTATCCAGAAACAACAATAATTATGACTGTATGCGGCATTAACAATGCCGACATGAAGGCAAGCACACCTGCAGCTTCAAGTAGTGAAGTTTCCAGCTCCAGTTTCCTCGAGATTCGTTTAACGCATTGGGTGGGCTTTCTGTAGATCTGGAGTACGATTGGCCCACAAGGATGGTCTCCGGAACGAGAGCGATGCGGGAGTTTTGACCTGGGGCAAGAGTAAGCCAAGGAGATTTTCACACAGCGGGACCAAAAATCTGCAAGGACCTCGTATGTATGTAATTGTTGTGCGTGTACGAGAATCCGATCACTGTCGGTTATTAGAACCGGCTACACTTAACCCATGACAACGTGACCGACTAATGTTTAAGCAGGTCGAAGTTTAATACAAATCCGGTTAAATAGTGACCACGAATTTACGGCAGGATTGCCTGCACTCGCAGGTCTGGCTTCGTTGCCTGTTTGCCCCGCGCGTCATAGCGCTAGTCTTCCCAAATAGCGTTCCCACTTCGAGTCGGGTGAGAAACTGAAGTGTGAAGGCAAACATTTGGTGATCGCTCCTTGGCGTTTAACGCGAACATCCCCGCTTCCGGGGCGAGATCATAGGCATACACGCTGAAATTTTTCGCGGTAGCCTAAAACTGTCTTAGTTAACCAAAAACATGGTAATCGTTGGGGCCAAGATCATAGGAGTACGGTCGGTGAAGAAGCGACTTAAATGTTGTCATCCATCATGAGTAAGTTACCCAACCATTTAAGGTTTCTTCTTTCAATTCGATTACTCCCTTCGGCGTACATTACTCTTCGTATTTTTGCGTTGGTTACATACTCCTACCTTGAAACGTAGGCACTCCTGAAGTAGTAATTCTTTTATTTTCGATGCCAGGTATCCTACCAGAGTTTAAACAATTTATTACTATTTTACTTTGTTCGATACTGCTTTTTATTTCAGTTGAACCCGGCATTTCGTTATTATTGCCCCTCAGCATTTAAACCTATCAACTTGCTTTAGAGAATTGTTGTTGTCTCTTAGTATTTCTACTTATGCTTCCGGGTTATGTTAATGTTTCGACCCAACCCCAAATCTCAACGAATATAAAACGTGTTGTGTAATAGATATTCCCATTCCATGACAGTTCCTTCGCCAGTCTAAGTATATATTAAGGAGTAAGGCTGAGAAGCTGCACTTCTGTCTACACTCATGACAGTGCCCTTTTTTGTTTGATACACGCTTGATTGTCTTCATACAGTACCTTGATGATGTCCCATTTTCCCATTAATTCCAAATCACCACAGCTTTTTACGGGCATGATGCCATAAACATTTTTCCAACAAATAAAAGCTAGGTAAATTCGTTTGTCTTGTATATATTCTTTGCTCTGTAAGCTATTGTATTGTCTATAAATTATCCACACATTACCTTCTTATGACCAATCCACTTTGTTCTTCGCTACAGTGTGCATTTTTAGCAACTATTCTTCTCATTATACTGTTGATAGTTACTACATATAATGAAAGAATCTGAGAACATGTCCACTGCTGTAAAATTTTGTATTATTCGAGGTATTTGCTCATTAAATATAAGATTGTTCTCCATATTCTCTACGTAGCGATTCATAATGTTACCCATTGATCCAGTAAAATTGTATTAAAGTCCTTTGAAACATTGTTAGTCTTCATAATCTTAAGACATCTTCAAGCCTGTTTTGATCCTGCGCCGCCAAGTAGGTTGTCAATTTGCTGACATTTTTCTTTCTGTATTAACCGTTTAACTTTTTCCTTAGATCATGTATAATCATCAGTCAGATATAGACTCCCTTCTTAGTTTGCATCTTTAATCTCCTCACTCAGCCACAGCTGGTTTCATTTATTTTGATTATCTATTTCACCTAGAGCTTTCTTTGCTGCTTGATTAATTGCTGTAGATATTTTCTCATGTTGTATTTCGATGTTATAGTCGGTTTTACCCTGTCGAGTATTGTAGTAATAATAGTAAAGCATAAATAATTTGTATAGACAACGATTACAAATTGAATATGCGAAATAGATCAGTTAGCCAGTAATTTTCTGAAAAAACAGCATTACTAAAAATGAAGAATGAACAAGTATTTCGTATTGCGCCAAAGAGGGAACTGGGGCATATTGGTTTCAAAATATCTAAAATAAACGTAAGTAGAAGCTCACCAGCACGTGGCTTATTAGAAGCTTCAACAGCTGAGCCCCACACAGACCTCCATCTGACCAGTGAACCTAACAAAAGGAAAGTACAATCAAATGACAGAAAGAATGCAGCTAGTGATATATCTGGATAGAATTTGACAACAAAAAACACAAATAATTTTTGCAAGACTTAGATAACGACATAGCTCACAAATAAATCTTACGAATTAACATCGAATAGATAACATGAAAGGAGAAAACGCCTGGCAACTTGGTAATCCGAAATGATGGTGTGCATCCAACGTTTAGAAGGGACGAGGAAATGTCATATATAGACCTACGAAAAAATAGTGAAGTAGATAGAAGGATGAGAATTACTGGAAAACGAGTCCCCAAGCTTACATAAATATAAAAATTCCCACTACCATCTAACTAAAAATCAAGAAAAGAATCAACCATAACCAAACAAACTAATGGGTGGAACTGAAAGAGCATGATCGAGACCGATGCAATTAGCAGAGAGGTACAGAGTACAGAGGAGCACAGATAAAACACCAGAGGAATGCAATGCAATATTAAATCAAGAGAGCGTGCAACGAAGCCATGCCAAAGAAGAGATTACCGAGGGTACACAGGAATTAGGCAGAACAATTCGAAAACAGTGCATTTGCCTTCTTCGCAGTACTGAAGAAGGGAAATGCGAGTCAATAGGATTGCGACGACGATAGATGACACGGAGGTAGCGAAAGAAGACTACTCTAAAGCTAAAAAAGCTCTTATGGCAGCTATCATTAAACCCAAAGAGGAACATTGAAGATAACTGTGCTCAGAAATAGACCCAGATCTATGGAGAAATTGCTATAAACTATAGCAAAAAAGTCAATGAAAATTGCATCTCCTGTAACTATACCGGTGGACATGCAAAAAAAAAACATAGTAAGAATTACTAAACACGAAATGGTAGGGTGGGTACAACCACATCACAGAGGTACCTTCCTTCACAGGGGGACTCAAAACGGCTGCCACAAAGTGCCGGGGCCTGATTACATACCAGTAGAAATCGTTAAGATAATAGTCAGAGTGCAGACAAAATACGTACTACAAGCACTAAGACAAGAAAACTTCCCGCAAGCTTGGGACAAATCACTAGAGGAACCAACGTCATACAGACCATTGTGCCTGCTAGATACTATGTGTAAACTGCTGGAGCAACCCATAGTAGGGCGTTTCAAGGCAAAAATACAGAAAGGAGAGGAACTGTTTGAGAGACAGTACGGTTTCAGGAGGAAGCGTTTAACGAAACAGGTAATCAGAGCAGTAATAAGGGTAAAAGGTAGACCAAAAAATGGCGTCAATTGAGTCTCATTGATTCAGATTATGATGGAAGTAGTTTGAAGAGAAATAGCACATTATTCAATGGTATTTAAAACAAAGTAATAACTATCCTTATAACTGACAATGAGAACTCAGAAGATATCGAGGTAAATAGTAGCATTCCACAAGGATCTGCTCTTGGGCCAATACTATGAAATGTGGCATACGATAGAGTTTTTAGAATACAACTACCAGTACGAGCTTTATAATTGCTGCACAAACTGAAGCAGAACTAAGAGTGACAGCAAACGAAGCAATCCATATCATAGCAAATTGACTACGAAATATAGGGTTGATGTTTGCACCTGTGGTAATGGTAGGAAGGAGGCGATATGAACCCATAACCATAGATTTAGAAGGGATTCGATTGCATTTCAAGACGGAAACCACGGAGTCCTAATAGATTCGAATCTGAATTATGGCACAAACGTAAGGCGAAAGGTACTAAGGTTTGTGGCACACTCCATAAAGCTGTATAGCGTAGAAATATTATACAATGCAGTTGCTAAGAACAGGAGCCGCGAACAAATGGAAAAGGTGTACAGACAGATGGCTGAGAGGGAAAGGCTGATGGAAAAGTGGCAGAAATAATGACTTTAGAGAAACTAAGAGAGCTGGACGAGACGATTAATAGCAGACATATGGGTAAACAGGAAACATGGAAAGGTAAAATACTACGTTACGCAATCATTTACAGGACATAGGTGTTTTGAAACGTTCCTGAAGAAAATAGGAAAACTCCAAAGTGATGCAAGCCACGATTTGTATGCCTTAGATGACATGGAAGTAGAAAGACCTGCCGCTAAAAATTGGCACGGACAGTGCAGAAAATAAAGAAAATTGGGGGATTATTACCGGGCTACTAGAAAAAATTACGCAGACCAAGAAAAATGAGGAGAGACGATAACAGATGCGATAGACAGTGTTAGTGCTGATGCGATACGAAGGTGAATCCCGTCGCTATTGGCGACGAACAGGAGGGATTTTTAGTGGATAAAAATGCCAGTCATCTGCGGAATCAAATACTTTTTCGCAGGAACACTTTTGAAGGTTTTCTCTCAAAACATAAGAAAATGTTATTTGCTTGTTCTCTTATAGTCAGGTACTGAGTTGTGTCAGTAGTTTTTAATTAATTTTCTTACCATGTACTATACACAGTATACACCACGCTCATCCTCAGCAATAACCACCTATATGGTCGTCAGCGTGCACAGATGATCATTGCCTATGTTTATCCTCATCCTTGAGCATTTCTTGCTCCACTAATTGCATCTAAAGATGATTTTATATAAATTCTAAAGAGCGTAAGGGACAGACAACACCCTTGCTTTAATCACTTACTAAAATCAGTATTTAGAGTTTTCAAAATAAGGCCAAGTATCTCATGTTGATAAGAGTATAAATACTATTATATAGTTTTATTATAAAGGAGATGTGTGATAACATGCAATCATCATTAAAGTGCTATAAAAATCACATATCTCATTCTGTGACTTACTATTTACTGTACGAATGCTTAGTCAAAGCACAGCCAATCTTTTGTACTTTTAGACCGCAAATTATACTCACACATACGCCGAGCTAAAGCTATTAGCAAATAGATTAGGTGCCGCAAATAAATCTTCTGGTCTGGCTCCAGTAGCAGTCGTGTCAAGATATTTCTGCGCGATAAACCTATACATAACGATTCGTAATCTCAATTATCTGCGCGAGTAATAATTATAACCACCCGTAAAATATGCGCGTTATTACCGTGTTGTGTAACATGGCGCCTCGTTCAACCGCAGCTCCTTGCTACTATCTCTGGCGGTGCGAGACAATACAGTCGCAATAAATAATTGCTGAATGGAATATTTTCAAGGTGCGAGCCGTTGTAAAAACGCAATTTGCACCTAATAGCGCGTTGCTCGTTTTTTTGCTGACGAATCCGGTACGTGGATATGTGTATTCTCCTTGATCTGCTTCTTTTAATATATTTTTAGAATTTGTCTAAATTTTGCAACAATCTCTGCGAAAATAAATTATTAATTTTAACATAGAAAAGTGTCTTGTCTTTTTGGAAAATAATTTGAAGAGTGGCATAGGATATTTTTTATGAAATGGCGTGGCCTATAGCATAAGGTAGCAAATGCCGAGGAATGCAATATGCCAAGGGTCGAAATCACCAGATAGAATACTTGATGTATGATTGAAAAAGGTTTTTAAAAGGGCTATCCATGTCAGACTCAAACAGAAACTCAAAATATCTCTGCTGTAATCGGATTATCACTGATTGTACATACAATATTGTATGTACCTCCAGCGTAAATTAGCATTTTGACCCTCGGCGTGCTATATCTGTCGGTGCTTCACACCTCGTGGTATCGAGAGATAAAAAAACTGATCCTCAGCGGGCTGTGGAAATTCAAACGTATGAATAATATGTTGGTGGCACTGTAAGTCTATGTCAAATTCGAGGTTAGCAGGTTAGGTTTTGCGTCAGTTTTGACACAGACTGACGCAAAACCTAACCTGCTAACCTCGAATTTGACATAGACTTACAGTGACTTGACACAGACTGGCACAAAACGTGCTAACCTCGAATTTGGCATAGACGTACAGTGCCACCAACATATTATTCATACGTTTGAATTTCCACAGCCCGCTGAGGACACTTTTTTTGGATCTCTCGATATAATTCACACTGCGGGCCGATAACACCTTGTTAAACTCCAGATGGCGCAAAATATTCGCTTTAGGCTTCCAATAAGATCTAAAATACGCCTATTATTAATCAAGCGTAGCAAGTTATTTTTAACTATATATTTTATTACTACTAAGTGATCTGATACGACAAGGAAGAATTCAAGAACTTGGAAAGGAGAAAGAAGTTTGAAAGAATAATACGGAAGAATTTGAAAAAGAGACTGGAAATAAAAAAAGATTATTCATTCAATAATGCTTAGTCAATGCCACAATGTCCGTCAACAATAAGATATTACACTCTTATCATTTCTTACATTTGTCCTCTAATGGTAGCTCACTCCTACCCAGAGATTATTCGCACCCTCTACCTTGTTGTTATACTAATTAATCCCTGTCTGGTTAAGGAACTGCCACGCTGTTGGACACCGAGGAACGCATTAACTCTGAATATAATTTACTAAAGGGTTTTGTCAATATTCATCAGGCTTACCCTGCAGGTTAGCGAGGGATATGGTCACTGGTCAGGTCACTGCCGTTGACAGTTTAAAAGTTCATAGAGGTGATCATCTTACCAAACCCTTCTCTCGTAGTGTATAATAGTATAGACCGGCCTTAATAGGACGAACCATTAAATTCTGTATGCGAAAGTTGTCTCTCATACTCTGTTGCTCATTTTGGTTATTCCCGAGTATTTTATTTCCATAACTCCTGTTTGTAGGCTTTCCCCTATCCGCCACCTGGGAAGGCGCCCGATAATGCAACGCAATGATAGAAAACAACCGAATATACAAGGAACAAAACAAAGGTCGCCAACGTCACAAACGGAATGACTCATCTCAAGTGGAGGTGGAGAGGATATAATGGGAGGTACTTAGATGGTAAATGTAACAGCATCACAAATAAATGGGTCCTGTGGTACATGAAAAAGGTAGAGGAAGACCACAAATGTGCTGGATCGATGATATTAAAGAACTGGGTCATTCAGAGGAGATCTATGTCAAAAGTTGGAATAGAAAAAACGATAACTGGTATGATGTGTAAAGCCAAGAAGCACCAAGAACGAATAATGATAAATATCATTGTGTGTGTAGAGATAAGCAGATAAAAATAACATCTTTAACAGATGATTCAATCACTGCGAAAGAAAGAGCTACATCAATGCGTCAGCCAGAAGAAGAAGGAGAAATAACACTCCATATTAGACGAAACCATCAATACTACAGCTTGTGCAAACAACCAGAATGGAACCTAGTCATCGTCTATCATCAAAAAGTTTCAACATGTCATCCATGAATACCAACGACAAGAACAACTAGTTATATTAACTCAGTATAGTGTGAATCCAAATTGACTTATTTAGAACTCTCGCCAATCAAACAGGACTACTACATCGAGGTATGTCACAGCACCAAACAGTTTTACGCTATAAATTTGTTCAACTGCTGGATTGGACCCATGCCTAGAGGAAATAATTTCTGTACTGAAGTCTAATTGTCCTCATATCATTACTGTATTTAGATGATATTGGGAGTTTCAGAGAGAAAATTTCAGTATTGATAACGACCCCCACCCAAGACAGCTTCCTCCCTCTGTTATTGTCGAAAAACTTCCTGGTAGTCGCATGAACGAACGCTTTGTAAGATAAAATTCCAAGCGTAGTTATCCAAATGCGACTATGAATAATAATCACAGTCTGGAAACTGAGTGAAATCTCCACAGAGTGAAACCTAGACATCGTCTGTCTCTATAAATAATAAGAGAAAAAACTTGCCATGTAGTCCATTAATACCAAATACCAGAACAACTAGTCAGCTGATAATATTCTTAGTATAGTGCGAATTTAAAATGACTTGTCAGAACCATCATTAACCAAACTGGACTACAACATAGTGCGGCATTACATATTAGAAAAAATTATCAGAGAAAGTTAAGTACAACGTGCTCGTTTACGATAGTGATAACAGATATAATCTTTCATCTCATCGGCCATATTCGGTCCGAATTTGTTGGTACGTTGGTGGACGACCTCTTAATCTCTTTCCTGCATAAGGCCTCCGCTGTAGTATACTATTAGAGCACCTGTCATTTTTATATAATTTTTGTAATGCCCCTAATTCAGAAAATTTGTTTGCGACCTTTCAAAGGTATATTAAGGATTTGACGTTCCATGGATCTTGGAGCTAATTTCTATATTGTGTCATTATGTTATCACAGGAACAACACATTGCTCAAACAAGCTAGTTCAGAGGTTCCTGAAGATGGTACTTAATTAGTATCCACCTGCACCTTCATCTATCTACTTCGATGGCCTGATTTTCTCCGCGAAGAATTATTTTACTGCTTAAATAGATGTAATTAATTATATTGCTACGGGCACAAAGCGACTTATTTTGAGCTAGAGTAATTTGGCGTATTATTCGAATTGTCCGCGCTACGTTTCGTCACTGTAACCACGAGGACCCGGCGAGCGCGCGTTTTTCATCGCTGTCTACTTGATTCCGATATCTGTCAGCGCTTAGATGTCTGTCGTTTTTCAACCTAACCTCAATTTTTGAGGTTAAGTTCTCTTGAAGCCTCCTTTCTTTGCTTTTTCGTTGGTGCGAACTGAATCTTTCTGATTTGCGTGGCATTTTCAGCAGCTACTGCCGGTGATAATGTCACAGTAGCTGCTACCGTGCTCCTCTGGTCATGCCAGGTGTATTAGCTGTCTAACTTTCCCGGCGAATACAAATACTGCGGCGGCCTTGACCTAAATTCAGAGCGTACTGCTGTTATCGGAAGAGCTTGCAATTTGCCTAGGGAGCTGTCACGCCAAGGGTGTGACCGTTCCGTTTGTTCACTTTTTTAGCTCTCGAGTTGAATTCTTCGAATTCCCCGTGAATGTGTCATTTCGATTGAGACTATTGTTCTGCCGAGTTGCCAGCGTGTTCGACTAAATCCCTTCAGGATTCCTCGAATTTCACCTTTGCTTACTGTGTGATAATTTGACCTTGGGCTCGTCTTGTGTTGAGCCTTGGCGCCACCGCCTCCGACGAGTTTCACCATCATCAAAGCTTAATTTGCATTAATAACAATATTAACTCTCCTTAACTTTAATAATCCACGTAGTTTGCCCATTTAACATAATTGCTGTTGTATCTATACATTTTATTGTTATATTTCAGTTCTTATGTTTATTGAGTACATCCGGCGTACTGAACGTTTGCATTGAAGTATCATATTTTTGACTATTATACATTTTATTATGATTATGTGTCTTTTAGTTAGTGCAAACTGAGTTATGGCCTGATTAAGATATTTATTGTCGTTCAGATTATTGTGATTTTGATTAAGCTTTGAGGGTATGAGTTCTTATTTCAATTTGAGCACTTTTTTTGTAAGACGTGTTGACGTTCCTTCTGTCCTGTTTGGTTGTTAAGCTGTCTTGAACTAATTTATTGATAATGCAATTGATGAAGAAGAGGACTAGATGTGTAATATGGTTTTTAGGCCGCTGCACACATATTAGGCCGGAAAGTACTATTTTAGAGGACTAGTGTGGAAAATGTAACTGCGCAGGGCTAGTCCGGAAAATTGACGTTTTGATTGGTTTGAAATATTTGTTGACTGTTGTTGTGGTGTTGCGTGTTTCAGTATTTAGGTTAAATTCAAAATGTACGTAACTCATCCGGAAATACTCTTTACAGGACTTGGAAGATTACAGGCCTGAAATGTGCCAAGCGTCCTGTAAAGATACTCTTTCCGGGTTTGTTACGTAAACTGCTATTGATAAGTATTTTACTTGGGAAGATTCCCAGACACTAGATTAGTAATGTACATAGGGTAGGAGAAAAAGACTCAGAGCACTAATTATTTTTTAATATAGTCACCACGTACCTCTACACACTTTTTCCACTTTTCCTGGAGTTGCAGTGTTTCCTTACAATGGAAGTCTTTTTTTCCCTTCAGAAGAGTAACCGGCGACCTCGTAGGTTTTTCTTTGATTCGTTAGCATCAAAACGATTCGTTGGCTAATTTTCTCAAAACAAAATAAACTTTATTACTACTTGGATACGGTTTCTGTCCGGCTAGTCAGGAAGACGGCGTGCAGCTCCTTAAGTAGTAACACATGATTAAAAGCCAAAAGGGCGCCAACGAATCATTACCAATTAATGACAAGTGTACCCAGGCATGCATTCAACTGAGAATTTGTAAACTCAACTAGCACATAATTTCCTGAAAGAAAATCTCAAGTCAGGCACAGGTAGAAGTAACAAATAATATCACCGAAATGCTAATATCACAGTATAGTGGTTTCTAATTTGGTAGAATTCAGTACAAATATTCGATAATTATTAGTACAGATTTCGAGTAATCATTAGTACGAATTTCAAATAATTATTGGCTGGTTTAAAGTTAATCAGTAGTACAAATTTCAAATAAAAAGCATACACAACAGTTGTAACAAAGGTACAAACATGGTTCACAACAGTTTAAAATTAAATGCGGTCTCAATTAACCTAAACGCCGGGGTTGGGAAATCAAATATTCAAATACGCAGTTCGTGAAGCGAACTGTACAATAGCAGCCAACGTTCGAATTGGTAGCAATCGGGTGACCTACCACTGGTTCACTGCTTGCATATTCTATAATTGCGCTTAAAAGGAGGGAAGGCAAAAGCTAATCTTGAGCCCCTTCTGCATTATATGTGATGATCCAGATAAGCGGCGCTTTACACATCCGAGGAGAAATGGCGACGGTTCGGTCGCGGGGCTGGCGTTTCACGGCCAATACTCAATGTATGAGTTTTAGGAGCCCCGGACTGGTTGCGTTACCTAGATGAATTTGGACAACGTGCCGCTGAATAACAGGTGGAGCGCATATAAAATCCGCCAACTAGGCGCGAGAAACAAATCCTCGGCAGAACTTCCCGGGCTACAATAATTCTGCAGGGGCCACGAACCAAAACAAACATATTCTGTAAACGCGTAAAGCCGCAGGGCAATTTCAAAAGCGCTACACCCAAGTCCTAATCACGGGTTCCATGAAAAAGAGACGCGTTCAAACAAAAGCCAGCATTCGAGTCGCTTGGCAGATAAGAGTCAAGGAAGGCCGTGATTGCGCGAAAATACGAAAACCTGTGCTACAGACATTAAAGATATAGACGGCTCACACACCGAGCTGTGAAAATAGTAGAAGAGGCATCTAAACGTAACAACGTAACGTTTTTGAGTAAATAATAGTTGCAGGGGGCCATATAGGGGTTATACGCACAAGGAATCCTAATTTTTACATGGGAGCTTGAGGTGGTTGGGCTTTGGTCACTCCTTCATTCTGGTGAAGAATCAGAACCGCTTTGTTCGACAAATTTTGACGATATTCCTGTATAGCACGATGTAGTTTCTCAAGTGTGCTAGAATAGGCACTGACTGTGATTGTTTTAGTTTTCTCCGGGTAATAAATTAAGAGAATTTCCCGATGGCCCCAACGTTGTCATAACCATAATGGTTATGGATCCACTGCATTTATTTCTGCCTGGTCGTAGAATCTCAATAATGGACCCATGCTTCATCGCCTGTCACTATTTTGCACAACATGTCTGAAACTGTTTTCAGTAAATCCAAATTCGTTGAAGAAATCTCTCGACGGCAATGTTTCTGTTCAGGAGTCAGAAGTATTGGAACCCATCTGGCTGACACAAAATGTGCAGAACACTTGGATTGGATATCGTCAACTCCAGAGCGATTGCTGCTACCTTCAAGCGTCGATTTTCAAGAACCACCGAAGTTTCTACACATTTCAGTTTTCGACTGGCCTAGTCTTGGTCGTCTTGTACTGATTCACGAATATAATGCGAGCACTCTCGCAAATATACTTTGACGTCTGTTGTAATATTCATTTATTTTCATAGCTAGATAAATTATTAACCTAGTACCCCTCGCAAATTGATCGCCAGCGTGGCCCAGCGGTTAGGGAGTTCGACTGCCGTGCTACGGTGCGGAGTTCAATTCCCACATCTGGCAACTAGCGGGCGGCCCACCCAGTCGCTTTAAAAATTGGGTAGCGATACCACAGTTGTGAAAGTAGGGAAAGTAAGGCAGTTGTCGCAGGCGTGATGCTAACCACATCATCCAGTACGCCGTTAACGTGTGCCAGATGACTGGGTTTCGAAAAGAGATATTTTGGTGACCTTGACTCGCCTAGTCTCAGGTCATGCTCCTACGTGTGGAATGAACCGCCGTGAACTTTACTTTTTACCCCTCGTAAACTAGATTCTCAGGGCTATCTATGAAAATATAACACAGTATAGACTACATAAGTTGTACCAAGTTTTCAAAGATTTCACCATCATCAAATACCAGCAAAACGGTATATAGGTCGCCGCTGAACATCATTTTGCACTAAAAAAAATTGTGGGAACTCGATTTCGTGATGATGTCCTTCACATTTCTTATTAACCAAGTCGAAATGTAATAATCGAAGTCGTTTTAGAAAACGCTAATTTGTTTTATCAGTTATCCTCAAGCGCATAACATACCCAAGTATTGGATCTCTCCATTTGGAGAATTCCTACATTCCCAAGAAGCCCCGATTTTCCCGAGAAAATAAAGGTAGCCCAAAGCTCTTCCATAAATAACGCTCGACGTCGGCGGAAGCGCGAGCTGTTGAATGTTTTGTTGGGGCATCGAGAATCCTCCCGATGCTATTTTCATCGGATTTTTCCTTACTTTCCGTAATCACTTGTTTAAATTCACCCCAGCTTCCGCCCGAGTATTTATTAAGAGGTCAGAGACCCGGCTGCACCGCCGGCAAACAGGAACTCTTTCTGCTCCTGGTTTATCTCCGTCGAGAAGCTCCCGCAATAAAGGTGCCGGAAGGAAATATTCCCCGGGATGAAGAGGTGACCGCCGATTTTATTGGGCGTTGCGTTGCAATTAAGAGCAACAAGCTTTTTACTTCAGTTGTCGATTTGCATGAAAAGCAAGAAAACCCCTTAAGGAAAAAACGATAATGGAGGGCTTGTAGATATAAATTTTCGTAATTGCTGAGGGCACTGCAGTTCGTTTGTGTACTTAGGTTGGGGTGAATTAAACTGTGCGCTTTCTTTAGGAATTTAGCCCCTTGTGTTGCGGGTAAATACGCTAAATAACTCGCAAGGGGTTTATAAAACGAATCAGGCTGTAAAGTTGAAATTTGTGAATATTTCACAAAACTCATTTCATCAGTACATCCTGTATAATAACGGTTTGAAACAGTTAAACATCCCTAAAACCACTATTATTTAATTTTCAATAATTCTAACTTTACATAATCTTAACGACATCAGCTTCTTAAGAAATATACAGGATAGGCCACGAAATATGTAACCCTTAGCACTATAATATCAGAACCGAAATCCTACGTACATATTTAATGTCAACACAGATCCCCAATATTTATCTAAACAACATTAATCAGAGTCGCGCCTTTATAACATTAAAGTTTTGGGTATTGACAGTTAATTCTGACAATTTTATGTACTGAAGATTGAAATTTATAATCAAATATTTAGTTTACATGTCTGCAATAAAGTTTGTTACGTTCATTTTGACGGAAGCCTATCTTATTTCATTTACTAACGTTAGCCCTAGTGATCTAACCACCTTAGTTTCCCCTAAAAGCTTGTTAATAGCTAGACGAATTTAAAAGGATTGAGGCAATTTCATCTGCCACGGTGAACGTTGAGGTTCGTTGCAGGTATGGGTTTAATTTACATATTCGCAAATGGTATTGTTCGGCCCGTTTGAAACGCCATGTTGATTATTTAGCTGTGGCAGTTCAGTATTTACCTATTTTAAATCAAGGATCTGCTTTGAGGTTTTGTAGGTAAGGTATGTGTGGATTGTAAAGGGAAGATAGCTCGTGTCCCTCAGGAGTGACATTGCTTGGAAATTCCTGATAATGCAGCGTTTGGCGAATTTAGTCGAATCTGCGCGTGATATCCCGTGCAGTCTTGATTGGTCATACTTGTTCTGTTGTGTTTGGCGTAGTGCCTACTCTATTTCGCGAGTTTATCGTATTGTCACTATCAATGATAGCACAGTCGTTTAGAAACTTTCTCTACGGTCAGATTGTCTAGGAATATTTCTTCCCACTATGGTGGCAAATAGCTTATCAGTTTTCGTTTGTCTTTCGGCAGAATTCGTAAAAACAAACCATATAAATCGTCCATGACTAGCGCGATTTGTGACTGGTTACTGCATTTCTGTTATTTTTTCCAATTCTTACTCTGGTTAGTTATATAGAATTTGGGAAAAACGCCATTGCGGTGAAATAGCAGGTTTTATGGGGAGTCCTGTTGATTCACAATTTGTAGCAATTCTGTGTATTTTCATCTCATTTTTTTATGGTTGTTAAGTCAGCACCTCCGGATTACTCTGTAGGATAGAGCGCTTATCCGATTTACACCTGACATGAGCTTTTTTAAAGGGGCTCTTCGCATGTAAGCTAATTGCGTCTTTTTATTACAGTGCGTTTAGGGCGTAGGGAAGATTTTTTCTTGGCATTGAGGAATTTCTGCATTTTCGGATATCCGAAATTTCGCATTGTTATGTGTGTGAATTTATATTTGGATTAATAGTTGTTGGATTAGTCTCCTACAATTGGATCGTAGAATATGGTTGCTAGATTCGAGTTTCTAGTGGCAACTGTGGCTGTTTGGACTTTGTTTTTATAGGACGCGGGATACTAGAGATAATCCACAACCTTGCTTATATTTAAATAAATATTTTGTCAAAATTCAAAATGCATTAACATAAATCAGCTTGAGAACTTACGATATTGAAATGTTCTTGTTTACTTCAGACTTACTGGGTGTTAAGCTTATATTTGAAATTAAAGATTGCTTACGTTATGTTCCGTACGCATCGTGTATACGACGCGGGTTTGGTATTGGGTTTGTCACAATTACGCACGTACCTGGCCTTCAAATACCATAGATATAATATCTTATCTGGGTACGAGGAACTACCCTTTTATATTATTGGTTTGAATGTGTTGGAAATAAATATCACTTTAATTGCGACGTATTTATGTTTCTTTTCTTCTATAACAGCGTAGAGATTATCAAAGAGCTTGCATCTGATAAATGTAACTTTGAGGTATCTCCCTTCAATGTAAGTTGCTGTTACCATATCACCATGAAATCTTCCAACTTAAATTTGCGAGTGGTTGAACAATCAAGTTGGTGCCCCCCCCCCCCCAATTTGGTTTTGATCATTTTAGTGTTAACTCACTCCCTTCTTTGGAGTAGCTCAGCCGGCGCGTTGAATGGTATTGATTAAAGGGCTGCTTTAGGTATTCACAATTTGCTATTCTGCTTATATTGCAGTGTTACAAAATTATCATCAGTTTATTCTAGTGCTATTGGGCATTAGAACATTTAGCGGTCATAAGTTTCTTAGGTATTAAACTCTAGAGCCGATTTTTTTAAATTCATATAACGATTAATAGAATTCAAGGTAGGAATTGGACTTCAAATATCGAGCTTCTGCGAAATACCTTATAAAAGAAATTCAAGATTAGGTATTAAAATTATTACAAAATATATTGCATTTTAGATATGAGATTAAAATTCTTGTTTTATTACTTTATGGGTAAATATGAACTATGAAAATGTCAGAAATTAAATGTTCCATAATTCAAGCTAAAATATAAATCTGTTTATGAATAGTTTACACTGCTGTAATGACTTTGCTTTTGGCAGTACCAGTTCATTAGATAGGTATTTTTTTAAATATGACAAGCACTAATAGTACAACAGTACCAGATGCGGGATATCAAATTAAAATGCAATAGAATTGTATTTTTATGTAGCGACAATTACTATCTACATTTTCACATATTATTAACTGAATTTTATGTGTCCACCTCATATAAATTTTTAGAAATGCATATGCTTGATATTGGTGTTAGCAGATACGGAATTTTCATCACTCTACAATTTATTCCACTCTTCCGATACATAATTTCATGCGGGCAATTTAAATTGCATCTGTAAGAAAGTAAATATTCATATCATAAACAAAATTTTGCGTTGCCAATAGAATTTACAAATTCTAAAATTTAATTTTCCATAATATTAAGCTTATATTTTAGGAATTTAATCTGGCATACCCTTAATCAAATTTTCTACAAATTGATTTTCACTTGAAGTAATAACTTATACAGAGACATCGAAAAACATTGAAGATCACGTAATATAGTCAACCCGTTTTAATAGTGTTGCCAACAACGTTTATAAAATGTTAATCCGACAGGGACAGTGGCATGCCACATATAAAGGAATAATGGTTATTTATGTAGCAAGGGCTTAAGAAGGCTTGAAAATTAGAGCTCAAAGCATGGCCGTAGGTTCTAACACGACAAGGGCCATAAACGCTAATTATGCACGAAGTGCAAACATTTTGTGTACAGACCGGAATATTCACAATTAAAACCAGATTTATAATTTAGTATAAAGTACTGTATAGCCCTTGAGCTGTAAATTGCCCCAGTCAGCCCTCAAAACTAGGGTATAAAGTGACCAATTTCGCCCGGTCGTACATAAACGTATTATAGGAATATTGTAACAAAACCTTGTTAGCCCCTTCGTCGAGACGTTAAATTGAAATAAGACGTTTTGTACGCCTTAGTATGTTTACATAGTAATTTGTGCACCAACAATAGACGCCCCGAACCTACACAATTCAAATGTCGTTTGTTGGCCACGCAAACGCTGATCGCTGAATGTAAGCTTATGCACCAAACTGTAAGCACTTCAAGGCGTATTAAGCTGTTTCTTAATTAACTCACCGCAGGCATAATGTACTAAAAGCCGCTGACACCTATGTAGCTTTGGACTGGCTGTGCCTCCCGTAAACCAGCGATGCTCGAAGGATCCAGATGGGTCGGTGAACACAGGCAAATCTGAACGATCCATTGCACTAAAACAGAGCCGTATCCGCGTAATTACAAGTACGACACCTAACTAATAATGAAAAAGTATGCAAATACAAACTGGCTATATATGTGAAAACCAACACTCCAGACGAGGGATACCAGATGCCCGTTTCAAGATACTTACCTTAAACAAGTTTAAAAATAAGAGTTCTGAATAGAACAGTTGTTTATGCAAAGGCAATAAAGTGTCGTAAGTAAGAATTTAAAACTATACCACGAACGTCACTGCTTGAAAACGTCAAATCGATAATTGCATATGCGTTTGAACATTACATACGCTAAATCCGCAAATATTATAGGTCACGTGCTCATGCATGATTTATGATGATAATTGCAATTTATAGAACAGACAATGGATTTCGCATATCAAAAATGCAGCATATCGAACAGGAGTTATTATCGAAGGTTTTACATATCATGAACGGAATTTCACATAGTAAATAGTTACATACAGTTGTACACGTTGTGGTTAATATGAGGTTCCTAGTCTCTATTAAAAGGAAAAATACGAACACTAAATGAATTGCAACACAAATTGCACTGTACATAATTTTAAATCAGTTTGTCGGAAGTTGAAATGCACATACCGGAAATAAAATTTTGTAGTAACAAATATAAAAATCCATAGAGGGAAAAGCGCTAAGACTCCGAAATGAAACTCTCCGAGTACAATATAACACAAACCAAATAGGAAGCAGTGGCTGCTCGTGGAGAATTTTGATAGTTGAGCCAACCACCGAACATAAAATGCATTTTCCACCCTCTCACAGACAAAGACAGGTTTCGATATCCCGAGATTTAAATATATCCCACATGGACTGGTAAAAGTTAGCATAAGTAAAAAAATTTACCAAACTTTACATACTAATAAGATATGATGAACTGTTATTTGAAGATGTGCCAGTAAATTATGAGTATAATAAAGTGGTAACCGTAAGTATTTCTGCATCTGAACTTCATGAAGTCAGCGGACGGGCGATAATTGTAATCAGAAACTCGACATGGGCATGTTATTGCAGGGATCAGGTCGGACTGAACATGCTTGAGACGTGAGCCTGCGCGGACGTGGCTCCCATTGAATGTTAAAATATCATTATCCTTGGACCTACTTTTTTCCGCTCTACCCCGGCTATAGTCTATAAACGGTCTAAAATCTGAGCGCTGGTTTTATGTAGCACGAATGCGTTCGTGGAAGCAAGCAGCGATTATCTTACAATTTATATTGATGAAATTAAAATTACTCGTGCTTTGTTTAAGCTTTAAAATGAGAAGTACAAAACAGTTTCGTTCAGAATAAAAAAATCGTGTGTGCCGCAGGAAGTGACCTTGGACCTACATTATATTTATTATATACAACTGACCTACCAGCAACTGACGACGCAATAACTTGCCAAATTTGCGAATGATACTGTATTAATTACCTCTGAATGGAATCTAAATCTTTTATCACGTTTCCTTCAAATACATCTTAATAAGATCGATTTGGCTCAAAGTATGGCGTATTAAAGTGAATAGCACTAAATCCACTCATATCACGTTCAATTTCAAAAAAACAGACCAACTGTATCGCAAAACATAATCCCATTGTCACAGAAAGATGGAGTCGAATACTTAGGCCTTCACCTTGATAGATGATTAGATTCTCTATTCATATTTTGAAATTACTTATCTGAAGCCCGTTACTTTAATGCAACGTCATTGATGTTACATAAAAGGTTTTGTTTAGCTTTGAGGTCAGTTACAAGGTTTAGACTTAAAGAAACGTTTAGTCAGTACTGCTTATATACACTACCAATTTTTATTTACACAAGGGTCTCCATATGGCGTTACTGTACATCATTCATATTTTAATCGCGCACTTCAAGGACAAGACAGGAAGGAGAGAAAACGATAAAGTTGTAGGCAGACTCGGAGAAGCCATAGTTAACAACAACGACGCGAGAATAATAACAATAACCGAACAAAATTACATGAAAATCTTAAATGGTTTCTTCCAACATCGAGATATCCACAAATATACTTGGATACAAGAAAGATTATGTTATTGCAAAACAGAAGACAAACATCAAATTCCAAGATGTAAGAGTATATAGAGGAGCAAGTTGTGGCAGCCATCACTATCTCCTGAGAACAAAAATATTGCTTCCCGGTAGAAAAACACCAACGTGCTAGAAAAAGAGAAACAGGACGAATCAATAAAACAAAGAAGACATAACTTAAAAAGTTTAGAAAAAAAGCCCCCGGTCTTGGTGATATCTATGGAGAACTGATAAAGGACGGACGTAGCAAGTTCTACGAACACCTGCTAAAACTCTTTCAAAATTGTATAAATAGACAAAAACTGCTACAAGAATGAAAAATAGCCTATTCATCGACTATATATAAGAAAACGAAACAAATATGACAGTTATCGAGGATTAGCAGTAACTTACACTATTAGTAAAATATACGAGAATATAATAAACACAAAAATTGAACACGAATATGAGTTAATGGAAACTGAAGAACAAAGTGGCCATGGAGCAGGTAGAACCACAACTGATCACATATTTTAGGTCATCCATAGAATAGAAGTTGGCATATAATCAAGAACTCCATTTACTTTTTGTACATTTAAAAAAGGCATGCGACAGTGTCCCACTGACGAAACTAACATAAATGTGGAACTAACAAAAGTAGTTCACTTCTTATACAGACATCACAGACTAGAATTAAAATAAGAAACAACGTAACACATGAATTCACAGTGACCAAAGGGCTAAAACAAGGATGCTGCCTCTCGCCAACTCTCTTTAAAATTTATCTTGAACAAGTACTTACAGAATGGAAAAATAAATGTCGAAACATGGGAATGGGACTAAACGATCATATATGATGATCAGCAAGATTACGATGCCATCAGCTGTAATACAGCACGCAAACTTATCGAAGAATACGCCAAGTGAACTAAATATATGTTCGTCGGACAACAACATCAAGATTTAATATTTGATAATGAACAACGAATGAAACAGTGTATGGAATACAAGTATTTGAGAATAAAACTCTCATAGGAGACACTAGACAAAGCAATCAGAGAACGAAACATACAAGGAAGAACGGCTATAGCTATGCTGAATGGTATTTATGGGACAGCAACATCAACAAAAAGAATTAAAAACGGATATACAATGCTATTGTCAAAAGTATTACATACAGCTCGAAAGTATGGCCAATCAAAGACAGAACCGCGAAAATAGTATAGGCTACATAAATGAACTTCCGGAGGATAGAAGCAGGTAGATCAAGAATGAATAAGAAACGACAAAATTAGAGAAATTATGGAAGTAAAGCTTGCAATAGTAGATGGCAATAAAGACAAACAATTGGTATGGTTTGGACAAGTTTAAAGGATGCCAGAAACGAGACTACCTAAACAGGGTTTACAACGGAAACCAGGAGGAAGGAAAAAACAAGGTAGACGAAGAAATGAGAAATAGAGGATTACAGGAAGACCTGTGGAATGACAGAGAAGGATGACGATGGAGCATGAAAAGACGTAGAAACTAATATTATTAGTATTTGTTTCTTCTTCTTATCCTTTATGGGTTAGCTCTTTGGTCTGTTTGGTCTGTCTCCTCCCACCTCTTCTTGGGTCTTCTCAAACATCGTCGTCCTTTTGAGTTGTACTATAGAATTTTCTTAGGATTTTTCCCTTCGTTCATCCTTTCAACATGATTTATTCATTTTTCTCTATATTCCCTCATTCCTTCATTTCGTCGTCTATATTCTTATGTGACTCACTGTAAGAAATCCTTTATTCATATGTTCAATGTATTCTATATTTTTGAACAGCTTCGCTTTTTACGATTTCCCAACTTTTGATCATGTACAAATCTAGAAACGTTTTCGAGTTTATGTCCGTTTTCTTTGTTTTACTTCGACATATTATGTGCATTCTGTAGCGTGGTAGTTCGGAAATTACTCCTTGAATCTCATACAAGAAGCCTTAAAGATTACAAAATCCAATTCAGAAGTCACCTTTGTTTAGTTCAAAAAATATATCACCGCTATCTTGAGTGGGGAATGACATTAATTTGTAGAAAGTAGAATATTTAGTAGTTACCTCGGATACTATAGTCGAAATTCTAATAGACAATAAGTACAATAACACAGTTGAAAATTGCATATACATATTTGGGAATTATGGTTTGCAAATATGGACAGCGCGCGAGCTTCGTGCCCCATCCGCTACCAGGGGAAGCGTCTTGTCAGGTTTTGGGGTTTGACATCAACAGTATGTGCCTTCCCTTACTTAACTACCATGGCGGTAAGTTGACGCAAATCCTTTTATTAGGGGCTCAGGAATAAGTAGTTAAGCCATCAAAACAAGCTCCAAAGAGAAATTGTTCGATTTACATTCTCAATTATATACGTTTGCGTAATAAATTGAGTGACTAGTAACAAACTGAAAATATTACGTCAGAGATCTAATGCCTCCAATCATTCCCAAACGCAAATTTACGACGATCTGTCAACCGGACATACATAGATGTCCACGCCGATAAGCCATCGAACTTCTAATTTAACATGTGTGACAACCTGAGCCGAACAATTACAAGCTAAATCGAGGCCGTTAATCGCATTTAATTAAACCCGCGAGCACGGGTTAATAATTCTTTATCGGGCCATAAAGTTCCCGCGTTTTGTGCAACAGCGTCGTCGAACATGGAAATACTGGCATGTAATTTTCAGTGACGACCGTTAACACGTACTCACATGGAAAGCAGCGCTGTAGGTGTTTCGCTGATTGTGTTCGAATTATGAGTTCATTGTGGTGCGTGACCGTGACAAGGCTGTCGTGTGTCGTAAATAATAATTAATGCGGACTGGCATCTATTAGACGAGAACTCAGAATTTTTCTAGTAATTGGAGATGGTAAATACGTATCTAATAGATTACCATCGCCAACGTGGAAATGTGGCAGATTTGTAGGTTATCAAAGACTTGTGTTTCAGGATTCGTTATAAAAATTGCATCCACGTCTATGGATTCATAAATATTTAGTAAGTTTACTGTACGTGCATAACTGAAATTGGCAATTACTTTTATTACACTCGCTTTATCATTGTATGTAAATATGTAAATATTGAGTCAATCGTATAGGCAAAGTCCATAGTCGCATTCAATATTGAGAAACTTTTGTAGTTGTACACGATTGCTCCATACTAATTACACTACTTTTAATAGTTATTGTGCAAAATTACAATTATTTATGGAATATTTTTGCTATTTTGTGTATTAGTCTGTTAGTAATATTTGTTTAGAGCACCCACGCCTAATAAAATTCTTAACTTCGAAAGGCCGAAAACTATACAGGAAGATGGCAGAGTATGATGCCAAATGTACCAAGGCTGTATCAAATAAAATACTGGTTAAAACAGTCTCGTTGGGGTCGTGAATCAGTAGAAGACGAATCAAAAGCAGGGTAACCAAAAATTGCAACGAATCCTGAAATGTGCATAAAGGTTAGTCGATGGTTCTTAAATCTCGACGCTTGAAGGTAGCATAAATCCCTGTGGAGTTCGGGATATTCAAACCAAGTGTCCTACACATTTTTCATGAAAAGCTAAACAAGCTGTCAGCCAGATGGCTTTCCAGACTTTTGGCTCCTAAACATAAAGATTGTCATCGAGAGGACGATGCATGACCGAAAACTGCAACGAATCCTAAAATGTGCAGAAAGGTTAGAGCCGATGATTCTTCAAGCTCGACGCTCGAAGGTAGCAGCAATCCCTGTGGAGTTGGGAATACCCAATCCAAGTGTCCTACACATTTTTCACGAAAAGCTTGGACTAAAAAAGCTGTCAGCCAGATGGATTGTTACAGTATCAAACTGATTTAACGACACTCACGGATGAGTGAGTGACAAATACTTAAAAAAGTCCGAGAAACGTCCACACTTACCCTGGAAATCGCTACAAAACAGGCTAAAGGCCACGGCTAGAATACGCTCAGGGAGATGGACGTGGTCCTAAAAACGAGACACCACATGACAAGCGTGTCGATATGTATAGGGTGTTACAAAATAAATGAGCGCCACAAGATCCAAAAGCGAAAAACCCACGTTTAACCGAATCATGAAAGCCAAACGGGGCAAAGGTGCTCAAATACTAACTCTGGAGACAGCAGCACAGCGACAGGCGCGCCCACCTACCTGCAACGCTTATTCACCACGTTCGGGCCTTACCTCACATCGATCTTGACACAGTGACTAAGTCACCCTGTAATCAAACATGCACAAGAACAAGGGAAAATCATACGTCATTTTTTATAGTTAACATATCTATTAGGCCACATCACATGGCCAAAACTTTACAGCTGTGCCGACGTTGTCGGCATGTACAACAATTGGCAAGTTATAAAGAGGTAACTGCAAAAAGGAATGAAACCCAGCTGGGAGACGCCTTAACAAATAACTATTACGCACAACTAAAGCGGATAAAGCCCCCACGCGTTGGCTCGTACAACAAAGGTTCACTCTTGTAATTGAGTGTACCTCGCCTCGATTAAGCCGCGGGCGAACAATAAGTCAATTCCAATTATATTTAAATGTCAGCTGGCGACAAAACACGTTTGTTACGCAAATGCTAAGTTTGTACGTGAATGTACCAGGCTTGAATGAACCAACTTGAGTTTTAATTACAATACAAAGCCATGTTGCGACAAACAAGTTTATTACTCAAATATTGATTTTTTACGTGAATGTACCAGGTTTGAATGAAGGATCGGGCGGCAAATATACGAGTTTTAATGTCAATTCAAAGCCAGCGAGCTTTAATTGCAATGCAAAGCCTGCTTGCGGCAAAAAAGGTTATTACACAAATGTTAATTTTGTACGTAAATGTAACAAGTTTGAATGAAGCATCGGACGGCGAATATGCGAGCTTTAATTGCAATGCAAAGCCAGCTTGCGGCAAACAAGTTTATTACACAAATGTTAATTTTGTACGTGAACGTAACAAGTTTGAATGAAGCATCGGACGGAAAATATGCGAGCTTTACTTGCGATGCAAATCCAGCTTGCGGCTACCAAGTTTATTACACAAATGTTAGGTACAACACAGCGCACGCTACCTTATTTAGTGGGTCAGCCTCAAAACGTGGCGTCGCTTGTTGTCGCCCTTCCTTACTCGCGGGACGAAATTGTGCTCTGTCCCCTTGCCAATTGCAAACATCGGCTTGGCCGGTAACTAGCTCACTCGGGAAAATCGCGTCCAAAACGACAGATTAATCAGGTTAACAAGCCTCCGTAATTAACGAGTGGCTTAAGCCAACAAAACAGACACCACCAGCACCCTAAAACACAACATCCTATCCTCACTCCTTGTCAAGAACTGACTCCTCGAGAAGAAAAAAACACAAAGAAGCTGTAACAGCATGGAAATATCGGACGGAGTGCCCGAAGGTACCGGCGGCCGTCGGAGCCAAGACGCTCGCAGCGTCGCCCTTATGAACACCGGCTCGAGACTGACTAACTCGCAACCGACGCTAAACTTTCCAGACAGAGGCGCTCTTACGCACCAAAAGTGACCAATCACAGCGCAACAAGCCTGGCCTGACGATGACGAAGCAAGCCGCGCGCGAGAGAGAACGATTGAACTTTAAATTATTCGAGACCGATATCTCGCTTGCTCCAACGGGCTAAGTTTTGAAAATCGATGTAAACAAGCTGCAACTGTCGAGCAAACGGCTAGAGCCTAGCGCGGAGCGGAGTTCCGCGCCTGTCAATTTTAGTATTTTAGATGTAAATAGCGGAAATGTTATGCGGTGAAATCTGACTAAACGGAACCTATATACAGGAGAAATCGTAAACTTTGTACTGAAAAAGTTTGAAATGGTTACGTAGCTATAGTAATTACAAGAAAATAAAATGGCCTGACAGGATTTCCCGACCCGTAACTCCTAAATAAAACGATTGTCATCGAGAGGACAATGCAAGACCGAAAACTGTAAGAAATCCTGAAATGTGCATAAAGGTTAGAGTCGATGGTTCTTGAAACTCCATGCTTGAAGGTAGCAGAAATCCCTAAGAAGTTGGGGATATCCAATCCAAGTGCTCTACACATATTTCGTGAAAAGCTTGGACTAAACAAGCTGTCAGCCAGATGGGTTTCAAGATTCGACGCATTAAGGTAGCAGAAATCTCTGTTAGCCAGATAGGTTCTAAGACTTTTGACTCCTGAACAGAAATATTGTCGCCGAGAGGACAATGCAACACAAGGACAGCCGAAAACTGCAACGAAACCTCAAATGTACGTACATTGGCGCTCAATTACTCACTCGGTTTCTACGTCGATAGATGCCCTCAAATTACCAAATATGGACTTACCTTAAGTACGAACGGACGAATGCCGGTTGCGTAATATCTGGTCTTGTCCATTGCAGATCTTTCGGGCGATGCTGTGGATATTGCATCACTTAATGGCGCGGCAGCTTTCGGTGTTGGCTGGTGACCTTTTGAGTTGGCAAGCAGCAATATCTGCAGGGCTTCAGCACTTTCCACGAAGTCGCATTTCACCCTTCTCGTCTCTAGTAGTTTTCCAGTAAATGCAGGAGCATTTACCTTTGACTGGCGCGGGGTCGCACCTCCAAAGCTAGGTAAACCGGCGTGCACTTGCGCCCGTGAACAAAAAAAACACCCTTGTTCGCCGAAATCAAACCGAAACTGACGCACTCTGCAAAATCCGGCCGCTTGCGGAACTGTAACGCAGCATGCGCATATGCATATTAGCGTGGAGACCACAAACACTTTGGCGCGTTTCAAACTTCTAAAAGCGCACAAATAATTGTATATTAAAATGCTATTCCAACACACTCAGGCGAGCCAGGTGAAACCTGTTACAACCTTAGAATATTTTTTTGCATCACAAATTGTAAAGTTGTACAGTACTATGTCAGACGAGATAAATCGCAATTGATTTCTCTCATATGCTGATCTTTTTAATCAAATCGACTGCAATGCTTGATATGAAGGATATAAATCAATCCAGTAGATCCTCTTTCTTCTTCGTTTTGTCTTGTCAGAGTCGACTTTACTCTCCATTTTTTTTATAATTGCTCTCCGCGTTCTGTTGTATGTTTCTTGGTATTTGGTGTTATTGGGACAGTGAGTAGTCATATTCTTCGGGGAATTATCGCGATGTTTACACGGCCCTAGATCCCGGATGTTAGCATTTTTTGATGTGGCTTGTAAACTGCTACAAGGCTCTTGCTGCACTCCTCCTTATCTATTATTATTGTTTCTTCTTGATGTATGTGCAAAATATTTACATTCATATTAAAATGAGTATGCCGATTTCAGTCGCCTTTTCAAAAATTAATAAATGGAATGAAATAAAGAACGACAGGAAATATTAGGGTCTTAATATTTTTTCTGTATCACATGTAATATTGGCGGCGCTTGATTTGAAGTTAATTTCTTCCTGTATTTGTTATGAGTGAGCTCAAATGTGTGTACTGACTTACTGCCTAGCACTGTCCTACCTGGATTATATCTGCGCTGTTATTATTTTCCCTGTCAGTGCTCATAATTTGTTATGTATTTTATATCTAAAACATAGCGTCACGGAAATAGTTGGTCCCGGTGGTCATAACATCATGACAGTCGTTAGTGGGGTTGGAAGTTCCCATAAATGCACAGCGACGCCTATAATTAATTTTCCTAACGGCTGTTGGCTGAGTGCGATATATAAATAAATAGCTTTTGCTTTTTTTTCTAACATTGTCAGTTTGTTACGGCTAAAAGGATCATAACTACCTATTAACAAGCGCATGTGGTAAAACTAGCCCAAATGCGAAGTGATTCTGTCGAACTTAATACAGGAAGGACGTAGACACGTAGACAGTCGCTAACAAGAAGTTGACGGGCGGCACTGGATAATCAATTCTTGCGTAAATCATGATGACGCTACAAGAGAACGACCTCGACGTAAATGTTGTTGGGAACGGGGACCTTGCTTCGACCTACTAACGCCTAATATACTCCTAAAATCACCTGCATGCCATCGTACCAATCCATTTAAACACAGAGTGTACTAAAAAATATATATGTATAGAACTCAAAGAAAAATGTTATACAAGAAATGGGACTAACGGTGACGCCACTGAATTACAAGTTATTACTGACAAAACTATCAGGCTGGTCACAATCCAACCTGTATGTCCTCATTGGGGATGGCCTAACCACAATGACACCTGCGTAATTATACATATTAAAATAAGAAAGCTTTAACTACAAAAAGGAGAAAAGGAAAAGTTCAAGATCTACACCTATGTAGAAGTTACTTAAAAATACAGCAGATAAACATAAACGAACTTCATACAGCGTCGCAACACCGACACGGAAAGTGAGGAGAGTCTGCAGCTTCGAAGGAGGTGACGAACAGAGGGTGGGCTGAAAATTCTGCTGTGGAGAACACTCTCAGCTAAGGGAATCTGGCACTGAACGAGGATCCACGGCGATGACTTTCGGCAAGGTCGAGCTCCACAGAAGGCTACGTAATTGAAGGCGGTGCCGATTTGAGAAGTATTCCGGTTATTAAACAAGTGTTGGCGCCCGACGAGAAACAGTAATATGACTGCCCAACAAAACTAGCGATTCGAAGTTGATTTAGATCCAGTAACTGACCGATTTGCTTTCATGGCATCTCCCTACAACTCCTTCTGCACCTCACATCGCGAGTCCTTACGTAAAAATCCAGCACTCGCTCTAACACATCTAGCCTAGTTGCCTGTTTAAACTTCTCTGACTTTGTATTGCACTCCAAAAGGTCAAACACCACGAAACAAACCACTCACTTCTCGAGAGCTTGGCAGGCTGTCGAGTACTCTGTCCCTCAAGATGTTATGCCCGACTGAGGGGTACCAGCCGACGGAGTCGCGCGTTTGCAAGTCGCAACGACAAGCGATTCTTAAGCATAGCTCTTGCTATCGGCCAGGGAACGAAGATCCCGCAGTAATTAAAAAAATTAAAATATAACAAGTTCTTTAAGTTGCTTAGTGGGATTGTAAATAGTACTTGATTTTTATTTCTCCTATAGCTATATCGCCGCTATATCTAGTTGTAAAGAGCCCGTTTCATAATGTTCGCCCCTTATAGGTTGAAGAGTTTGTGACAGCTTTGTACCTCAGTGAGAAGTTCTGACAGGTGTTTATCTATTCGCACAACACCTTTGCGTTTTATATAGAGGCTCTTAGATGATCAGGAATTCCAATATCAAACATTACTATCTTTAGTTTTCTTCCGTTTAAGACTCTAGGCAACGAAGCGCAAGAAGATCGAGCTATCGATTACACTTTGTGAAACGAGAAGTTCGGTGTAAGACCGAACGCGTAGTAATAAGAAACCTGTTCTCAGTACCGGGGCGCATTTCATGCCTCTGCTAAAAGTAGTGCACTTCGGATACAGTTCGAGAAAAAGTAGTTAGTATGGATGCTTTGCCGAACGCCCCTACGAATCCCAGACATCTCGTTTGCGTTGAATACTCTTACTACTTTCTGCTCGGCAAACAGCCCTAAAGCCAATTACTAACAAACTATGCATAGTAAAAGAACAAATGTATTCACTGAAAGATCCAAAACAGTGTACAGAATTACCGTTTAAAGGTATTCGTTTTCATCCACGAACACCTTGCTACACTATCTTCGGCAAATTCAAAGACTTAACAATATAAATATTCATAGTCACTATGTTTTACAACTGTTGTGTCATAAAAAGCTTGCATACATGCAAAGCAACTTTTGTCTGGAGAAACACAAGTAGTGTTGGAAGTAAAGCAAGCCCAAACCAAATTGACTTGTGTAACGAACGGCTTCTGGGATTGTGATTCAGAAACTCTATGTTTTGTTCACTTTCATAAGGGGCTTCGTCCGGAGGTAAGCAAAACGCTTCATAAGTTAACGTGTAAACCACGCCAGAGGTGAAAATCCTCTAACGATTAGGAGGGAGGAGAAAGTTATAGTCAAGAGTCGCCGCGATTGAATAAAGAGGCGGTGGGCGGGGAGTAGAAATTAGCGCTTTCCACTTGGAGGAAAGGGGAAAGACTATTGCTGCGGGAGGATCGGTTTATGACGGACTGTGCATGTGTTTCCAAAAACTTTCCGAATATGATTCAGTTCAGCGTGGATATTACGGAGTTGGAATATGGAAACAGCACAGTGTACTAGTCAATTGAATACGGAAGGAACATTTTTTGTGTTGGATGATGATGAGAATCGATATGCAGATAGCGGTCAGTGTGAGTCAGTTTGAGATATACAGATTTGCCATTGTGCTGACGAGAAACATGTACATCCAAGAAATGAAGAAAGCCGTTACTTTCTCCATGGTAAAGTTAATGTCTGAATGTTTACTATTGAGATGATTTAAGAAAACGGGTCGTTACTGTGTGGCCAAATGATAAATCTATTACCAACGTATTGGAACTAGACCTTGGGTTTCAAGTTTGAAGATTCCAGAGCCATGGTTTCGAAAGCTGCCGTAACCACATTGGCAACAACAAGTGAAAGAGGCGAATCCATAGTCATACCAGAGATTTGTGTAAAGAACTGTCCTTGAAACGGGAAATGAGTGGAAGAGGAGCATTTTTTATGGCAGGTAGACTTGAAGACTTGAAACTTCTATTATATGCAAATTCCTATTCTTCTTTAACAGAAAGATTCTCGAATCCATTGATATTTACCAACATTCCAATAACCTCATTTGAGACGAAAGTTGTCCCCTTCCCTCCAATGGGGAAATGCCAATTAAACACCCCACCCCATCGCCCGCTTCATTCAACCGCGACGACTCTTGACTGTAAATTTCGCTTTTCTCCTTGTGCTCGTTAGAAGAGTTTCGCCTCTGGCATGGTTCACACGTTGAGTTAGTAACAATAAGCAGTGATGAAACCATGAGAACAAATATAAATTTTATAAAGTTTCCATGATGGGGTGGAGGAGAGGTCGGCGGCAGGGTATTGAACCAGCACTTGAGAATGAAATTGACTAAGAAAAACCTTATTCCCATTTGCATCCGTTGTTATTTCAGTGATATATAAGTGTATCTAGTGCCACGTCTAGTACGCTAAAATCATTAAATTAAATGACGTTTTGAACCTAGAATTTAAGCAGTTTAACTATAATCCTAGAAAAAGATGTTTTGCTAAAAAGCAGATAGAATTGAATTACTTTGAGAAATAAAATTATCTACAGCGCCTAACAGAAGCAGAAGCTAAAAGGCAATAATAAAGCTATAATTATGACCAGTCATTTTAAGAACCGTTCGTATTGATTGACTTTAGGCCTTTACTGTTTACCACTGATTTCACGGATTTGGAAACAATGACTTACCTTGGCGGAATGTTAATTAAAACTTAAGTTGGATCAATATTAATTTTACTGAGTTTGAATGTCTGCTTCTAGATCAAGCAAGAATGGTTATTGTTTGTCACATTTCTCTGATGATTATTAGAGACAATCGCTTTTACAAGGAGGGACAAGTTAGAGATAAAATCAATATACAGATTTTTTTGTAAAGCCAACCCGAGGCTACGTTGCTAGCTTTTTATTTTAAACTGTTCATAAACGAAACTGGAAATATTCCGGAATATTTAATTGATTTCCGTATTAATGTTGCTTTAAACTAGAAAAAACCTTGTGAAACTGCAGCAAAACAAATCGGGTTTTGTTTACGTTTTCTGGTTTTAAAACAAACCGCCAGCGCATTGTTTTGAATTAACTCCAATTGTAGTGGATACGTTGATTCGCTTCGCCAACTATTGTAGCATTCCAATCAAGGACGATTATTAATAATCGATGCGATGACGTAGCTGAAATTTATCCAAGTGTTGCGTCGTTCGAATAACTTTTTCGAGAAGAAACTAAATTTTGATCAATAAGGTGTTTGAATATTGAATACAAGTGATATAAGCTAAAAAGTGTTGGCTATTTAAAGAAACTTCTTAATTTAGGTCATATTTTAAGCGCCCTAGTTTTGGGTAGTTAGAATTTTCTTAATTCATAAGTCGTATTTTTAGTTGTGGTTGGGACTATTTATATGTTAAGATATTGTTAACTTGTAGTGTAACATTAATTGCAGTTAATTTTAGTATCGCATTACAGTACGTAGGACGCGTTGTACTGGAGACTTCAGTTTGTTCAAACATGCCGAATTTTTTCATCAAAACACGTCAAATAGATGCAAATCACTTTCATATATCTAAAGGTGTAATAAAATATTCACTAGCCAAACAACTTTGCTAAAGTATTATGTCCTTTCGGTTGAAAAAAAAAACACAAAAAAATCTAGTAAACAAACACGAAACTAATCAGGTGTAAGCTAAAAAATACAGCTACCTTTGACGCAATTATTGACGTAGAATTTTATGACTCTTTTATTTTATTGTGTTCTATTTAAAACTGTTCTTTGATCACAACTTTAGCTGCGATTGTGTTCTATTTGTTTAATATATAGTTGGTTGTTTACTTATTTTTCACGGAACTATTATTAACGACGTCAATTATATTATTAGCTGAACTCGTTATTATGTTTATTTCTTGCTAGTTTTTTTCTTGACAGTCAGTATTACATTTTCTTCTTATTTGTTTAGCCTTTTTTTTCTCATGCTTATCCACCATTGCCTATCTCTAATCTGTAAATGAGGCCTTTGTTAACCCCTCACGTAGTAACTTTAAATTTTAATAAGACGTTTCGTACGCCTTAATATTTTAATAATTATTTGCCCTTTGTGTTTTTCTTACCAGCTCAGTGAACATGAAATTTTAAAACTTCCCAGTTTGTGGTTATGAAAGATCACCATTTGCCAAAACAACAGGCCTTGTAGTGTTCTCGGGCTGAAGCTGACTTCAAACAATGAATACAAGACAAGCCAATATATTTACACAAACCTATTGACTTTAAAACACATATGACGACATTAAAAAAAAGGAAACTAGGATTAAAATGCAGAAAATCCTACGTGCAATACATCAGCGACTAATTGGATATACGTATACAAAATACATGAAACAATATAAAAATATTTTCCTTTAAAACGCAACTCAATAAATGTCTTAAAAAACTCAACAGTAATAACGCCTGCGACTCATATTATTTAAGTCCGACTCTGTACAATACAATTCGGATTTGTATTATTGGCTTTAAGATACACATTTTTCTGTGTTTACGAACATTTAGGGAATATAGTTTACCTGGAATGCGGTGCCTGCAGAGTGCTGTGTACCCTTGAATGAAGCATTAGCTTGGAAGGCGCGATGCGTGGAAAATAACTACAGCCGTTGCTGGAGAAGACCCGGTTGCTACTACCTCGCGATTTTCGGTCGTCTGACGTCACGTCCTCATAACATATGCACCTTTGGAGTGCGGCGTAATTAAAGTACTTGTTTTATACACCCCGACGAAGGCGTCTCCGGGAATGCAAACGGAGTTTGCTGCACTTAAACTTATACAGCACACTTTAAATACTGCCGATTCTAGTTAACTAGCCGTAGGAAATTACGCACTATGTATGCAGGAATGTGCAGCCCCAGCCGAGGCTGGCTCGCATTTAAGTTTGAATTTAAGTTTTCAGCGAAAGATGTTTTGCAGTTGAAAATCCCCTTGACTCCTCGGGCAAGCTTGGGCGTTGCATTTATCGTAGCACACAGGTAACTTAAGATTTACAATGCTTTTGCAGCACAGCACTGGGTCAGGTCTACGAACATTTGATTATATTAAATTAGCATACTTTAAATCTAACAACAGGAAAAATCATAAAATACAAGTTGGCTTTATCTTTGAATGAGAAAACAAACACTACAGGCAAGGGATACCAAGGCCCGTTTCAATCTCCCTATCTCTCTCGCTACGTTGTACCCGTTTAAGGGTCTTTCTTCAATTTTTCACTTCATTTTCTTTATAATCATAGTGTTTCCCTCCAAGGTTTCCATTTAGTAACTTCTCACTACAATTTAGCCATGTGACTTCGACATTTTAAGCATTTTATTCATCGATTCTTTTAGTACCTATGTCTCTGCTCCATATGTGGCTATTGGGAGAGTACATTGGTTGTAAATTTGGCTCTTCATTGCCAGTGGAAGGTTCATATCTATCCAAGACCGGATTCTTCGATTGGTTGCGACTTCCCGATACTCTTAAACTACAGTTATTATTTGTTCTAAATAAACATACGTTTGTTGTAGTTTGTCTATTTGTTTGACTATTTTCGCAACAAGTGGTTTGTCACTGTTGACGGGCACGTAATACGAACGTTTCCATTACGTACACGTGACCAAAATGGGGAATAATTTTTGGTAACCGCAACTTTTAAACGACGGTATTGGAACGTGTCCGGTTACGGTCGTTAGTGGCGACGACGTTGTGGCGTGGTAGCCGCGACATTCACGGAACATTACTACTCTTTTAGATTAACGTTGTTTACTTTGTCTTGCAACTGATTTAGGTTTTATTCCTCCATGGCCCTTTGTCCATTTGCCCAACTCAGAATTTAAATCGAATACTATACAGTAATATTAGAGAGTAAATATGGTGCTCCTTCCCGGTGGTCTGAGTGCAAATTTACTGTCAAACATAGTTACGATAAAATACTTAACATTATGCGATAATATGAAATCCTCAATGCCGCAAACGTTTTTATTGTTGTTTGAAACTTAGAAGTAATTACTTTGTATTAATTTATTGTGTTTGGTGTAGAAATAATGATAAATATTTTTTCTAAACGGCGTTGTAAATTTGCCAATAGAAATGGCGTATTTCGAAAAAAAAGTAACTTTGAAGTCGTTTTAACAAATGATAATGGGGCTGTAACTGCTAATAAGTAACTTTAACGTTATGTTTACTTCAAAGAACCAAATGAAACTATACCGTTACCGCCCCGGCGTTATTGGGATTACCATAAGCTGCCTGTTTAAAGTTCTAGTTACCACTTTAAAGTTTCACATGGAACTTTAACCTTTAACCAGTTTTTAAGCATGTATTTCCTTCAGATGACCGACGTCACAGGCAGTGTCTATGTGTATATTTTTAACCAAATATGAAAGAAAAGCTTCAATTTTCTCTAAAAGGTCGTAAATGTTAGCAACTTGTTTCTTTTTTGGGACCAGACGACATTATTTTTAAAATTACGCTGTGGAGTGCTATTCTATATTATTACATGCTACAGAACAATGCAGAGCCTGAACTTTTATTGATAGTAGGCACTAGATGGTGAAGTTTACTTTAAGGTGAATTTAAGAGGTGACACTTACTTTATAGTAACTGCACAATGACATTCCGTTCTAGTCGTAGCGGAAGCGTTAGTAACACTAGTAAGTAGTACAAGTTCCACGACTATAAAGGCATAGAGAAGATGCCCAGAACGCTGCGGAAATTATCAAAACTACTTCGTCCCAGGTGTAACTACACCGAGAAAGCTGCATACAAGTCATATACAGCTACAAAGTAACCACAATGGTAAAAACTACGTGGCGGCAACTATCGATTTGTCAAAGTTTTTTACACATCAAAGTCTTTGGTTTGGTGACGGTTCTGTAGTAGTTACTCATTCGAGTTTCCTGTCTCAGTTACGGATATTTTGGTTTTGGTGCTAGTTGAGCTACTGTCACTTCCAATTGAGAAGTTATTTAACACCTGAACATTTTAAACTATATACTTCTGTTTCTATAAAATATAGTCTATTGCGAGTTTGACTTCGTCGATTGGCCTGACCTCAGTCCATTTACTTTTTTCTTTTACTGGAAGAACGTATTACTATTGTAGAGTTCGCAGCTTTCTACAAAATTGCCCAACATACCTCCTCTAGGATTTGTTTATCTCGGTCCGAATGTCCCTACAAATGTTCCACTACTTGTAACCACTTTTATATTTATGCAATGCTTGAGATTATATTACTATGATGTTGATACTTTAATTTATCTGGAGTGTGATGCAAGGATTCTTTCATTGTTTCTTATTCAATGTTTACATTTTCTTTATAGAAGAGAGTGTGACCTGCTTGCAGCTTTATGCAGGTGTCCCTTCGTATATTTTTCAGCCCTTCCTCTGCAGTTCTCCTAATCGTGTTTCATTTCCTTCTATCTGCGCATTACAATTCCCTCTATCTAGGTTGCAGCCTGAAGGTACTCAGAGATCCTTAACACCTTTCCGTAATTTGATTTGAACATCGCCTCATCAAGGATTCCTGTACTGTTGGAGACTAGAGGCCTTCTAACTTTGAATTCATTAAAGTATGTTTGCCATAGGATATTATACTGGTGAGACGTATTGGTAAACGAAGATAGAATGTATAGTTAATGAAGAAATTCTTAGTCATCGTATTCTCTAGCGACGTCGAGATGTAAAAGAACAAGGGTCGGACAAGAAAGACCAGATATTAAAGATGACAGAGAAGTTCTTCCAAGACAAGTTGAAGGAGGGAGCAGACTCAGCTGGGATACCTCAGGGTTGTCATGCCCGTATTCGCAAGATGTGAGCCCTTGTGAATACTATACCTAGATATTTAAAATTATGAACCAAATTTCGGTCACGTAGTGTTATAATTGTCTTCGTAATATCTTTCCCGATATCCACAATCTTGATCTAATATTGATTTTCATCGTTGCTGTATCAACGTTCAGTTCTATATTTGTATGTTTCTCTGCACATTTCCGTATAGGCCATCTGAAGGGATAAATTTGTGTTGACAATCAACCTTCATATATGTGAAAAGGGCAGGTTTACCAGAACTACTTCTACTCCACTTGCAAAAAGCAGCAGTACTACATACCTATCATGTAGTTAGAACAGTTTACCGAATTGCTTCCCTGTAGTAGAAAATCCGGTACAACGTCCAAGCCGTGAAATTAAACACAATAATAATAATAATAATGTTTATTACCCAACAGTTTCTCAATTACAGCACAACAGCGTGCTATATGTTTTATTTTTCTTGTGGCATTTGTTCTTGACTTCATCAACTAGTATGATGAATAACTTTTCTTCTTCTTGTAACACCTCAGCAATGTTACGGATTATCGCCTCCTCAATGGGGATGATTTGAAGATGACTACCCATTATTTTAATTATAGTTCCCTGTATGATCTGACAATGTCTGTGGTTTTGTCATTCATTTCTAGCTTGTACCAGATGATATCAGTTCTTTACATGAGTATTCTTAAGTCTTCTATAATATTATCCCATCAACCGTATATTGGTCTCTCCTGATTCATGCATCCGTTGGGTACATTCTGTTGCTAGCCTGGCAAATGTTAGACCTGCATTTATCAAACCGTTTTACTTTTTAGGTCTCTATGTGTCTGATGATATCTTCATTGCCTATTGATTTCCGCTTCAATTTCAAAGTTTATTTTACTTCTGATGAATAATGAATCATAACTGGCTCAAGATACTTAACTGAGTTACCCATTTTCTGGTTATGAATTGTGACTTTTTACTGTGCATTCGAATATAACTCCTTGAGTCTTGTAAAATTTCACAATTCCTCCAAAGTACTTCTACCTGGCCTATTCTTCCCTTATGTATTCTATCACCTTCCTAAGCCTCGTTTCAGGTATTAGTTGCACATTTTCATCAAAATACTGCCATAAAAAGGAATATTCATTGGTAGTTTTCACAATATACTGTGCTTCCTTTCTCAGCAGTGGTATGATTATTGATAATTATTAGTTTTTGGGCCTTTTTTTTTGTTTATACGAACCGTTATAGCTATTTAAAATAATGTTAACCCTTTTACCCATGTGCTTCAGCATTTCTACGGTTATAGTTTCATATCTCATTGCTTTACAAAGTCTCAATATTTTTAAGGCATTTATTTATCTCTTCTTTTGTATTTTATTTTTTTCTAGGATTCCTTCTGTGTTTGCGTCGTAATTTTTATCACTACCTAATATTTCCATGCTCTGTATGTATTTAGGTAATGTTTTCTTCAGTGGTCCGCAGTTCTATTTCGTTCCATTCGTCCTTCAAACTCCTAATTGTTTTTGCTTTATGTGTCTTTTGATTTCGTTTGATTACCAGACCAGCTTATTTTTTCTTTTCCATCCTATACACGGCCCGCGCTCTTATTTCAAGGACGTCCTTCCTCTCTTTTGATGACTTTTTTCTTCTATTTTTATGTGAAGCTTCATTTCAGTTTGTTTGTGCCCACAGCCTGTCTTTCCGTTGTGCTCTGTATTTCTCGGCATCTTTAATTAGGTGTTTCTATTTTTCCCTTCTCTGATCCCATATGTCTGCTCATAAAAGTAATAATCTTTAGATTCTTATCACGGACTTTTTTATTTCTGGATTTCACTGATCTTGTATATTTGTAGATATCTGAATGTTCAAACATAATCTTCAGTATTACAAGATTCTTTATTTGAAATAACTCAACTAATATTTTTCAATTATTCTTCAAATCTACTTCCCGCGGCTGGATTATCAATTCAGGTGTATTCGACACATACAAGTGGAAAATATATAGCTCTAATCAATATTACCACTAGAACATGGTATCTCAGTGTTCTTCTGATGTTTACGATTAGAAATGAAGTTTTAATCTCAATTTAGATTGTTTTGTGTAATAAGACGATTTAATTAGATAGAGTAATTTAAAAATGTTCCATTTTTGGAATTAATTCGACGATTAATTAGTATCTGAGTAAGCTTAAAAGATTTACGTTTGCGATTAATTAAACTGATTAAAAACATGCGTATACCAATTTGGTCCAATTAAAAAACTTTCATTTTTAGAAGTATTTTTCTCTTCTCTGAATAGAATTTATCAGATTGGAAAACAATGTTGTCATAATTAAATTTCTAAATTTAAACTATTGTCTTCCAAAGTTGAGTATATTTTTCTGTGCATTTATAACTTTTTACATTTTAGACGCACTTAAAAAATATTATTTTATTATGGGATTTTTATAGGCGGAGAGTGAACCAAGTTTATGCATGCGCATTTAGGGCACAACCTTAGCCTACTTCTAGGTCCCATTTGTGTGTATATGTTTGTGTGTTGTCTTGTTACTGTTAATTATAAACCAGACTTCTTAAGAAAGCGACGTTAATTTAATCTAAACAGCGAATGGTTATCCGACTTGGTTTAGAAACGAGAACTTGCTTCTGGCTAGCACAATTCTCTACTATCTCTTCTAAAATAGTTCTTAATTTTATTTGGGTAATTGGGATGATGTTTGATAGTGATAATTAACAAGCCATGAATATAAATGGGGCATTTTTTAAATTGCCATATGCATTTCTGTGGATGTTTTTCCCTTTAAACAGGGTTGCGTCCTCTATATTACGATGAATGCCCTTACCTGTATTATTTTGAATTATATTTAATAATTTAACATTTTTATGCTCTGCTCAAATTTTTATATCAGTGAGTAAATTTAGACTGGTTAAAAATTAAATGTAACACTCAAAAACTCAACTAAATGGTTGCATGCCCCTCTTTCTATTTTATTTAATTGCAATTATTTATTACGCTAGCTCAATGGGAAGGCATAAGCTCCTCCTCAAGTTAGGTTCCGAAGTTGACTATATTTTTGATGTGAATTTTACTATAGCCAGCAATTCTAAATCAGTAGTTTAAATACGCAACGTTGGGTCAAATATGCCCAATATGTCAAATTACACAAAATATTCGCCCAGTGCAAATAGCGATTCTTGAATGTTTAAACTCGTAAAAATATGAGAAAACATTAAGTAAATATTTAAATTTTCTCCCCTTTGTTTTAGTAATGACGTAGGACAGACGTCTGCTCATTTGTTTCTTGTCGCTTGGGATTCTTGCTAAATTTGCAAAATTTGATGACGCCTTGCTTATTACACAAACTACGGCGTAGCTGGAGCTCTAGAAACGGGCTAATTCTCTTCGGGAAGGTTTGATCTTGTATTTTGCTGCTTTTCCCCAAACTTTAACACTTAAATCGCATAACCTTACCTCGTTTGCTGGCTTCGGAGCTGCTTGTGGCAATGCTGCTTGGGTTTCCTGCTGGAGATGCTCGTCTGGTTGCAGAAGGTGGATCGGGACTTTCTTGCAGACTCGTACTACGCCCTGGACTGCTGTCCTCTGGTTTCCATTGCCTTATTTGCTCGTAGATCTTCTTCGGAATTTTGAGCTGCTCGCCTGCCGATGTCCTCGGAGATGGGATCGTAGAATTTTAATTTTCACTGTTGCGGAATCTTTCACAAACGCTACCACAGAAGTACTAACATGGGCACAATAAAAGGCAATACTTTTTAGCTTGTAAAAGGCTCGTTTAATAGTCAAAAATGTATTTTAAAGTGGAGCACAAAACTGACAGACATGTAATAATTTTAATGCAATTATTGTTCTCCTCTGTATTTTTTAAATGTCGCATCTGGTTGCTAGGATATGGTGTTATGCTTATGTTAATGGAAATCAGGTTTGATAATTAATGGACATAAAAGGAAATAAATTTGAGTACAAATTAGAATTAACATTTTTCTTAAATCTAGATTATTGTCTTTTTCTTATAACTACAATTGTTATATTGCGTCACACACACAAACGTTTTTTATTATTTGGTCACTGCACTGCTTTGCATTATTTTAATTAATTATTAACGCACGAGCATATTAGAATTCCACCATTTTCCTTCGTTTACTTCCTTTCCTGTTGCCTGCTTCTTGAATTGCTCTTTGCAATATTGTGTTATCCTTCATCTTGCTTAATTCACGTTTCAGTTTCCTTTCAATTTTCACTATGCTTGGCTTTATTGAAAACTACGCTCCTTTTAAAATGCACATAACAAACCTTTTGTGTCTATCAATTTCTTTCGGTCTGGCTTTACATTATGCACAAACCTATTCTTTTATTATTTTAATTTATTTAAAAGTCCATTTCGAACCCTGTGAAAATAAGCGTTGCCCTTTGCGTTCCTTTCTCGACTACATTACTGTTTCTCGCATCTAATTGCCAATGCATTTAATATTTTACTTTAGTTTAACATTGCAATTGCATAAAACATCTCAACTCTGTGCTTATTGAATCGGCCAATTATCCTGCACTGCAAACAGAGCCAAGTTGTGGGTCTAATACCATCTCAATATATTTTCATTTACCAAGATAAAAAGGTATTACATAAAATAGTATTACACTAAGAACCTTTGAAACAGGATTGTATTTGTACTTAATCTTTCTAGCTATACGCAAGTTGTACATATTCATAACTTATTAGCATTCCATGCGTATTCTCAATCTTAGGATTTCTAATCCATAGTGTTTAAATTAACTATATATTGTTAAGAGTAAAAAATGTTTCGTTAGAAGTAGAACATAAGTGGCGACAGCAAGGACATCCTGTATAAAACTTCGAAACTGAATAACCTGCTCGCCAAGTATAGTATCTTCGTTGAAACACGCTTCAGGGTAGTTAAGTGCAAAATATACTCAGTATTATTCTTTGATGTAGTAACAGGGTCAGCTCAAAGCGACCATAGTGAAAAAACTACAAACCTGTGTGTTTTTAATAATGCATCGACTGTTTCGCAAACAAAAGAATGGCATGGAAGGAACTTACGAAGTCTAAATACAGAAGTGGGTGGAAAATGGGTGTGGAAGAAGTCACGAGTAACCTGTAGATGTAATAATAAGAATGATTAGGGACAATGAGTAGTAAAAACACTAAAAGAGGGGAAGTTATTTACTTTAGACACATTTACCTCAACATCTACTGTTACATGTACTTTTACTGATGAAGACGGCATCTTAAAATAAGGGGGATGGTTTGGGGCGATGACATAGTTTAAACACTAAAAAAAGTAAAACCGTGTATGTTAAATATATTCATCTCAACAATAAGTACTATCTACTTCAGCTTATGGAAAAGGGAAGACGATGATGTTCATGGTTGCTGAATAAAAATTGGACAGAAATGAATAGCTAGTCACTGAAAACAGAGAACACTGTGCCCTAGTTGTAGCAAAGCTTCACTGATGAAAATGACATGTTAAAAATAATAAAGATGGATAGTGGCAACGATCTAGTATAAGCACTAAAAAAGATAGAACCGTGTACCTTAAATATATCTACTCAACAATAAGTACAGCCTACAGCTTATTATAGAAAGCTAAACAGAAAGGAAGAGATGGCCAGGAAGACAAGGACGTCCGTGATTGTTCAATAGACGATATTAAACAGGAATGTATACACAGGCAGAGCAAACAGGAAGCAGCTAATAACGTCGTATGTTGTAACCAATCTTCACTGATGAAGACGCCATCTGAAGAAGAAGAAAGCATATTAAGAAATTAAGGACAGCCCCTTCCATGATTATCATCCATAAGGGTTTGCTATGAACCATACTTGAATGTTACTACCCACTTAAAAATATCGTTTCTATAGATATGTAATTTTTATAGACCAAACAGTTATTATCTATTACCACGCTTAAGGGCTGGTATCACCCTGACGAAGACGGGACCCGCGTTCATAGAAGCTATTCGATTTAAACTAATTCGAGGAAAATCCTTTGTGAGATGTGTGGATCCTGTTGTCTATAGTCTACAACAGTTCTGATTTGGTCATAGTTACGTTGAATGTTTTAATTTGCAACTAGAAGTAATGACAAACCTTTTATTTAATTAATAATGCAGATATAAATTTACTACCTATATAAATTCATTTAAGATAATTATAATATAATAAAATGGAGCTATAAATTATTGTTTTTATATTTAATGACTGTTTCTAATTGGCCTACCTCAACATCGCTTCAAATACAACAATCGGGGGCATTTACACTAGAACTGTACGTAACAAACACGTGCTGAAGGTCGACATCAAAGTTAACCCACTCTCAGTTAATTCCTACTTTTGGCGCATCCACCAATTGCACCTTTCCAAGCGTAAGGTTAACATCCTCTTGCTACTTTCTCAAACTTTGAAACCAACGTCATGTTGCTCGACACCTGACTAAGCAAGAGGTTGCAAACTCTGTAGCTACACAAAAGCCTCGGAGCCGAAACCCAAACAAGCGGTGACGGGGACGCGAACAATGGGTAGTAAAACGGTTTTATGATCCATTGAATTGCTAGCGATTTTTATGGCTCTTTAATCAGTGTGCCCGCTTTCCCCCATCGAATTATGCAGCGCGGCGTGCACCTGGCCCACTTCGATCCGTCTAGCAGGAAGAACACAATGGCGACGTGCTGGAATCCAATATGTGATGCGAATCGGATCTAAATGAGTTTTGCTTGGTGGAATTCTCCAAATGGTGAAATTTATTCCTGATACCTCTGCTTATGTTTCGGTGGCATTCTGTGACAGTGACAATCGTACAAGCGGTGGGTGGTGGATAATGAACTATTGCACAATGCTATAACGAAAATTACGTTGTTTTTTGTTTTCTGTATATGGATACATGTATAAATATTGAGCTGGTTTATAATATGCTCTTCAAATCATGTACTTTATGTGTAAAAGCTAATGACATGACTAATTATGTACTCTCCTTCAATACGAACAGTGTTGCATCTTAAGTGTAATCTATTTCTGTCGTTTTGTCCTCGTGGTCGGTTGATTTTAAAGGCTATTGTCCAATTTCGAATGGATACCGTTGTGAACCCTTTGTTGAGAATACTTTTAGAAATAATGAATTTAATATTACTATTATCATAGATCATCGATATGCTCAGCAAGATCTACTACAGCTAGTGCCTTAATTTATCAGATATTTCGGTTGTAACTATTCCGATTGAATTTCTTACCTTCCTAGTAGTGATTCAGTTCTGAAATATTGCAATTATTGGACGTATAATTATTTGTTTATATTATATTTTTGTAGTTTGTGTAAATATTAGGTACAAATTTAAATGAATATCCAAGTATTTGCCATTTAGTTTAATCGCTAAATCTTTATTTCAATTACCTTGCTCGGTAGAACATGAATAACTCAAATCAGTATTGAGTTTTAACACTTGGGTAAAATAATAATTTTTTTTTGAGTTGCCATTAAATGGAATGTCAACTTAGTTAACTGATTATATTTAGTCAAGCTGTATTTATGCTTTGAATTAACCTCAATTGCAGTTAATACTGAATAAAACAACCAAATTACAATCTATTTGATCAGGTAAATCTTTGACCTTATTCATTTGCATGTGATAAAAAAAACTGCCCAATTTAGGGATCTGTATACTATTTGTTTACCACATAAACGCTGCTCCAGATGTCCTCTTTCCCAGGGCTACTTCCAATTCTATCGCTGGGCTAGGCAGTTTGGTAACCAAAATTCGCAATTAACTTCAAACTCAAGGTCACCTACCGACCATAGTTAAATGCAACGGCAACAGCTTCAGCTGCACGGATTTTTCCTTTCTCGTATAGTTATTACTACCGCTCCAGGAACCAGCGAACGTCGCCTCAGTCACATATTCTGCCAGGGACACCATACACTCGCAGACGAGCTCCACCAATGACCTCCGCTTGCACTCAATCACGAATCAGCGTTATTACTTATGTGGTTAATTTATATCTTTTGATGTAACTTTTACAAGCCTTATTCAATTAAACATCGTTCAATTTGATTATTGGATTTTATTAAGTTACCTATTAAAAACCAGCCCCAACCTAACAATTTTACTTGTTGGAGAGCTTATTTTTATATTATTCGTTTACTCCCCTTTTTACCTAGCAACTGACATTATTTGCTTAATACTAGATTTTATTTTAATTTTTGTAAATATCAACAAATTTGACACATTCCAACTATCCTCCTCAGTTCATGCCTTTGATCTGGCTCTCAGGTACTTTCTGTATTATTTCTTATTTACAATTACATACAAATATTACTTAAATCGTTCTCACATCCATATAATCGTAACCTTTTTAAACAACTCAATATTAACTTTAGCATGTATTAACATTATTTAGCATTACTGCTTTTACTGTATCAAGTCGGACTCTTTATAAACTTTCGCTTGCTCAATGTCTAACATAAGTTCTTCTTTAATAATCAAGTCCATACTACTAGCTGTAATACTGATATTAAGTATGCTTTCATTGGCACTTTTGTTATTTTTCTGTCACACTACTTCTAGTGTCAGTTAGTATAGTGCTGCTACTGTTCCAAAACGTACTCTTTATAAACGTTCGCTTGTTCACTGTCTGACATAACTTCTTTTTCGGTAATAATAAAGTTCATACGACTAACTTTCATAGTGATATTAAGTATGCTTTTATTGATATTTTTTTCCTTTTCTACGACAAAACTTCTAGTGTTGGTGTGCTTCTTCTGCTGCTTCATAGCCTACTCTTTACAAACATTAGCATGTTTATTGCCTGGTATAACTTCTACGTTAATAATCAAATGCATACGACTACCTTGCATACTGATATTAAATATTATTCTATTGATCTTTTCTCTAATTTTTTTACAATACTTCTAGAGTCAGTAGACATACTGCCTCTACTATTTCAAGGCGTACTCTTTGTAAATTTTTGTTTTTTTCAGTGACTGATATAACCTCTTCTTCTTTAATAATAATCAAGTCCATACTACAGCCATTCATACTGATATTAAGTATGCGTCTATTGATCTTTTCCCTTCTTCAGCCACAATACTCGTGGCAGTAGATATTCTCTCTTCTTCTGCCACATTATTTTTCGTGGCAGTAAGTCGATTGTTTCTACTGTTTGAAAACGTATCCTATTTAAACTTTCTCTTGTTCAATGTCTGACATAACTTTTTTTTAATAATGAAGTTCACACGACTATGTTTTATACTGCTTGCTTCTACTGATCTTTTCCCTTCTTCAGCGTTCAGCCACAATACTCGTGGCAGTAGGTATAGTGTTTCTACTGTTTCAAGACGTGCCCTTTGTAAACTTTTGCTTGTTCAGTGTCTGACATAACTTCTTCATTAATAATCAATCCCACACTACTGCCGTTCATGCTGATATTAAGTATGCGTCCATTGATATTCTCTCTTCTTTTGCCACAGTACTTCTCGTGGCAGTAAGTTTCCTGTTTCTATTGTTTTAAAACGTACCCTTTGTAAACTTTCTCTTGTTCACTGTCTGACATAACTTTTTCTTTAATAATGAAGTCTTTTTATACTGCTATTAAGTGTGCGTCTATTGATCTTTCCTCTTCTTCTGCCACAATACTTCTAGTGTCAGTTGGTATAGTGCTTCTACTGTTCCAAGACGTACTCTCTATAAACGTTCGCTTGTTCAATGTCGGACAAGTATGATTCTATCGATTTTTTCTCCTCTTTTCTGTCACAATACTTCTAGAGTGAGTCTGCTAATACTATTTCAAGAAGTATTCTTTGTAAACTTTTGTTTGTTCAATGTTTGATATAACCTCTTCTTCGTTAATAACCAATACTTCTAGTGTCAGTATGTATACTGCTTTTACTGTTGCAAGACGTCATCTTTGTAAACTTTCGCTTGTTCAATGTCTGACGTAACTGTTTCTTCAATAATGCACACCAAAAGTCCACACGACTACCTTTCATACTACTATTAAATATGCTTCTATTGATCTTTTCTCTTCTTCTGTCAGAATACTAGTGTCAATAGGTTTACTGCTTCTACTGTTTCAAGACTTGCTCTTTGTAGACTTTTGCTTGTTCAGTGTCTGAAATAACTTCTTCTTCTTTAATAAGTAATTTCATACTACTGCTGTTCATGCTGATATTAAGTATGCGTCGATCGATATTCTCTCTTCTTCTGCCACAATACTTTTAGTGTTAGCAGGTATACTACATCTACTGTTTCAAGATGTAATATTTGTAAACTTTCTTTTGTTTACTGTCTGATGTAAGTTATTCTTCTTTATTAATCAATTTACGACTACAGTTCATACTGATATTAAGTTAGACAGTATTCATGTTTTCTCTTCATCTGCCACAATACCTTTAGTGTCAGTAGGTGTACTTTTTGTGCTGCTTCATAACGTATTTGTTTTTAAACGTTCGAATGTAAATTTTCTGATATAACATCTTTTTCTTTAATAACCAAATTTATACGACTATTCTTCATACTGAAATTAAGTATACGTCTATTGATCCTTTCTCTTCTTCTGTCAAAGTATTTCTAGTGTCGATAGTACTGCTTCTACTGTCGCAGCGTATCTATCATTTGTGAGCTACCGCTTGTTCAATACCTGATATAACGTCTTCTTCAATAATCACATTCATTCGACTGCCTGTCATACTGAAATTAAGTTTTCTTCGTCGACCTCTGCCACAGTAATTCGTGATAGTACTGCTTCTACTGTTTCATAACGTATTCTCCGTTAACATTGGCGTGTTCAATGTATGATGTAACTTCATTTTCTTTAAAAATCAAATCGCTACGACTACCCTTCATATGGAACTTTAGTAAGTTTCTATTGATCTTATCTCTTCTTCTGCCACCATATTTCTAGTGTCGATTGTACTGCTTCGACTGCTTCATAACGTACCTATCATTTGTAAACTGCCTGGTGTCTGATTAAGTTTTTCTTTAATAATCACATTCAAACGGCTGCCTTTCATGAAATTAAGTATGCTGCTATTGATATTTTATCCACAATATTTTTGGGTGGTTCTGCTTCTGCTGTTTCACATTGCATTTTTCGTAAATATTCGCTTGTTCAACATCTAATGTAACTTCTTCTTTAATAATCAAATTCATTCGACTACCCATCAGACTGAAATTAAGTGTACTTCTATTCATTTGTTCCCTTCTCATGTCACACAATTTCTGGAGTACTATTTCTACAGTTTCATAACATATTTAGTTTTTTTGTGTTTGATAAATTCCATGCATTCAGGTGCATGTTGCCGTGTGTTCATAGTATATCTTTAAGCCGTACATAAAAGACAACCCTAAAATTTTACAAGTGTTTGAAATTTGAATTAAAGTTGTTAGCGTTACAGAGCGAGTGTGCTTAGTAGTTGAATTACTACAAAATAAACAATGTTACATATTTTATTAAGCACAGACATACGCGATATTAACTAATGGCCTCAGCGTTAATCAAATTAGCACTCATAACAGAGGTGCAGAACAATACAAGCTTCCAACACAAACAACAGTTCGAATTTCATTGTCTGAGCAGAACCCATTTCTAGAGCAAACACATTCTCTGGTGCAGCTACTAAAATTACAGTCTGTACATGGCAAATGTTTACCTAACAGGTGCCTGTGCAAGCAATCCACGTGTATTGCACTGTCGCGGAAACGACGACCAGTTCCTTTGTGGCTTCTCCAAACAGGGAGTTCGAACTATAATCACCACGAGTGCCAACTTAAATAAATGCACGCGTCTTGGCCGACGCTTTTATCGCCGCTCCACCGGCGCATGGTGTAATTTCAGGCCCCAGGGCCTGCTGACGCTCGCTCTTCCTGCTGCAAATAATGGTTTTAATGCGGGACTCGTGCCTTTTAAATTGAAACGTTGTTATTTGCAGTATGAATACATATTTTCAAAGCGGAAATAAAACCAGAAGATATGAAAATGATAACCTGGCATATATTTAATTATATCTCCTGGTCGTGGATAAAATATTTTAGTAGGAATATTCGTTGTATGAAAGCACGCCAGAAGTTACAGAGATGCAGTTGTATATACGGACCACGCATTAGTAATAAAGCAGTTCAAAGAAGAAAAACTAAAGAAGCGTCGGAAAACCGAGCCCTTAACGAGATTTGATTGAATGAAATTGAAGAAAATGAGGTTGCAGCCGATTTCAAGAAGAAACAAGAGAAAATCTAGAAAAGAAAACAATGGAACGACATAGAAGAGGAATAGTTGCAGATCTAAACTGTAGTAAGAGGGGGGTAAATAGTAGAAACAAAAGTACAGATTAACAATGCTGGGGATCCAAAGATAAGAGGAGGGACTGCGAACTAGAGAAGAATAACAAAACTAGTTTGTTGAAAACAAGAAACGTGCCAAATGGAGAAAAAGGTAGTCCTAATTGAAGAATATCATGTTAATAAAGGAATAAGAAACTTCTACCAAGAAGCAAAAAAAGAAAATAGTCATATTTGCGTTATAGAAGTAAAGATGTATGACTGACAGGGGACAAGACCGAGGAGTTAACTAGGTGAGAAGCATATTTTGCACAGCAGCCATATGAGAACAGAGATACTTTAGGGAGAACGCCACTTGGATGACAAGTAAGAAGTTAATTGATGGAGGCCGTGGCCGAAAAAGGAAAAAGATGGAGGCAATAAAGAAACTAAAAAACAATAAAAGTACAGGAAGGAATGAAACACCAGACGAAATGATAAAATAAGGAGAGAAATTTTTAATGGCGCGATTAAGCAAACGTGTACAATACATTTGGAAGATATGAAAAATATCTAAGACGTATAGGAGCGTCGTAATTTCTCATATACATAAGAAAAAAGACATGGCAGAATGTAAAAATTATCGAGGTGTGCACTTTTTGTTGTTGAATACAAGGAGTTGGCCGCAATTCTAACAAATCGAAAAAATAAATACAGTATCAAGAAAGGTTTAAAAAAGGAAGCTCTACTATAATAGATCAAAATGTAGCAGTAAAGGAGCTGCATAATAACACTTAACCTTGTCGAAGTATATCTATCATGGAAGTGGAAGAAATGCCAGAACGGGGCAAATTGTATAAGTGAACCTCCAATAAATGATAGATAGATACCTACATGAGAAAAAGGGACTCTTGGAGGTTACCAAATAACCTTCAATCTGGAACCATCAAATTCTTCGAATGTTGTCAGCTATGGTATCATAAGTCAGCAGTTTCTCTACTCCGAGTTGCAAGAAGGATGGCATAAGTTTATTCATCTCGAAATTTCGTTAGGAGACAACATAGGAAGAAAAGAGGATGTTATTCATCAACCTCTTCCTGGCTCCTATGGATTAAATTTTTAAAGGGCTGCTTGTTATTTAATGCCTAAGACATGTGATAAATACATAATCATTTGATTTTGTTATTTGATCTATGTTTAATGTTAGTCTTATCAGAATTTTCTAGGTTTATCTATTATGGAAGTGAAAGAAATGGCAGAATGGGGCGAATAGTATAAGGAAACCTGTAAGAAATTGAGAGATGAGAACCCGACATTATTGGAGGGTGCCAAATGATCTTCATTTTGGAAGATCGCCATCAGATTCTGCGAATGTCATCACCCGGGGTATACTAAGTCGACAGTTTTGCTACCCTAGTTGTAGGAAGAAAAGTTTATTGATCGCGAACTTTCGTTACGAGACGACAAAAAAAGCATGTTATCCATCAACGTCTGCCTGGCTCTTCCAACTATAAATCGAATTTTTAAAGGACTGCTTATACTGTAACACCTATGACCTTGTTTTCTGAGCGATGTACAGGGTTTTGATTTTTTTCTTTGGTCTATGTTTAGTATTAGGCTTGCCATAATTGTCTAAGTTTATCTATCAGAGAACTGCAAGAATTTCCAAAACAGGGCGAAGAGTATAGGGAAACCTACAATAAATGGAAAGATAGATATATGATAAAAAGAGACACTTGCAGGATACTAAATAATCTTCAATCTAGAAGATTACTATCAGATTCTTCGAATGTTATCAACCATGGTATAATAAGCCAAAAGTTTCGGTACTTCGAGTTGCAACATGGAAAGTGTATCCAGTGCTGTTACTCCTTTTTCCACCGCGTGTGTGGTCGTGTGTCTTTCTCCATTGTAGAACTGCTTGTTCTTAACGTCTATGATTTTGTCTTGTGAGGGATGTATATGCCTTTAATTTTCTTTTTTTGGTCTATGTTTAATATTAGCCTTGCCATAATGCTCTAAGTTTCTCTATCATGGAACTGGAAGAAACACCAAACATAGCAAAGGATATAAAGAAGCCTACAATAAACGGGGAGATAATAACTTGAGAGAAAGGTGTGCTTGTAGAGTACTGAATATTCCTTAACCTAGAAGATTACCGTTAGATTTTTCGAATGTCATCAGCTATGGTATAATATTGTTAACAATTTCACTACTCCGAGTTGAAGCATGGAAAGTAAAAATTTATATCATGAACCTTCGTTAGGGGACAACAGAGGAGGGAAAATACGCTGTTAATCCTGGTGTCTTCCGCAGAGTATCCGTACAAGTTGTTTGTGGCCAACCTCTGCCTGGCCTTTTCAACCACCTTTCCCCATTATAGGAGTGCTTGTTCTTTAACATCTATGATTTTGTCATGTGAAGTATTTACAGGCTTTTAGTTCTGTGATATATGTTTAACATTGCCAAAATTTTATTATCATGGAAGTAGGAAAAATTCCAGAACTTAAGAAAGTATATACAGATTGCGGCAGGCAACTAGGACCATAGCAAAAGCAAGGAGACTTTACATGTGGCCGTAATTGTATTTAAAAAATTAAAAAATCGAATATATACCTTGTATTTATAATTATCCTAACGACCTACCGCTATCGCACATTGATTGTTCATTTGTTAAACACCACGATGGCCACATGCATATTCTCCTTGCTTTTGCAATGGTCGTAGTTGCCTGCCGCAATCTGTATGAAAACCTGAAATAAATTAGGATGTAAATATATAAGAAATAAACGCCAAAAATGCACGGAGGGCACCAAACTGATCTTCAATCTGGAAGATCACCATCGCCTTATTCGCCATGGTATAATAAAGCAACGCCGCGGCATGGAAAATATACATTTATGTATCACTAATTTTTGTTAAGCACACCAGAGGAAAATCAAGAAGAGGTTAATCCTGCTGTCTTCTGCAAAGTATCCATTCGGTAGTTTATGTTGAACCTATGCCTGGCTTTCCCAACCATTGTATCTGGTACTATTATTCTTTGATCCATCGTGCGTCTTGTTGTCCGCCTTTCTACATTTTAGAACTGCTTGTTCTTTAAGGTATATGACTTTGTCTTTTGAGGGATGTACAGGCTTTTGATTTGGTTCTTTAAAATATATAAAACAATCTGCAACAACTCGAGAGATAGATGCATGAGAAATATATGTGCAAGAGGCGCTCGGAGGGCATCAAATTGATATTCAATCTAGAAAGTCACCATTAGATTCTTCGAAGTCAACAGTTTCGCTACTCCAAGTTGCAGCATGGAAAGTATAAATTTATTAATTACGAACCTTTCGTTAGGGGATGACAGAGGAGGAAGCAGAAGTGGCTACCCCTGCTATCTTCTGCAGAGTATCCATCCATGTGGTTTGAGTTCAACCTATGCCCGACTTTGCAGGCCGTGGAATGTAGTACTATTGTTCCTTATTCCATCGTGTCCGTCTTTCTTCATTTTCGAACTGCTTTATCTTTAACGACTATGACTTCGCCTTGTTAGGAATTTACAGGTTATTGATTTTGTTCTTTGACCTATACTTGACATTTAAATTGCTAACATTTTCTAAGATCACTTATCGTGGAAGTGGTAAAAATGCCAGAACATAGCAAACGATATAAGGAAACATGCAATAAATGAAGAGATGCATGTTTGAGAAATATATGTGGAAGGGGCGCTTAGAGGGCATCAAATTGATCTTCCACCACCAGGATTGTTATAATAAGGCAACAGTTTGTCTAATGCTAGTTGCAGCATGGAAAGTATAACTTTATTGATCACTAACTTTTGTTAGGGAACGACGCAGGAGAAAGAAGAAGATGATAATCCAGCTATCTTCTGCAAATTATCCATCCGTGTGATTTAAGTTCAGTTTCTACCTGGCTTTCCCAACCATGCTATCCAGTACTGTTATTCCTTGTGCGTGTTATCGCCTGAATTTCTCCATTTTACCAGTACTTATCCTTTAACGTCTATGGAATTCACGTTGCCATAATTTTCTTTAATTATGGTGGAAGTGGAAAAATACCAGAAAATAGCAAAGGATCTAAGGTAACGTGAAATAAATGTAGAGATAGGTATATGAGAAATATATGTGAAATAGGCGCTTGGAGAGCACCAAACTGATCTTCAATCTGGAAGATCACCGATCAGATTCTTCAAATGTCATTACCCGAGGTGGAACAAGTCAACAATTTCGTTGCTCCGAGTTGCAACATGGAACGTAAAAGGCTATTGATCACGAACTTTCGTCAAAGGACGACAGCGAAGGAAGAAGATGTTAAACCTGCTCTCTTCTGCAGAGCATCTCCGCATGTGGTTATGTTCATCATTAGCGTGACTTTTCCAACCATGATATCCAGTACTACCATTCCTTTTTCTATGGTGCGTCTTGTTGCCTGCCCTTCTCCATTTTAGGGCGGCTTTTTCTTTAACGTCTGTGATTTAGTCTTGTGATAGAGTTACAGGATATTATTCTTTGGTTTATATTTACCATTAACGTTGCGGTAACCCTTTTGTAATTATGTATCATGGAAGTTGAAAAATGTGAGAACATAGCAAGATATATAAGGAAACCTGCAATAAATAGAGAGATAGATATATGAGCAACGGAGGCGCTTGGAGGGCACTAAATAGTCTACAACCTGGGTAATTACCCAATTAGATTTTTAAAACGCCATCATACAAACATGAAATTAAATTTAATACCAAAGTACATGCGTATGTTATTTGTATATTTTAAGAAGAAACTGGTAAACAATTTAAAGAACTAATTATCGGCTAGCAATCGTAGTAAATAGAGTGAATAAAAAAGAAAAGGCTACCGAAATTTTATGTTGATAGGCATACAATATGTACGTAAAAATGTTGCAGTACATACCAGAAGAAGATAAATAGCAACTAGCTTGTTACGTGGTATTTTTTGCGCCAATTAAAATTAAGTCATTAAGTTGGTTATCGGTTATTCCAGTATTTAGTGTACGTTTGGTTACCTAGCCGCATTTTTCATGTATACATGGATTTTGAAAATCCTTGAAGCTAGGGGATTCTATGTGATTTCCGAGAAATTGATTCTCAGTATAATTTCCAACGGCCATTTTTAGGAGCTGATTTTGGGTTAGATTGCCTTTTGTGGTGTGCATGTAATGTTGAGTTTTCGCTACATGTGGATAAAATGTTCTTTGAACATTAAGGAGGTTTTCGCCCATCCTTAAGGAATGCTGTGTAGAATCGCTGAAATTAACCTAGTCATGCCTGAATACGACGTTATTTCTGTGCAAATACTGGCCTACATCTGGCCGCATTCCACATTCGGTAGGTCTTTCGCTTCTGGACGTTGTCTTTGATTTTGTGTAATTTCAGGCTCTTAGTACCTCGTTCTGTAAATCTCTCGTTTTGCACCTTGATGTCACCTCGTGAAACACCTGGAGAACCGATTTGTAGGCAGTTCTGCGATTTTCAATTACCTTATCTGCTTCCGAGGCTGGTCGATGTGGTTTTTACCCCTTGCGAATTCCAAAGCGACCACGCATTGGAAAAAATCCCTCCCCACCTGACTTTTCAGATTTGTTTTGGCGGCTTCTCCGCTGGAATCCCAAGATCTCCGTAGCTTCTCCAGGGTCGCTAGCCATGCAGTTTTCCCCCAGGTACCTCCTCGTCGTATACTCTCTTGTTCGGGCCATCTACCGCCACAGATAACTCAGAACTATTAAATACCACTAGTGTAGTTGCTATATATTGTAAGGCGTTTTTAATTAACGGTGTGCGCTGTTAAATTTGTGGCCGATGGTAGAAAGGAATCCTTAAACCTGCCGTCACAGAAGTGTTTACTACGAGCTGTTTAGTTCTTTTATTCTGCTTTAGAGTGGCAGCACTGTCCACAGTTTTTGGTTGCGACAAAGTAACGGAAACCACGTTGCACCACGTTTTGTTTCCGACAAATTTTTATGCGAGGGAATACTAGAGCGGATTGAAAACCCTTGTAATCCAAACCTCGGAACGTATAGGCGTGCAGGTTTTTATATTTTAACGTAATTAGACCTCTATGCGAATTGTGGCCCACGTTATCCGTTTTCGCTGGTTTTTATTACTCATGAAAGTTGAGTCGCGTGTGCTCGAGCACAGTATGGCGAGGAAAATCGTACAACTTGTGTTCTTTACTCAATTTATTTAAATTTCACTTCACAAATAGAACTGTGTACATATATCAACAATTTTACTTTTACAACGATTAAATCTAAGATAAAATTTAAAATAAAACCTCAAACCTTCCACTAGGTATATTTATAACAGAATAAAAGCTTAGAATTATGAAGACACTGTTGCGAATAGATTAAAATATACAGAATCCTGGGCTTATCCCTTTCAAATGTGTATCCAGATTCATTTCCCAGTTTCGCTTTTGCTCTCTCGAACATTGCGCTCGTACAAGATTTAAGTTCTCGTGGAGCTAATTGCAAAATTATATATAGTGTAAATAAACAATTGGGACATATCAATTTATGACGTTTTTTTATTTATTGTTTTCTGCAATAGCTATGTTGTATAGGTATATATATTTATACCAACACCTGTAGGTGACTTGTTAAAGCAATACTGATTTTTTAGTGTACAGAAATCCCCCGTGTAGCAAGATGATTTACAAAATGGGAACGAACATGGTTTGTTATACTCGCAACTGCATTAGCTTCCTGTAGCGTAAGATTCAAATCAATAAAAAGGGAATCTTAAAGACTGAACGTAATGAAAGAATTAAGAAAAACGGGTTTGAGATATTGAAAAGATAGAATTTGAAAACAAGTCTCTGGAACACCGAGGACATAGGAGAGTCAAAGAACAAAGGGATTCAGCAATGTTCTTTTGAAGGTGACTAAAGTGTACATACATTGCACAAGCTCCGGTAGATCAGCGAGATGATAAAAAAGAAGAAGAGGAAGAGGAGGAGGAGGAGGGATGGGAAGATGAGGAGGAGGGATGGGAAGATGAGGAGGTGGAGAGGAACAATAAGAATAATAAGAAAGCAATTTTCACCTATTGTTTTTTTAACTCTTCTGAACTCTTTAATATGCTTAATAAATTAGTAACTATTTACTATAACTGTAAACAAATAGTTGTAGATAAAAATAAAATACCGTCAAACGTCAAGTCTATCCATTAGTGACATGGCTAGCTACAACTTGTAAATTTTAAGGCATTGTATAAAGAACTTTTCCAGTTTGAGGGTTGTTGCTCTAGGAGACGAGACGCCATTGCACACAACTGAAAGTAGAAGTTTTCCCGGGTCAACAGTCGGCCCAGTTCTTCTCCTAAATCTGATTGCGGCGTCCTGGCGAAGGAAGCCGCAAAAGGAAGCGATGGCCCGGTGAAGGAAAATCGATGTGAGTCATAGGAGCAGTCGGAATGCAGCTCTTCCGGCAGGGTTCAGCGGACTGAGTGAAAAACGACCCCATCAGCCCTATCGATTGGCGAACTTGTCCCGTTCTTATGTTGTTTCGAAGTTTCGAATTCTCCGAATAAACAACGGCCATAAATCCCTGCAGCAGAAGTGCCATCAAAGCTGCGTTTATTGCGACGCTGCCTGCAAGCGACGGAGCTTTATTTACGACCGGGGCCTTAATTTCTTTCGCTCTCATTTCTTAAAGTCCACCTGGAGTTTTTCACGCCTCTTGTCGTCTTCCAGCTCCCTTCCGGTCGTCACTGGAAAACAAAAAGCTTTCAGCTTTGCAAATAGGCCGGCGCTAATTGGTTTTCCCAAGGGCTTTCCGAATGCCTGAATGTTAAAGGTCTTTCAGTCGCAATTGCCATTTTCCAATCCTATAAAGTGATCGGTTTTACGAGATTCACAGCACTAAAATCGACTGTAGATAAACATTTTCTTTCCATTTGCAGATCTCTCCTGAACGGCACAAGTAACGACGAAAGACAGTTCATAATTGTTCTTGGATTTACATCGGTCCTCATGCATAAATTTACAGCCTGGCGACTTTCCCAAAAATTTTGTAGATCACAAACACGGCACTGGCGGAAAGCGAGACAATCAGCAGACCCTTTCATGTGGCATGTGTTCACACACACTCGTTCATAAACACAAAACCAGCCAAATTCCACAATCAGACATGCAAGTAAGAATAAATAAATATTACTACATTTAACCGTACGTTTTCGAAATGATAGTACCTACAGGGGGATTTGCAGCCCCCGCGGCGTCCTTCCGTAGCATCTAGTAAAGTATCTCTGTCAACAACAATTTTCAGGTGCACCACCGATGACGTACATGTAAAACCTTGCTGTTTATGGCATCTAGTACCTATTAGCTGAATACTAACTAGACCAATGAGCTACAACTCATGTCAGTGTGATCTGCATCTACGGTTGTCACCTCCGCAGAAGACCGAAATTACAAGGCATTTGTGGGAAATTAGCATCCCAGGCTATCCAGATCCAGTTTTTGAATTACTGATAATTGCTTATCAGGTCAAGGCTTATAAATCATCTCGCGCGATGATCGTAAATCCAGGCACATAGTACATTAACGAGGTACCGATTGGGCACCAGGCCTACAATAAAAAAATGAACAACAAAGTTTTCTGCAATCAATAAATACAATGAAACAATGTCCAACTCAGCTGCACAAAAGCTACTCGAGCAATATTATTACAGATCTTATTCTTTCACCCCGTAATTCACATAATTAGAACAAGCAACACTTTAAAATCACTTCATAGCTGTCGCAGTGGAAAAATGCCACCCTTTGGATCGTGTCAGGTTGGTATATTTAAAGGCTTATAATGGTAAAAATACAATGAGAGAATACAATATTTATAAACACAAAATAAAAGGGTGCTAAAGTAAATATTACAACATAATATCTAAATAAATATGAATGACTGTAAAAGAAGTGCGCTCAATGCTGTAATAACTTGCAACTGGCTTCTTATATTTATATAAAACAGTATAATAACGGAGTTCCTTATCTTAATCCTCCAAACATAACTATCAGAACAAACATCTTCAAGATTTCCGCTTCAACGTAATGCACCTGTTACCAACTGTTGGAGAAATCCATGAAGGCTTTATTTACCATTAATTAATTCAGATGAGCAGAATAAAGTTTCCCGAGTCGAGAACATGATATTGGAACGACGTCATCAACCCAGCTTCCCACGCCACGAAAAACCGCGCATATACGGAAAATTGAATTTGCTTGACTTTTGCAGGTGTTTCCAAAGCATGAGATACCGAAAAGCTATTTTGGACAATAGACGGCTTTAAATAATCTTCAGAAAGGTTGAGGAGGCAGTGCTCCCTTATTGCGACCTCGCAGTTAATGCCATTTTGGATAACCAAACAAGTAAAAGGCGTTTCGAGAAGGAAAGTTTGAATTCACAAAAGTTGTACCATTTTTCAAAGCAGCAAACGAAACAAAATGCTAACGGAAATTAATTTTTATAGCTGGTAGCTGCCGTTAGAACAGAACATTAGATCAAGAACCTTAGTACATATCGGCGCTATCATAACAAACACAAAAAGGTTATAACAATGACATCAGCTCGTGACTAATTACATAAACCACTAAATATTTACGATAGAATGAGAAAGGCGTGCAAAATCTTTAGTACTAATCAAGCAAACAAGATATCAGTTATACATCATGTGGGAATTTTTGAATGTAACGCAGGGATCTGTAGAAGTGAAAATAACTTAATTCGACGTGTTGGTAGGTTAAGGAGTATCGGGTTTTTATAAATGCCAGATATAATAAGTTAGGCTAAACTAAATTTGAAGATGAGATATTTTTTTAATTGAGATGCCAGGCTATTATTTCAGCTCAGGCGTATTTCAACAATAGACAAAGCCTTTGCATTCAGTGCTGATACATTGTTAGTAGTGTCTTACTTATTGGTATTAAACAAACAAGCCATAAAACATTTAAATGTAGAAGTACTAAACTTAATGCATAAATACTAAAAGATTACAAACCGTACGCAAATAATGCTTAAATACTTGATCTATCACAGACTATACATAATTAATTCCTATAACTGGCATATAAATCGTAAGGCAGCTTTACCACTAAGACGCGCCTTACACAAATAGAATTGGGAGCAATCGTTGCAAAACGCTGCTGAGAGAGGCTCGAAACTAAGACACTAATGCAATAATGTTATTTATATATACGTATAATATAGAACAAGTAAATTCACCGAGTGATTACATATCATACCTTCTCAAAATTGAAGTGATTCCTTTGTAATAAGAGACGGTTAATCTATCCAGGTACCTGTATATAATCTCTCACGCTCAATAAACATTATTTTACTAGCTGAGACAGCAAACCAGCATGCATATTATATTATTAGAATTAATGAGTTCTTAGCTGTTTTGGGCAACAGTGTAAAAGTTAGCTTTAGCCAATTAGCTACTCAATTTTAGGTATAAACGCTACCTTTACCCAGTATTAAATATGCGCCTCAGCATTGTAATTATCCCTTGATCACTTAATTGATTAAATTAGTATGGTGGATCCCAAGTGGATACATTATACATAGCAGAAATTTAAATGATTAAACTTAAATGGTAATCACTGATGGGTTTTTTATGTAAGCCGAAGCTTCGATTTATGCATGGATGCTACAGATATGCACACGATTGTACTGCATTTCCATCAAACTAAATACTATGTTAGTCTCCGTTGTGCACATATGAAACTGAGCGTCGAATACGGGCCAATTCTACAGCCAATAATATCTGCGTTGCTTCTGCAAAGGGCAGCGGAACCACCAATCTTGAACCTGGCTGCGTTTGACCCATCCTTGCCACAATTAAGACCCGGGAGGGTTGGGTTACCAAAATCCCTCTACCAAACTGCAGTGGATGCTGATCGAAGTGTAAGTTCCACCTAAGGATCGCCAAAATGCCTTCCGAGTCCTCGTAACAATCCCCAGCAGCAGCTACTCAGGTTAAGGCCTCATAATTCGAGGTTACAAGACTCCGCCATAAATAAGTCTAACGAAAAGCATAATTACATGACAATAGCAGAATATAAATAAACACATACCAGAACTCTGCCCTTTATTAAGCTCGAAACTACAAATCGATCGCCCATGCTACACGTGGTTCATTGCGATGTAGAAACAGATCAAGCCACCAAATAGACAGCAACATCTTCCTAAGGGGGACAAGCACTGTCCGTTAATCTGCCACAAAGTGGAAAAACGAATCAAGAGACTCTGTTTCAAACAAGCGAAGGACGTACCACTGGTTGCAAACCTACCAGATGTAATATTTCTCATCCATTTTAATGATCTCACTAAAAGAAGTAAATAGAAGGGTGCTGAAGGAAGAAGCGCCCCTAGAAGAAATAGAAAGAGAAGAAGTAGAGGAAGCTATAGGGGAAATATGTACAGAAAGACGAGTGGAGATGATAACATAGGCCCAAAGATGATAAAATGGTTTGGGCGAAAGGGTAATATACAGACAAAATACTATAAAATTCAAGAAGTAATTTAAATTCCCTTAAATTAAAGTATATAGAAACAAATTAGATGCATAGAAAACAAACTAGAGTATGCACAGGCAGTATTCAGGGCGCAGAGACAAACGTTGAGCAAAATTTTCGTTGTTTGTTTGTGGGCAAAGTGACTCATACTTTCTTTAACTTACGATCAGCGTTTGATACAATACGTAGAACTACAATATCGAGTCTAAATAATTGGAAGTATCAAGGAAAGCAATCCATATAACTAAGAGTCTATGTGATAATTAGTGAAAATAAATATGAGTGGAAAGACATCCTGTAGAGCCCCCACTAGCAAAAGGAGTCAAACAAAGGTATATTAATGATAATCATTGATCGTATTATCAGAAAGAACAAAGGAAAAAACAGGTGGAACTACAAACTACCAATTATGATAGAAAACTTGCTATACGCAGATGATTGTAATAAGAGGTGGTATACAAAGGAAGATGTAATTAGTTTAAAAACTATTATATCAGTTTTTTTACAACTCAAAACAATAGTCTCCTGCAAAGTACTCTTGTGTCACACACGTGTCTCTTGACGCTTTTCACAGTGGATGTTGTTGAAGACCTCCAGTGTTTTTTGTTTCACTTCATCGAACAAAGAAAGTCGCATGGTATGAAATTGCGTGACTAGGGTGGATGTGGGGCAGCTTCCATTTTGTTTTTGATCAAAAATATTTGGAGCATTTGCGATTCTTAGTTCATATTCACTCACAAGAACTAAAAACAAACCAATCACTTCAGAAATCGCGTCAATTGTCTGATATCGATCTTCATTGATTGCACTGTCAACTTTTTCCAGAGCTAGTTGAAGGGCGGTCAAAATTTGATTGGTCGTCAATGGAATGTAGTTTAAAAACCGAATACCACCTGCACTCTTCCGTTTTATGTAAAGCTTCTTCCTTAAAGGACGTTAAAGAACTTGAACAGTTTCAGCGGCAATTTTCCTTAAAAGAAAAGGAAACTTCACACCTACTCTTTGTTCTCTATTATCACTTATCAGTCATCACAACAATTAACAAACTCGCTTGCACGCACTTGAAAAAGAATCACAGAAAAAAGCAATCAACCTAGCCTTAGAAGCACGCATTCCACGTGACAGACTGGGTCAGAATAGTGTTGACTTTTTGTCGAAACAGAATGGTATGGATGTGCACTGAGAAGTGATTTAAATAGGTAGTCGAAGAAGATAATATAGCATTACGGTCATTTTAACGTTAGCCTCTATTTTCGCCTTAGTTACTACCGTTATTTCTACTGTTCTCTTTCATCTTAGCTTAAGCAGGCTATAACTGCCACAGGTTAGCGTTGAGGTTCGTTGCAGGTCATGCGATTAGTCTCGATTTTCGCAGCATCTCTCGTGTTAGATGATGTTTCCTGGTTTTGAGAGGGCCCTCTGAAATAGTTATCTGGACTACTTAGCCCGGGGAGCTCGATATTTACTTGACAAATTGGGTGTTTATTTTGACATGTTGAATATTGACAGCTGGCATTCGAGTGCACTAGGCGGTATCTATTCTCCCTAAAAGTGACACTACTTGACAGGTCATTCTCGCTAATGCAGTGTTTAACGTATTTAGTTGAATCTGCGCGTGATAGCTGGTATAGAGTAGCTTTTCAGACGTTTTCTGTGGTGTACTGGCGTAATGCATAATCTGCTTCAAAAATTTGTTCATTTGGTTGCTATGAGTGTTAGCATGGTCGTCTAGTAACTTCCGTCCGACTAATTGGTTTTGATTTTGTTGCCAAGTGAACCGCTGACTATCTAAAAACAATTAATCGAAATCGTAAACGACAATGCGTCTGACGCGTTAACTGGTGTGGGATTCAGTGATCATTGTGTCCTTGTTATTTTTCCCAATTCTTATTGTTGGATTGAGAAAATGGAATATGGAAGAAACACCTTTAAGGTGGATTTATATGAAGACGGCAGTTTTCAGTAAGTCGTGCCGTGAACGCATATGTTGGCAATTTGGCTTTACGCATTGTAATTCCATTTTAGATTTTTTTGGATTAGTTTTCACCTACTGATTATGCAACGTGTGACTGGGGAGAGAACGTTGAGCCGATTTACACCAGAAGTGAGTTTTCTAGAAGCGCTCAGCTTCTTTGCGCTAATGGCGTTTTATTATTTCAGGCCTCTTTTTAGATTATGGATTTCGGTCCTTTTGTTAGCATTTATGGATTTGGGTATCTCAATTGACTTTGATAAATTTTCGAGATCTGTAGTTGTGGATTGGATAGTTGGAGTTTCTAGTTTTGGTTTTGGCCCCTTGATTTCGTTTTCCTGAATTCAAGAAATAAGCCACAGCCGTGCTTTAATGTAAATAAATATTTTTGCGGCAATTCAAATTGTATTAACTTGAATAAGTTGATGAGATTCTAATATTTAAATTTTTCTGTTTATGCTGGTTTTATAATTTATGTAACAATACAGTAGTGATTTATATGTGTTATGTGTTCAGAATCTGGCTAAACATATTTTCAACATGTGGTATTTTATTATAAGCTTTTATAATAAACACAAGTGTAGCAAGATTCAAAATGTAACCGTAATTATCTTCACATTTCTAATGTTAGCTGAGTATCTGTAAACAGTTCACAAACTGTGTAAAGATGCTCACTGTTGAGTTGTAACAATTTTTTTTTAAATAGTCATTGCAGAAATCTAACTAAGACTCTTTAGGTCTTTAGATTTAGTACCTGCATGTAAATGTTTCAACACACCTAGCATTTTTTGCAAATTTTACCATGTAACTCTTACAAATTTATAAATTACTAGATTTAATCGTCGCTTTTGTGCAAAATCCTTGTAACCTAACTTAAAATACTGCAAAATATGCGCTGTCTTATTTAACATGTACTTCTCACTATGAGTTCTATTAAACTATTCTACGATGCTTTGCACAAAATTAATTGTCGGATTGTTGAAGTAAATTATAGTTGATCTCTATTTTAGCACATTACCTTTATCAATATTTATAAAATGTCATTTGAACTGTGTGAAAGTAAATAATACAAATGTCCTTCTTATTTACAGGATCTGTTACGTCAGTGTTAGAGCCTTCACAGTTCGGAGTGAATAAGAAATTTAATTTCTTTAAGGACGTTTGGAAGATTGTGGGGGAGGAGGTATTTTTCATATAAGGTAAGTTCTGCTCCGCAGTCGCTTTAGTTTATTGTTTTTGTGTTCTGAATGATGAATGATATTTTATATCTTAACTCCTGTCAGTATAAAAAATGAAACTGTATTCCCACATACACTTAGATAACACTTCGGTGATAGTAGGATGCCACCTAATCCAATTCATATTTGAACACTACAAAACCAATTTATCGCCAATAATCAGTGCGGCATCCCCATTATGGCATTAAACATTGGGAGATAAATTACTACACAAACTTTCAGAACTGTTTAACTTTGACAAGATTAGATAAATCCCTGACCAAACAGCAGAGTCATTGACTTCGCCGAAAACGCGATTTGGCAAAACAGATCCTCTGGAGCGACCGTTCTAGAGAATTGGTGCAAACGACCGGCGCGAACTTTATTCTCCTTTAATTAATTTTGACGAGCAGGATAACGCATTTTCCGACTCAGCAAATGATGTTGCGATTGACGTCAGATAAATCTCGCCTCCCACGCTGCAAAAGCTGGCCGCAAGGGAGAAACTAAAAGTTTATAGATCCTCATAAATGGACAATGGCACATATCATTTAGGCTTGGAAATATCTCCTGGAAAGCCACTTAATGTAACGGGATTATTAATTCAGACAGTCACTTACAGATGACGAAAATGAAATAAAGAACTGAAATACTGGTAATTAGATGTACAAAAGCTTGAAAAGAAACTATGTGTATACATCGTCATAAGTTGATAATCGGTAATATTATTTAAGTTACGAAATATCTAGGAGAAATCCTCTTTTATGCATCGGATTATTCTCTCTCTCTCTTTCTTAGTCTTCAAATTGAGTTTATTAGTTTGCTTCAATGTTACTTTCCAGTAAACCATCTTTTAAACTTCTGTGTATGTTTGGCAGTTCGTATATTCCATATTTGTGATGCATATTGTACGACACAACCAGAATCAAGAAGAAAATGTGGAACTGCATTGGGAACAGACTGAGAAGAGACATTGTCAATATAGTAACGAAGTCGAAGGGAAAGGCATTCTATTATGACCTGAAAGGCAACGATCGGCCAGGATAAAGAAAATAAAGTAGAACGGTTTGCGCCTATATTGAAAAGAGAAACTGTCAACGTCCAGACGAAGTCCTGTAATCACCTAGAGGGAAACGATCGAACAGAATAAAGAAAGAGAGTGAAACTGCGGGGATGTACTGAGAAGAAAAACAAACAACTTCGCAGGGAGGTCGAATGAGGGGACATTAAACAAAATAAACTAAATTGTGTAGAGCATATACTGAGAAAAGATGCTCAACATAGCGGCGATGTCGAAAGGAAGGGCATACTATAATAACCTGAAAGGGCACGATCGACCAGAAGAGAGAAATAAAGTGGAAGTGTTTTGGGTGTACACTGAGAAGAGGAACTGTCAACTTCCTGAAAATTCCTCTAATTACCTAGAGAGTAACGATCGAACAGAATAAATGAGAGAGCGTGGAACTGGGTTGGGGATATACTGAGAAGAGAAAGAAACTACATCGCAAAGGAGGTCGAAGGAGGGAGCGTTCTATAATGGCCTAGAAGGTAATGATCGAACAGGCTAAAGATACGAAAGTAGATAGAAAGAGAACGATTGACCAGAATAGAGAAAGTAGAGTGGAAATGTTTTGGATGTACACTGAGAAGACAAATTCCTCTAATCACCTAGAGAGTAACGATCGAACAGAATAAATAAGAGAGAGTGGAACTGGGTCGGGCATATCCTGAGAACTGAAAGAAACAACAGGTAATCTTCGAACAGAATAACTACAAGAAAGTGGAGTTGGATCGGAAATCTACTGAGAAGAGAACCGGTCAAAATAGCGACGAAGTCGAAGCAGAGGGAATCCTATAGTGACCTGAAAGAGAATAGAGAAAATAAAGTGGAACTGTTGCGGGTATATACTGAGAAGAGGAACTGTCAACTTCCAGACAAATTTGTCTAATCACCTAGAGAGGACCGATCGAACAGAATAAACAAGAGAGAGTGTGGAACTGGGTTAGGGATATACTGATAAGAGAAAGAAACAACATCGCAAGGAGGTCGAAGGAGGGAGCGTTCTATAATGACCTAGAAAGTAATGATCGAGCAGAATAAAGACAAGAAAGTGGAGTTGGATCACGAATCTACTGAGAAGAGAAACTGTCAAAATAGCAACAAAGTCGAAAGGGGGGGGGGCATTCTATAGTGGCCTGAAAGGGAACGTTCGACCAGAATAGAAAAAGTAAAGTGGAATTGTTTTGGGTATGTACCGAGCAGAGAAACTGTCGACGTCCCGACCAAGTCCTGTATCACTTAAAGGGGAACGCTCAAACAGAATAATGAAGAGAGAGTCGAACTGGGTTGGGGATGAGAAACGAAAGAAACAGCATCACAAGCAGGTTTAAAGAGATGACGTTCATTGATGGCCTAGAAGGGACCGATCCAACGGAATAAAGAAAAGAAAGTGGAACTGCATTGAGCGTATGTTAAGAAGAAACAGCTAACAGCAAGCCAAGGAATTGGAAGGAGAATGCGCTCTATAATGACCTAGAGGGGAACGATCGCACAGAGTAAAGTGGAACTGATTAGGGTTATACTGAGATAATAAACGAACAACATCGCAAGGAGGTCCGAAGTAGGAGGCGTAATATAATGATCTAGAGGGAAATGACGAACTTAATAAAGAAAATGAATTGGAGTTGGATTGAGCATCTAATAAGACGAGAAACGGAAATAGTGACGAAGTGGATGAAGAGGGTGTTCTATAATAACCTGGAAGGGAACGATCGACCAGAATAAAGAAAATAAATGGAACTGTATTGACATATACTGAGAAGAGATATGGTGAAATCGAAGGAGAGGGTATGCTATAATGACTTGAGCAACGATCGACCAGAATAGAGAAAATAAGGTGGAACTGTACTGGATATGTACTGAATAAAGAAACTGTCAATGTTCCGACGAAGTCCTATAATCAACTAGAGGAGAAGGAGGGAACATAATAAAGAAAAGAGAGTTGAACTGGATTGGGCATGTAGTGAGAAGCGTAACGAACAACATCCCAAGCAAGTCGACCGCGAAGGCCTCCTATAACGATCTAGATGAGGACAATTGAAAAAGAGCAACAAGAAGGACGTCGGTGGAAGCCAAACGTATTACCCAAAATGACAAATATATATTATTATTCAGAATATATCCGATAGGGTTTGGTTTTTGTTAGACCTCTCCACAGAGTTCTGCGTTCTAGGATTTCTGACAGTGCTTCTTCTTTACTAATTCTATCAATATAACTGTGGTTCATTTAAAATCTTTTAATTTATTCCTCCATTTTTCGTATCGAAGGACCGTCTCCATTAATGAAGCTTGATTATAATCATAGCGAATTGCCGTCTGTTCTAGGTCAATCTTAAAAGAGTCTGCGTCACCACACTTGTCCAGTCTTTCACATTCTTCGACCAAGAGCATTTTCTGCGTCCTGATACTTATCGTTATCTCCATTTTCCCCTCTATATTGAGCTTGAGGAATTAATACTTATCTCCTGTATATATTATTATTGTTGTTACTTGTTGTGGTTTTTATAATTTAAATAAAAGAGTTTATATTCGCATTTACCAAATCATCTCACAGGGTTGGGTTTCTACATCCTAGCAAGTATTATCTTGATTTAGTATAAATTATTGGAAATACATTTGCTATCAACTTAAATATGGTGGTATTTTTTTTTAAATTTAAAATTGTTAAAGCTTTGAACAATGCTTATTTAACCACTGGGACCGCTACAATACTGGATATTTTAACTAATGGCAACCAAATTCAAGTATGGCGATCCAACCTCACAATTTCACTAAATAAATTCGATAGTCTTCGACAATTATCAGTGATTACGTAATAAAAGCGTTGCCTAGGTGATAACAATAGCAGTAAGTAAATACACGTCACAAACAAAAAGCACTCAGATGACGTTTCTGCTGGAAGTGCAGAAAAAACCGACGCCACTTGGAAATAGCTAAATGCAATCTTTTAGAATAAACTTTCCTTACTTTTCTATTGCAATGGAAACTAGGGCTTAGCTCAAGCTCTCAGCAAGTCCCACGATTCCTGGGCCCCTCTTTCTCCGTTGGCCTGCACATACAAGCCGCTGATGACTTGCAAAACGACTCCTGTAGATCGGACGCTCCGAAAAACGCCTTCAATTCAGCCGTTGTCTTACACTCCAACTCCTTCCCACGAAGGTCGTTGCCTACGTCTAGCTCACAGGGCTCCAATTACACTGCTAGAACCTTGTACCCAATCCAAAACAGCTAGCACTCGATGCACAAATCAAACACTTTTTATAAACTTCTGCAGAGGTGTCATGAATTAATGTAATCTACTACAGCGTACCCACATGATATAGAATTAATTTAAAACACACTGAATTGGGAAAAGGGTATTTATTCACTTATTAATAATGATTTATTAGGGTAGCCATAATTAACACCACTTCACAGCTTGGCTTCCTTTCCCCCAATTGTTTGTCTTCATCTTACATTGTTTTACATTATTTCCAAGCCTGCACTGATTCAATTTTGTTGATCAAATCAAGGCTAACACTACTTTTAATACTATTATAATCAAGGCCAATGCTATTTTTTACAATTTGCAAAAATTGAACTAGCACATTTCTGGAACATTTTGTAAAATATTATTTGGTATGCTTAAAATGTTATTAATTGCTGTTCTAATCATAAAGGCTTAAAATGTGTTCATAGTAATATATTGCACTGACTCCTCTTTGTAGTGCCTTATTTATTAACTGAACCTTCAAGTATTGATATTAATCAATTCCTTAAATTACAAATTGCTTTTTTTTAATCTAATGTGAATAATTACTATTATAGATAGCTCCTGAAAACGCAGGCGTGGATTCTTTTATGTAGTTACTTGCGTTCTGAAAGATTGATGTTCTAATATTTTAATTCTCATTTGCATAAGTCACAATGCTTATGATATGTTTTTCGGACTTTTTCCACTGTCTAGGGTGTAAATCACACAACGTTTCGGGAGTTTTTGTTCTGCTCCCGTCTTCAGGTGTTTCTGGTTAGTCCTGAGAAGGACTGATATTGTACGTTTTTCAACGTAAATTGTGCCTCCGTTTGAACCCGGGACCGCTGATCGCTGTGATTACTACTCTGCCACTCTAAGCACTAGGCCACCATATTATAATAGACCACTGCCAAAAATGACATTCAGAGAACAACAATGCTTATGTCAACCGACTGTCAAACAAATTTCAAATTCTAATGACAAATGCCCAATCTTTTGAATGGTACACAATAATATTGAAAAACACAGTAAGTAATTATTTCTTAATTAATTTCACCTTCTTATTGTCTTTATTTAGTTTCTAGTTGGGATTTTAATAAGAAATCGCCCATCTTGTATTTGGTTCATACAACGCTTCAAACAGCAACCTCTTCTTGATCTGCAAATCGACCCTTTCAAGGGCTTTCCTGCAATGTACTGCTCACAGGCAGACCAGACGTCCCAACCATCTAATATCAGCAAACTTCAAATTCTCGACAGCAACCAGCAAACATAGTAAACCTGGACATCCATCTGCTACAGTAAACTGCTAGGTACCCTCCTGGAAGATCCACTCAGCAACAAATAGCTTGATGTAATCCCATTTGATTTATGTTACATGTCAAATGTAATCTCTCCAATAAAGCTGTTCCAGTATGTCTCCTTAATGATTCACTTGCACATAACAATTCTTCTATCCATTAGCTTTCTTTACCATATACCAATAATTTTCACTAATTAATTCTCCACTTCTTCTGGTTATCCTTTTAAATTCCATATTATTTCACCTCGTAAATTTGTATTTTTACCGCATTTATATTATCCAAAACATTACTCAAATAAAACAGGGTTATATTCAATATTTTAATTAGACCAAAAATCGTTTTTCTACATACTTTCAGTTTGTTATTTCTAATAATTAGAAACACATTTTTTAACTACCTCATTTCCCTTTTTATACACTCTGGTCTTAGCTATTTGGGTTCAACCTACTAAATTTTATTTTTAAAATTAGCATTTTTCATACATTTCCAAACTGTATTTTATCAATATTATTTTATTTTCAAATCCAATAGCTATGTTGCATTCACATATCCGCCTTATCCCCGAATAAATCCAAACCATTTTCAACCCACTGTAATTTCCCAATTTTAACAAATTTGATTTCAATACACCTTCAGGGTTGTATCATAACAATATGTATATGACCAAGGTAAGCCATATTTCGCTTCGTGATGGTGGTTACCAATTCGTGATCTTTATTTATGCGTCTCAGAACTTTCTCGTTTGTGATGTGCTGTGCTTATGGAATCTTGAGCATTTTTCGGAATATCCACATCTCAAATGCCTCCAACAGTTCATGGACCGGACTCCCAAGGTCCATGTTCCTAAGTGAAAGTGTAGAATTTGTTAATAGACTCTCTATGTTGATATATGTGTTTATAGTTTATAGTTTTATGGTCCCGAGTGGTGTAGCTTGAACAAGCGTCCACGTTCGATCAGCAGAGTTAAGCAACGTTCTCTCTGGTCAGAACTTGTATGGGAGTTCCACGGCTGCATCTCTCGGCGCCTCGTGGTACGGCTATCACGGAAAAAAGTTGGTCCCGGCGGTCATACAACATGGCCTAACTTAAGTTTCTGGACTTGCTCTATGGTTTGGTTGTAGCCTCGGCGATGGCACTGAGTCTTGGGAGTCCATCTAAAAATGCTGTCCCGTTTTATCACAGAGCATTGCTTTAGTTTTTAGGTCAATTATTTTCATGTGGTACTCTTTTCCACTCAGATGCATTTCATTGAGGGCGTGTTCTTAATCTTTTAACTACACTGCTGCGCCATCGGCACATGTCAATATTTATACTCTTTTCCTGAATATATTCAGCACGTCTTCTACATAAACATCAAAAATCAATTACCTTCAGTATTTTTGATTTTTTTCGCTGTCAGCCGTGTTGTTAATATCTCCACTGTAAGACCACCTCTTCGTAGGGGATATTTGGGCATTAAGACACCATGATTGCCAAAGTCGGATTGGTAATTTCTGTGGCTGTTGAAATCCATGGGAATAGAACCCACATTTTCTAGTCTAGACGCAGAGCCACCTCCACTGTTGTTCTGACTTTGTTATAGATGTTTTTATCATCATCATCTCGTTAATTTTCAGTGCACAGCTCATTATCTTCGTTCTCATACAGCTCTTCTATATAGTCCTTACACTCTTCAGTCATCCGCATTTCTTGGCCTTTTAAAATTCTTTATACCTCTTTATTTTCAGCTCTTGAGGGACTTTTTGGAATCTTTAAAAATGAGTTCATGTTTTCCGTTTACACGTGGCTTAACGTTTTCTCTACTCTACTGTGTCTACTGCGTGTATACAAAATCGGAAAGCCGCTAAAACAGTACCTCTTACTAAGTATTGACAAGGATTAACCCTACCCTTCACATCTCTTCAATAGAAGTGATAAAGCAAAGTAAATGAAATAATAACAAATACTCGACGGTATCAGTCTCATTGTTTGTGTAAATCTTATCAAATTTAAAACACGTTAAATGCTATTATAATTGCGTAATGATTTGCTCCACTTTACACTTTTTCATGTAAAATATCAAACACGTACTGATATAATAAACAAATAATATAATAATTTGAGGAAGTAATATAAATCTCAAATAAATGCCTCGAGATAAATTGAAAATTATTTAAAAAGGAGGTAGAGACCTTGAGTTTAAAATGTTTAATGTTTGTTTTTATAATTTCGATTTTATCACATTAATACACTTCAACGAATTCTGTAATAATGTCTATTCACCACAAACTTATCCTGAGTTGTCTGATATTTTTTAGAACAAGTGGATACATTTTATGGAATCATAACCATAACAGATATCGCTGCTACTCTCACCTGATGGCCTGTTGATTGTTGGATAGATAGTAACACAACATTGCACAATTTCAATACGAGCTTGTTAATTGGATAGATCGAATTCGTAAAAATATAATCTCATCGTAATTACCTAGTAAAAACTTGTATCTACCGTTTAATGGCATGCTCTTCGATTATTATGAATAGAATGTAATGTTTATACTACTTGGATACACGTGCTGGAAAGCACCCCACTTCCACACGACGTTCACATTTCTAAATTACAAAACTTTTTCCTTTGAAACCCGGTGGCGAAAGCCAGGCTAGTGTGGCGTTCTGAATATTCCCCAAAGCGTTTTCTTCAATAAAAGAACAGTCTAGGCACTAATAAAAACTTCGGTCGCTTTTTACCCTAATAAAGGTGCCGCCCTCCAAAATTGCGAGCAGACTGCTCCCTAAATTCCCGTCACGCGCCTCCTCCCCCTGTAACTTACTAGAAAATTGCATTTTTGATGTAAGAGCGTCTCAAGGATGAAGTTGCCAATCGCTGGCATTAGGGCACATTTCCTCACACTCGAACCCTTCTCAAGCTAAACAGGATTTTTAAGGAGCTTTCATGTCCACTTTACTGCGCTTTTGTCAAAAGTAAGTCGTGAGTAAGAGTTCACCATTAAAACCATAGATGTTGTCGTAAAGGGTAAATGGTTAACTCTCGTTGTTTGTTTATAATTTGTAACAGTTTATTATCATGAACAACAACTAAGACAAAGGAGGAGACAGGGGATAGGAGCAGAAATGTGGAATATTGAAATGAAAGATATGTAAACATGTAAAATGACATGAAAAAAAGAGGAAAATTCCCAGAGAATGGGCAAAGAACGTGATAATGCAAATTCATAAAGAGGAGGAAGAAACGAATTACTACAATTATAGAGCTATTTGTCTAGCAGCTACAGGCTTTAAAATATGCAGAAGAATATTAACGAAAAGACTATGGAAAGCAATAGCAAATAAACTAGAAAATGAACCATTCAGAATTAAGAAGCAACAATTCTATACAACATTTATTGATCTTCAAGCAGCGTATGACAAAATGGAAATCTCAGTAACTTGGAGATGCTTAACTACTAGATACACCAGACATATTAATTGAAATAATCAGAGGAGTAAAACAGCGGCGTCTTGCATGTCTTTATACTATTATCAATTAGTTGGCCCTTTAATTGCCAGCTAACTCTGTTTGCAATGAATTACCTCTTACCTCAGTAACTCAGCTCGTGGCTAGGAAAAATCAATGTGACAATACTTCGGATGTTGATCAAACTTGCACTCGTAACAACTAAAATCATATGCTCCATATGTTTACTCAAATAAAACCAAAACGTTGCAGCGCTGCTAAACCACCAGCAAATGCTATATCAACTGCTGGATAACGTTAATTTGACAGTAAGGAGCACTCTTAAATAACTACAGTACTACAGGCTGAGTGCATTTCTTGTTCTGCCCAGCGTACAAATGTCTCATTTCCGCGCAAAAAAGCCTCACTTCCGACATGGCACTAGAAATACTGCACAAATAAAAACTCGGGATTATTTTCAGGGTAGCACCAAATCCCTGCACGAATTTAAACCAACTAATCTAGTTACATTTGCTTAATCTAAATATCACAATGCACAAATGCATGAGTTGGATGTATAAAGAAAAGTTATTAATTGCTATCAAGGAGCGCAGGTGGAACTAGGTCAAGTCCAAGTTTAGTGTATATAAAGAACTCAAAATGAAACCAGGATTAAGACAGGGAGACGGACTAAACCCTCTTCTTATCATCATTATCAGAATCCTAAAGCATTCCAAGGGGAAAGCATAAAAACTTCACTTGAATACAAAGATCTAATATCAGTAAAGATAAAAAGTTTATTAACTGTAACAGATAATATGTATAAAGAATAAAATAGGAAGAAAATTGTAGTGATTAAAATAAGAGCACCACCGTAACTGGTAAAAAAAAATTAGATTACCCAAATCCGCACATAATACGCAAGGATTAACAACTACAATAAGTAACAACGTATCAATACCCGGAAAGTGTCATATCTAATGACTATAAAATCTAAAAGGAATTATAAAACAGATGCAACAAAGTGAAAACTAAACGAAATAGGATTCCAAAGGAAGAAATAGAAGAAGAGGGAAAATTAACTATTTTACCAACGCTCCTTCATGCAAGGAAGCTGTGTATGACACAGAACCATCAAGACAGCAAGATGAATGCAGTAGAGACGAAATTCTTAGAGAAGATAATATTAATTACAAAATAGGATATTTAAAAGAATACACAGCTAGACACATAACAAGAATGGATACAGGTAAACTAGTAAGTATAGAACCACGTAAACAAATCAAGAACAAAAGACGAAGACCCAGAAAAACAGGACATATTATAAGATGAAACCCGTTTACTGCTTGCGGCAGACTTATAAATAGACACTCGACTTGCTAGTGGTATGGGCATGGTGTTAAACTGGCAGAGCAGGTGTGTGGTTACGATCATTATTGTTTAGGTGCAAACCCACCATCATGGATGACCTTAGTTATGGCTTCGGGAAATAGACGGACTCAATGCTCGAAATGGAACTTACTTGAGCGTCTAGTTTCCTCTGAAATACGTTATCTTGCTTTTCTCAAACAAGCGTACTGTCTTTGAATTTTACAAAGAAATGAGTCAGGATTAAATCTAATGTGGTTATATTTTCAACACACGAAGGTACATTTGATTCACAACACCCACAGCTGGAAAATCCGGAACTTTAACAAGTTATCCTTACACTACCCGAACGCGAAAAATATTATTGATGGCCTAACAACAAGCTAGCCACGGTTCCAAGTAGCAATTAACACACCCACACGGGGATGCGCTCAAAATTTAGGTCCGTTAAGCGACTAAGCTAATGCATTCAGAGAGTACGCGACAGGGGTAGCAGGTTAGGCCAGTGAAATGCCAAGGATTTGTGCAACTCGCGGAATCGAACGGTGATCTATGAGTTACAGTTAAGCCGACGGTGACAGCGAAGATTGGACAACCCCCGACTAGTTCATATGAGAATAGAGTCGAGATTAAGCGATATGATGGGCGGAACACAGGAGATTACTTATAATGTGCGATATGGTTCGAGAATGAAATTCTACGATACTTCAAGGGAGCGTAAACAGAACTTCAAGTAAGTTTATGTCTGGTGTAAGCCGTAGTTTGCCACTAGGCTGTAAAAAGTGCTTCCAACAAAGCAATTACATCGCACTCTATGAAAACTGTCACTACACAGCCTGACCCAACGCTCGTTCTCTGGTCTCTACCCGCGACTCGCGCTAGGCTTGCGGGCCCACGCATTAAGGAATTTATATCGCTTCTCCGCTGGCTTAAAACTAGCGGTGGTGTTGATAAAGTTCGAGACGACATAATAGAACGGATGGGAAACTGAAAATTTAAAACTATAAAAACAATTTAATCATTACCAATGGACGGAAAAGCATGGACAAAATTGCCAACGCCGAAAAAATAGAAAACTTTAAGGAAAATAAGAAGATTGTCAGTGCTTCACAGTAAACTACCCAAAAAAATAAAGGAAATAATTGTACACCTACCTTGTAAAGATTGAACTTCACTCTCTGAACTTGTACCAGATCATTCCTCATTTTTTCATGTATATTCTTGTCAACATTTGAAACAGTTTTATTTATATTTGGTAAAAATAACTTCAAAGTGAGTGCTGTTTGGATACTGAACTGGATAACCTGTTTCTATAGTATCTTTTCGACTACATCCTTCAGTCATTGAAATCTTATCAAGATCGGTAAATAAAAATTATAATTTGAGAGCTGTAAGGTACCAGTTTCCATTGAAATCTACTTTACTTTTTTACATTCTGTAAAGCACCAAGAAAGGTCTCAGAAAGTAAGTGATCGGATGGGTAGAGTTCTTGGTGTTTGCAATGCAAAAATCTTGGTCGATAATTGCTTCCATTGAAGACGTATGACATTTTGAAATAATTACCCCGACGCTGTTACCTGCAACTAATGATTACATCAAGTGTACCTGAGCTCTATAGAGCCTTATTGTCTTGAAGTTGAGTAGTGAATATAAAACTTGAAATGTTATACAGTGTCAGAAGCTTGGATTGATGAACAAATAACCATGCTCCCTTAGCTGTGTAACTGTTTTGGGTATGCATCTCTACTATTTTAAAATAGGCAATGCGAGTTGCATGACTTTCGATTTTGTAACAATCGATAGATTAGTGCTTTCTTTCGAGTGTATTTTTACAGCGCTGTCTGCGCTCAAACAACATATGATCCGCGGTGTCGGAGCTCTCGCCGCAGTCGCATACCTCGTCATCGACCTTCCCGACCCGCACCAGGTGGGAACGGAAACTGTATTTTTTTAATATTTCCATCCTGTCTCCACTTTTCATTACTTCGGGTTCAAAACGTTGCTCACCAAAAATGATCGTAGAAGGTTGCAGAACAGTTGATCTTGTAGCTATTTAAATATAGTATTAAGAGAACATGTAGTTAATTCCTTTTATCAACCAAACTACTAGTGAAATAGCACTTTTTTAAATGTAAAAGTTAATTATAGAAGTTTACCATCCGTCGGTATGGATTCTTTGCTACTTTCTGTGGACAACCTTGCTACCTCTTAATGGATATGTGTTGTTTCCCACCCTGAGCACTGCCGTTATTTCTGGAACCGCTTCCGCATTACTTCAGGGGGCGCGGGCGTTACTTATCGTACCTTAACCTAAGCCGAACTAAATGAAACCGGACCACCCAAGCCGCTAGTCGAACTCTCGCCCGAGCTTTCCATGTTTCACTGTGGTTTGCATCGGCGGAAACTTGTTCCACATAGACCCCTTGAATACATATGTCTGGTAACGTCATTGTATATCTCAGACACATTTAAATGCATTACCGTTGCAACCGACTGATGATTTGTTTTATTTTTTCTTTCTTGGTGTTGAAAGAATTTTTATCACCCTTCTGGCTAGAGTTTTCTCTACTACGAGTAGTAAACTTAAACTGTGGAAAGGATCGTAGTGGGTTGCATAACTGTATATTTCGTAGTTCTTCTTTCCCTTAGCGTTAGAGAGCGATACTTATAGTTCGTTGGGTGGTGCGTTCAGGCCTGGATATCTCTCTTATACTGCGGCCTATGAAAGTATTGTACTTAAAACATCTTTAAGCGTAGTAGCTCTTTTAGGCGAATATGTCTTATGTCGTTGGTTGAAGGGTGTTCAATACTTTATCGATACCAACGTTTGCGGGCTATTGTATCGCACTCGCAAAGTATATGTTTCGCTGTTTGATCATCTTCCAGATGCTAACTACTAAACATATGGGCCCCAGCTGTCATACAGCAACAACGCCAGATTTAATTAAAACTACTACAATTTAAGGAAACAATTTTAATGAATTTAATATCAGCAAAGCTACACGTTCACAGGTGGTAAAACAAACTTTGTATTTAATTAAACAGTTAAATACGAATCATTATTGTGCAAATAACATCAGGTTTGTTAGATTTACGACGAATCCAGAATTATTATAGTATATGGGGATTATGCAAGCACAAAGAGATCGGACTGAGTAAGAGCGTTTGTATCGATTCGGGGTAAGTTTATTATAAAACTCTAATAATAAATGTGAATCGACTGGCGCTCAAAAAGACTATTTAAAAATTCGTATATTCCGCCGCACGGCGAAACATTTTCGCACAGACTCAGTTATAGATATGCTACTGCTTATCTGATTAGAAAAAGCTCTTTTGTCAACCGCCAGATAACTCGCATATATATCAGCGAGATTACCGTTTACTATTCTTGAAACAGAAAAGTCAGCATAAATTCTGCAATACGTAACTTCCATAACGAACTTGAGTCGATACGCTGTGTTTCAATCGTAGCGAGAAGCGCAAGTTACGACGCCGGCTACATGAAACCCTGACCGGTCCGGTCCCTCTTGCGTTGACCCGAATAGTTAATCAGAACGGACTCGTGGTACCAGGCGATATGGTTTTCTCCAGTGCCAAATTTGTAGCGGCAACTTAACGAATCCAGGGGTGACTCGGACAATGAAAGAAGAAGAAGCGGCCACAGATATTGGGCAGCTAACAGATATTAACTTCCAAACACTATCAAATCCTGATTTAGTCAGACGAGTGCAGCAATTCAGAAAACCAATAAAACCGAATTTGCACCGCATTTCGGGATAAATCCGCCACCAAAATAAACTCAAAAATATACGTCTTACACAGCTTCGGACACACACAGAACTATGGCCCTTGGAGGGCCTTGGTTTCTCTTAAAACTGCTTTCCATCTGTCTCTGTCTTCTGCCATATATGTCCAGTTGTGTATTTTTATAATGTTAAGATCATTTATTACATTATTTCCCAATCTCGATAGTGGGCATACTCTTGTTCTTTGTCCATCTGGCTTTCGAGTAAAGGCGTTTCTGGCATGCTTGATATGTCCTAATCATCGTATTCTTTCGCACTTTATTTATCCCACAAGATCTTTGTCGTTTAGTAGCTGTTCTAAATCTTCGTTCATACAGATCCTCAAGGAATTTTCATCGTTGTCGTACACAGGTCCGGATATTTTTCTCAGTATCCTTTTCTCAAAACGGTTTAGCATCTCTTCGTTTTTTTATGTGTCCATGCTTCACTTCCGTATGGCAATGTTGGCCATATTTATAGTTATATAGAGGCGTAATTTGCATGATTTTGAAAGTGATTTGGATTTTTATAACTTGTCTAACCCAAATATACGTCTGTTATCCCTCATAATTATGTGCTTTATCTCACTGGAGATGTCTCTCTCAACATGTTTCTTTCCGATTGTCATTTACCTTTCTCTTGGGGCACCTTCATGGCTGGTGGTCAAGCTATTATTTTACTTTTATTTATATTCTGACCTGTTAGTTTTGCAGCTTGTTCTAGTAATACAAATGTTTCTCTTATATATCTCTCCTGACGTACTAATATTGCTACGTCGTCAGCATATACAAGGATTTGCGCGCTTCTGTTATAGAGTGTACCTCCAGGATTTGCGTTTATTTCCCTCAGGCTATTTTCTAGTACTATTTTAAAGATTATAGATGATAGTACGTTACCTTGTCTCAAACCCCGTTTTATGTCAAAAGCACGAGATGATTGCCGTCCTATTCTGGAAATAAAGTTACCACTCCAAAAATTTCGAAAAAGAAATAGATACCGAAGTTGTGTACGCATAATTTTCAAAGAAGACCAATCGTGATGCAAAAATTACCAAAAGGGAACTTGATATACAAAACGACGGTTAAAGTTGTTAATATTACTGTAAAAGCGATGTGGAGGAAAATATTTTAGGGCTGTAACATACCCTCTTTCATAGAAGGATATCTGAAAATAAAATGCGGGCATGCCCTTGGAACACGTAAAAAAAAAGACTAATTTCGGGGTAACTCTTACTATACAAGCCCTAAACACCATCAATGAAAATTTATGTAAAAGGGCAAGAAACTATCAAAGAGAACGACCATAACTTCATTCTCTGGCGCCAAAACTGAGTGAATCAAAATTACAACCTACCCTACAAAGTCCTACTAACTACCTGAAAAAAGGAAATTAACTCTTGTTACGTGTCCTCTAATTAAAAATAATTTAATATCCAGGATTTCTCCCGAGTTTAGCTATTTTCAATTATTATCTAATTAGTATGATGTGGGTTAAGTTGCCATTTTTTCGTTTGTGCGTGTTGGGTTGCCTAACCCCTTGTCAATTTCCGTGCTCATTTTGCAAGTCCTAGGGAATTTCTAGCGATATTTTAAAAAAAGATTGCCTGTATAGGGGAGAGATGTTGCTTCTGGCCCTATATATGGTTGATGTTTTCGAAGGTGCACTTTATGTGGATTTAAAATCGTCCGATATCTCGGGAAGTTCCAATCAGCATTAGCGTGTTGTATATGCAGTCGCTGAAATCATCTAGTTCTACAATGACTGAGAAATATTTCAGAGAAGCAAAACTCACCTCTGGTCGACCTCCATCCTCGGTATGCTACTCTGCAGTCGCTTGATGATGTCGTGTGATATTTTAGGTTTCTTACCACCCCGCTTGCTTTTCCCGAGAATCGCCTGGAGAAAATATTTGTAAGCGGTTTGGGTGTGCCGTGCAGCTACGCTGGCAAAGTGCTCCGATATCTTTCTCTCCTGCGATTTCAAACCGTTAACTGGAAAAAGAACCGCAGACTTGAACCTTGCAGGTTTGGGTGCAGCTTCATCACCTAATTCAGTACCGGAACTCACCGAGGCTTCTTAAGGGCCGCCGCTCTGCAGGATGGAGAATCCGCAGTTACCTTCTTTACGATTCCCATCGTGGTCGAGGTGTATACCTCTTACGATTTTATCTGAGTGTATATGACTGTAACATTCGAGGTTTCTCTTGTGCGCTTCTGAATAATGTTCGCTTGTGCAAGACTTACGTTCTTTTTGTAGCTGAATATTTATATATTGTAAATAAATATTGGGTTATAGCAATTTCCGGCTTTCATTTAATACTTTATGAGAAATATTATGTGGTTTAGAGATTTACACCGATAGCTGTAGATCTTCTGTGTTGGACGGTCTTGAATCAGTGGCGCTTCCGGACAACCCACTCCTGCTCAGCAACTAGCTGGCAATTCCTGAATCCCAGTGTTTTGTTTTCGAAAAGCATCATTGAGCATTATTGAGTATTTATTGAATTTACAGAATATGCTACACTCAGACGAACGTTCTTCATACTGTATCAACGTCTGATACTGTTACTATTATGCTTTTATACATATAAGTACTTGTTTCCAACAGTCGACGAGAATGCAAAAGTTATGTTTCTTGAGGACGTGAATCGAATATTGCGTTTATGAAAATACTAGTTCAACTCCTTCTTTCGTGTTTTTGTAAATAGCACGTTCTAGTCCCTAAGTCGTTTATTGAATAGCCGGTGGACTGAAAAATCACTAAAAGTGTGCATGGTGCAACCAAAATCCAGGAACTAGGGAAATTTTGAAGCTACCCAAATTCAATTTCGCCCCAATTACGCCTCATTTGGAATCAAAAAACTTCTAAAATAGTTGTGTAATAAGGAAATGCAAAGAAGGTGTTTGTTTTAGCTAATTATACTTGAGCTGGATATTCTTATCTTATCACGGCTAAATTGCAGTAGAAGTTATACCTTTAAAAACTTTAATGATTGGCAAAGTAATGACATATCTTGGCAAAATTTAGCTGTTAAACTTCCAAGGAAGTTTAAATTAGTTCCTTTAAGTTTTATACTTTACGTGAAACGTTTTAACTTACGTTGAACTTGATTTATTGTTACGGGCTTGAGAAGTGGACGTCTATGGCAATAAATTGCAGTTTTTCCTTGAAATTATTAGTATTAAAACTCAAGTAATTTCTAACGAAGTAAAGGAGAATTTAAACGTATTTTTTAAATGAGAAGATTGCCACAGTAACTTCTCAAAATATCACGAATGCTATCAGATTTGACTGTCAGTGGTAATATTCGAACTACCAAATTAGTCTAATTTAAAATATATATATTACTACAAATACAACCCATAAATGATAAGGTACGGATTAAGATAAGATGTCTCTCCGTATCTCCAATAGTATTATGATGATTTATTACTTCCGATGCCGAAGATTTCCCCAGCTTGGACCTTAATCATCTGATTTTAATGCCCCGGCGACCTGCGTAACCTTGACGTTGTGTGGATGTGACATGTAAAATGCCCTTTAGGAGCTTTTCAAGAAAACCACTGCCATTATTTCGCCGCAAATAGACTTTAAAAATACTCCCACTTGGATACCCTGCATTCAGCATTCAGTCCTGATTGCACTTGGGCGCGAACGCCACAACGCGAAATTGTTTGTGTAAACGCCAAGAATAACAACAACCGCGACAGCAACATTAATATTCGCGCAGAAACCGCTTATCGCTTATCTGTAGTTTTACGATTAACGGAGTGTGATGATAATTAGTTAATACATTCACGCTCGGACTTATCGCGGCGGTCGTGTCAAATTGAATACTAAATTTTTAATCGTTCATTGTGTCACCAGTATGATCGGCGGAATGTGCAGTGTCTGAGGCGGCGTTGAGGTTTGGTGCGCTCGTGGTTTTATGTAATTAACAAGTGGTTTGTGCTGAACTCTGGATTACAGGAAGATGAAACGCAAGGCTGCCTTGCCTCCTCTGCATCTGTTTGGTATGTAGGATTAAATTTAGATGCGAAAGGTCAAGATTACAACACGAGTGGACATATCATAATGGGATTACATTTTTTTCTCGTCCAGCTCCTGATTCAAAACTGTCAGAATAAATAAGCAACTCTTCGTTTATTAAAGCTCGCTGTGGAATTTTCTGTTATATTCGCGGAAACTCCAAACAACTGTGGGGAAAACTCATATAAAAAGTAAAATTGCTCTCTTTCAAATATTCCCACTGAGAGCAGAACTATACAGAACATATACATGTACACTAACTAAATGTGCGAATGAAAGTTTGGGAACTTCTGGAATTGTGCTGCAAACTCGGAAATGCATTTTAAGTTCAAGTTTAGTGAATACAAAAATTAGTCCTTTAAGTATTCAGTAATTAAAATGACCAAATGAACCATTTCTTTGAGCTTTAGCAGGGCTAATGACGATAGGTAATACAGTCTGGTATCGAGAAACTCTTTCTAAGTTTGAATCTTGACCTAAACCACTCGTTAAACAGCAACGATCCAAAAATAGGAACCCTGTAAAATATTTTATATCTGCTAAAAATATCCAATGAGTGAATAATTATGTTCTTTGGAATTTATAAAAAACGCGAATTGCCTAAAATATGCTATTTTGGGGTAAATAAGCATAACTGAAACAGTGACCCTGTTTTGAAACAGGTCTTGAAAGATGACTTGCAGAAGCTGAAAATTATAATTTTGCTCTATAAATCCAACCTTTGCTGCGAAGTTACCTTCATTAGAAAGTACGAGGAGAGTTACTTTTAATCCCGAAATCAGGTTATCTTTTAATCTCAGAATTTCGCTGTAAACGATAAGGGGGCGACTACCTTTGCGTCCTCATTTCATTAACTTAATGTCAGTTACAAAATTGACTTAACATCTTTGAAATATCTAAAATGAAGTGGTTGGTTGAATTTAGATCTCCCTAAGCTCTACATCCACATCGAAGTTTCTTTACTTTTTCACATTGTAGGTGATTCTTGCAATTTTTTCAAATAAATACACTGGCCTTCTAAGCCAAAAAATATATCTCAAATGTTCATTAGTTAATATCGTCGAATCCCGCAATCGCACATACACCAAAGGTATCACTCTTGTATGACTACTTGCTAAGAAGATATGTACTAGGAACTTAAAGTGTCCTTATAGGAAGAAAAGGTAAAAACCAATGAAACAGCTACACTGTTCTTGCTTAGGAGGGCAGTGTAATGAAAGGGCATTCTTTTATCGATAAATTCTAATTTTGGTGGGTGCCAAAATAGAAACTAATCATTTTGCGGAAAATTTAGACCTGCAACTTGTGCCAAGAAATGTCAATAAATTTGGAGTTTGCGTTTAAAAACCATTGGAGGTGTTGACGGATGAATAAGTTCATTGATTTCGTGTTTGCTCATATGAGAACGTCCAAAAATGCATTAGTGCTGAAATAAATTGCTGCTGTCATTGATACAGTTTTAACTAGTAACACTCACACTGATTGAGTAATTCTCGGCGGGAATTTCTTAAATTTTAGTGCTGTGTGTTAAGTTTAAGATAACTAACATAACTAATTCTACTCAAATAATTAGATTTATTATAAGATACTTAAAATACATTAATTATTTGTTATTAAAAATAATCATAAGGAGTAACTAATTAAATACTCTACCTTAAACTAACATTAATAACTATAAATATTTAAAATTACTATTAGAAAAAACTGTCGACACATTTCCAATTGATTAGGCGTGTGCTGGTACAATATAACCGGAAATTGTACGACAACACCGGGTTGCACTTACCACAAGTTGTTTTGCCTTGGGACGCAGCGGAATTAAGCCTCTGATCGTCCGCAGCTAGCTCGCCGGGAGCGTGAGGTTTACGTTACTTATGAAGCCCGGGCCTATCTTAGGACAGCGAAATTGTCGATTATTATCAGGGCGCCACCGTGAAAATTCAACCCGGAGCTGTACGGAGCTGTTCCATCTACGGTTGAAGCAGCGGGCCAAAAGGGCGCGTTCCCTTATTACATAAACAAGATGTCGTACACTTGATGAAACAAAAATGTAGTTTAACAAATGAGCTTGATTACATTTTCAAATAACTGGGGCAGCATAAATGTAAATAGTCACAGCGGGCGACATATAAACTAATTTAGTTAGTTTATATTCAACATATTGCAAAGACTTAAATAACACAAATAAACAAAGCGGCAAAAATATAATATGATAGAGAGGTATTACGTACACAAACTGAATCATATTACAGCGCTGAAGGTGACATAAAATTCAATACAACAAAGAATGACGTTAAATTAAGTCCATAACTTCTTGAGCCAGTGCCTCCTAATTTATGCGCGTCACTGAGGAAAACTCACAATTCAGTCAAGCACAGTAAAATACGTAGTATAGGTATCTTAAACCAAGAATGTTGATGTCAAAGGGGGTTACAATAGGAGCGTTTGATGTTTTCTAATCAACCTAGATTGACGTAGTAGACCCGAACTACAGTGGTATGGGTGGCCTGGAGCTAAACACATGCTAATGGAAGTAGTAAAGTTTTCCTCCTTTAGCGATTTACGAAACACGATACAAGGCGACGGCAAGCTCCCGGTTTATCCAACCATAAAAAACGTTGTTTAAACCCGCTGAAGCGAAGAAAACGCACAGGCGCTGCAATAATTTAAGGAAGCTGAAGCAAAGCGATCCGAAGGAATGCAATCGACCAATGTGACACATATCACTACAACGAAGAGTTTACTCCCACAAAAGCTTCCGACATTGGCTATTTCAACGACCCGGGGCTTTCTCCTCCGCACTTGCGAAGTTTACATCTGATGTTTTCGCTAAGCGTCATAGACAAGTCTGTCTCTATAAAACTGTATAAATACGGTACTGCAGTCGTTAGCTTGCATAAATTAGCCTAAGGCCCACTCAAACTTGGCCGAGGCGACGCTTTCACAAAACACTTCTTGAATGTACAAGCACTGGGTACCAAGTCATGCTCGGTTAGTTAATAATCCTGCACTTCGGATACTTCATCCTTTTTTGTCCGCAACCCGCACTTAACCATCTCTTTTTATACCCAATACACTCGTCGCTCTCATAGCATAAAAACTCCGTCTAGTCGTGCACCTGGCTTTCGAAGCACGAACGCACATGTATTTTCGAGAATTTTAACTGGCGACTGGTCTTAAAACGTGATCTGAAATCACACGTGTTTTCAAGGTTCTGTAAGCGTTCCGACGGGTAACTTGCTAGATTGAAATATGTAACTGCCGATACAAACGCTGCGTAAATATTAGGAAATACTTTAACAGTGCATTGGAGAAAGCATTCATAGGCCCCACCTGGCAATTACTTTGGTTATTTTTAGATATTCACGTGTAAACTGTAACTCCTGTAAACTCCTTAGAGTACTTTAATCGTGCTTTTGTCAATTTAACAGCTGCTCTTAGTTGGAGACCCGTCTTCACCGCCGTAATCACAAATTATTGGTTTAGAGAGACAATCAGTACCATAAACGATTATCATATTTTCTTAAATTATTTTTGTACTTCTATCGTGTATACCACCATGGTATTAAATTTTATTCAAATGTACAACTTCATTTAATTCTTTGACATAAACATCTTCTTCTTACGACAACGTCTCCTTATGACGGTTGCTACTTTAATTGTTGAAACTGCAGCATGCAATAACTAACTCTATAGACGACGTATAGAACGGATCACGTAAGCGTTTAAGCCAGAATATTTTACGTCTAGTCACACCTCTTTCCTGTATTTTTCCTTCTATAATTAATTGTAGTGGGCGATAGTTTTTCCCTCGAGTAATATGTCGTGGATATCCTAATGTTCTTTTGTTTATTGTAAACTGTAATTCTAGGTCTCTATTCATGCATTCGAGTAGTTCCTTGTTGGTTACTCCATCCATCCATATGCGTAGTAGACGTCGGTAAATTAAATATTCGAAAATGTCCACCCTCTTTGTTGTTTTCCGGTGTAATATCCAACTGGCTACACCACATAACAGGATAGGAACGACATACCAGAAAGTAAAATTTAGACGTAATTCTAAATTGGTAGATTCATATCAAGGTAAGTTAATTAATTTTTCATTTTAACAAAGGCTGCTCTTGCTCTCTCTATTCTAACTTTTTTGCGACGATTCGAATTTTGTTATACACATATTTCTGGATATTATTTTATTTTTAGCCACTTGCTTAATCGTGTTGTTCGTTTGTCTTTTTCGTAACTACCATAATATTGGTTTTATTAAAATTTATTGGGAGGCTAAATTCTTCACTTCTAGTTCAGGTTTTGCCGCTAATTTTGCAAGCCAGTTTTGTTATTTGTCAATGTGATCGTATTGTCTCCACAGTACACGTCATTAACAATTTATGTGGAATAGTAATCCAACAACTGATGAGCTTTTAGGCGGGATTGGTAGCGCTTTAATTGGATGCATTTGTCGTTTTATATCCGTGTTACCAGTAGCAGATGTTAAGCGGTCACCTACCCCACTACACTGTCAGATTGGTGTAGTGACAACACTCGTGGATTGTCGAGCTTGACATAGCTAGTTCGAATCTTGGTCCGGGCAAGATTTTTTAACTAACGAAAGATGCGGGTACAAATAATTGTCTATTCTCACCTTTAAATCTGAAATGCCACATTATCGGCGCTGTTCGCCCTATTCGTACTCTCTGCTAACAGTATCAATAAGTCGCTGACTTGATTTTAAACCAATTTCTTTCATCTAGGCTTCGCAATTATTAGTTACTGTCTCCTTTGGGACGGTTTTTTAATAGTATTTTTCAAGTGATACCGGTTAATTGCCATTTACGTAACAAGCTCATAAAGTACTCAGTAATTCATCGGGATGGAAGCGGGTCTTAAACTGAAACAAGATGGGGGATTTGCATACGATATTCGAAATAATTGCTCCCCGGGAAGATACGGGGCTACAGGGATAGATGCTTTTATTATTGTTTAGGGTTCCACCGTGGTGAGTCATCAGCCGGTGATATAATAGCATTCACTCTGGGAAACCTTGCTCGTGGCTACACGAAATATGTGCGGAGCTCAGCTACGAGATTTGAACTGTAATTTATTTCTGAATATCTGGAAATGCTTTTTATTTACTTTTTTACATTGTTATTGCATTAACACTTATAATTAATTTATTATATAGTGCTAGTAGAGCCCTACACTTCTATTATAAATGCTTACTTGGTTTCAAATATGCGGAAATGCATTGCCCTTTACAAATGTCTACAAACCAAGTCCCACGAGGGAGAACAATATCGATGCACTCGTAGAGAGCACTGAAGCCGTTGCTACACTACGACACGAGGGATGTGCTCCAAAACTTATTTCACAACACAAAACTTAGAAACCCATACAAATATGGACGGGAAAAAAACATGCACAATCGTACCCTAGATACATAAAACGTATTTCAAATCGACGATAAATTACAGATTCATAAGATAATAAACGGCGGATGATCGGGAAATTGGCTGACCGGTCGTTCGGCTGCCGCCAAAGGTGAACGATGAAGGCGGGCTGGCAACTCGAAGACGGAACCAAAACTAACAACTTACCAGAGCGTCGTTTGAAGAATGGATAGCGGTAATTCTAGAATATCTACGAGTCCGTATAAATCCAAACGCGATGCACTTATCGGGATGCCGGAGGTTCGAAGAACGATACCACTATACAGAACGGGGCACGATGCTGGATGTTGCTTTGAATATAACCGACTATCTGTGGATGTAAAATTCCACTCAAAGCGAGACGATATTCGAAAATGCAAATGTACAGACTGCGTTTTGCAAATTGACAAGGTAAGGCTGCCATACATGGCGATATTCAGGGAACAAAACGACACTTCGCACGCACCGCTTGTCGTCCTCTACAACTATAGTAAATTTTCGAGATCGGGATCGAGAATGCGTAAAATGTTTTTGCGAGTTTAACTCGAATATTGCGTGGTCCTGCCGATTTGTTGTTTTTAATCTATTTTTAGGGATTTTTTAAAGAGTCGGTTACTACGCTGTTGGTATTGGCTATTTCTCTTTCTTTATATCCGCGTATTACGGTCATCTTTCTTGGCAACTTATTTTCTATATTCTATAATACATTGGCGGCTCATTATAAGGACCCGTAGCTCTACCATAACAAATCAGCCGTTCAATATTTTTTTAGTTTGAAGGAAACATTGTTTTGTAGTTACTTAAGCGCTTGCTTGCTCTAACGGACACATTGGAACCAGATTGAATGGACACAGATTTTTGACAGCTTAAAGGCTACAGCGAGGGGAGAGCGTCGAAGTAGGTAGCTTCGAAGATACATTATTTAGGCTTGAATCGGAGCCACCTCAGCTTAATCACTCGAGCAGTCTGGCCGCGGCTGACAGTACGAGTTTCGAGTTACTGATATCGATGCCCACACAACGGTGACTTCATCGAGTTCAGATGAAGAAAGCTCTCTTTACTCTTAAGTTGGGTAGGTGGCTAGCCTTGACCGTCGAAATGGAGAAAGAGTTTTCTTTTTAAGGGTTAACGATTACCATAGGTGCTAGCGCGGTAGCCGGGGAGAGTACGATTTTTAGAATTTCTAGAGTCGCCGGGAATCGAACATCCAAAAATACAATTTTGATGTAACTTCTTCAAACTTATTGCATGTATAGGCACTTAGTTATAAATTGATAGTTAAATTCTGGTTCCAAATGTATTCATATTCAAGAAACCTTGCCAAGAAATGGACATAAGGGTGAAAATTATGTTAATCTCCTGAAATGAAGACAAAACTTAATTGTCTTTTTGTGGAGATTGCGGGCTCATCATTATCAAGGTTAATTTATCAATGGTTGTGCTAGTGATCGTCAAGTATTTGCCAGACATCGAACTTTAGCTTTTGTAGCGTATAAAAAGCAATCACGTAAACAGGATACATTTTTTAATATTTCAAAGTGAATATTTATGATTGCAGAAGGGGCTTTCTCCCGGAAGCTATCAAAAACCAAGTTTTCTCAGTCCACGCTGTCGTTTGTAGGTAAAAACGGACAGCCCTAGACAAATTTGCCTTTTACTGTGATGACCCTAGCTGCTTGCAATCTGTTTAGAATTTTTGTGATAAATTTTCGTTCTATTTCGACATTTGCATCTAAATTCTATGGCTTAGCATCGGTATGCAAGGTTTTTCCCTAACCATATCTTTCGCAATCAAGTAATCGCGGCGCTCATCAGAATTTTCCAGACGAAGTCGCAATAAGCGCTGAAAGTATTCCGCCGCGCTTTTTCATTCCCAAGAAGGTTCGCTGCACAAGAATGAGTTATTGAGTGTATTCAATAAGAAATCGTAGAGTGCCACGAGCGGACATGTCGATCCTTTGTGTTCTCCCGCGACCCATATTAATTTTCCGCGGCCGCCTTCCCGACAATGTTTCATTAAGCACCGTTCGGAAGCGAATGACGATTAATGGCTGCGGTCTCACTTTCTCGTCGTTTTAATTGCCGCCGAACTACATTAGTGAAGTGGTGCGAGCTGCATTCGAGCCGAGGAGCAATTTAGAGCGGGTGGTTACTTTAATAAAGCGTTGTGATAAGTTTCCAGCATGTAGACTGATTTTACATAATTGCTGAGCGCCCGATAGTGCTGAATAAATAAGGGTAGGAAAGTTTGTAGATTGAAGCTTGCATGCTGCTGCTTCTGTGTCGTTTTATTAAACTGGTACTTTCGTACTAATGGGTTTTCCGTTTCTGAAGCACGCTCTATGCAGCACTATTATGATTCTGATAGGAATTCATGCATGCAAAGGAGCTTTTGATTGAAGCTTTTTTGTAAATAGAGAGAATGTAGCTGCAATCTGTCTAATAACTAGTAAAATAGTGCAGGCACATATTTTCGGGTCCCGAGCTAATTAATTGTTTTCTGGATTTAGATCGGTTCTCAGGCATAAATTTCCTGGGCTGGCGACTTACCATAAATTCCATAGCGCCCGTTCGGTCTAAGGGTTGCAGGTCAGAAACATGACACTGGAGGAGAGCTGGGCAATCGGTGGGTCCTCTCATGTAGCATGTGGTCACAGGCAATAGTTCACGAACACCAAGCCAGACAAATTCTAAAGCCAAACATGCAATCAAGAATAAACACACATTCAACATTTAGCAATATGTGTTCGTTATCATAATACTTACAGGCGGATCTGCGGCTCCATATGATGTACCTGTAATAATCCTGTGACAAGGCTGCTTACCGCAGCTGGTACCTATTAGCCGAACGCTAACAAGGTCAATGTGCTAACCCATTATCAATGTGATGTGCATCCGCGACCACCGCCTTTGCAGAAGACCGAAATCACCAGGCGTTTGGGGGAAATGAGCATCCAGGACTATTCAGGTGCGCTTCTTGAATCATTGATAATTGCTTAGCAGGTCGAGGGTTATTGATTATCTCCACGGATAAGTTCTAACCCAAGCATATAGTGCACTAAAGCGGTTCCAACTGGGCTCCAACCTAACAATAACCAAATGTACAACGACCACAGGCTTTATTGCTTGATCCACTTTATTAGTCCGCATGATATTAATTAACATAAGTTACACTTCAAAACCACATAAGAGCTCGCACAGTCGATCGTTTCGGGTTTCGCGTCCGCTCACCTACGATAACGGTCGCCCACTGCCGGCTCAAAATCACGTTTATAAAAGCAACCCCAGATCTCTAAATTAACTCCGGGATCGATGCTATTCTGTTGTAAATTTAGAACGCATTATATTTCAGTGGGTCGTTTAGTCGAAATTCCATAATTATACGAATACCAATAAATGATAGAATATTTGCAAACAACTCAAAGGACGCAAAAGTAACTCTACAACAATAGTAGCCAATATGCATCCTTCACTTGTTGTATATAGGATCGTAAGTATAACGACTGAAATGAGAGTCAATGGTACTATTACCATCCATAGAAATTCACAATTTTTATAAATAATTCTAAAATAGACAGAAAGAAAATGCATGAATGAATAGAACCTACTGTTGCTTCCTCTGCAGTATAAATTTTACTATAAAGCGTTACACTACAAGACCATCTATAAAAATATTACACTAGTTGACTCACATTTTATGTTTCCAATTTTTGTACACCATGCTGTTGGTGAGGTATGCTCATCAGTACATAGAATTTGTTTTCTTCTCTTCTGTAGTATTACCTTCAATACAGAGACTAAACCATGGCATAAGTTGTGTCAGAAATATGATAGTACTAGCTGATTGACATTTTACACCTTAGTATGCAATACTGCATAGAGGAACACAGATCGATGTATTTAACTGTGTTCTAAAGCACTATCTTTAATACCAAAAGTAACTCTTATCAGAGAAATGAGAGCAATAATTCCTGGACATTTAACACTTTCGTATTCCATGCTGTTGATGAGGTATTCTCATCAGTGTACTGAGTGTGTTTTCTCTTCTTCTGTAGTATGAGCTTCAATACTAAGACTAAACCACGGAATCGACAATGACAGAAATATGATAGTACTAGTTGATTGATATTTTACACCTTCGTATACGATCCTGCATAAAGGAACACAGATCGATGTATTTCATTGTGTTCCTTTTCGTCATAAGCACTATCTTCCATACCAAAGTAACACTAAATTAGATATGTGAGAACAATAATTCGTGAACATTTAACACCTTTGTATAACATGATGTTAATAAGGTATTCTCATTAGTGCCTTAGTTGTGGTTCTTCTTTTTCCGAAGTATTAACTTCAATGCCTTCCTCACATGAGATTAATCCACAGCATCAGCTGTATCAGAAATATGATAGTACTAGTTGATTGACATTTTATAGCTTCTTATACGCCACTGCCTAGAAGAACACAGGCTGATGTAGATAACTATATTCGTTTTCTCCTAAAGCACTATCTTTAATACCAAAGGTGGATCTTGTCAGAGGTATGGGAACACTAATTCGTGGGTATTTAATACTTTTGCATACCATGCTGTTGATGAGGTTTTCTCATCGGTGTATTGAGTGTATTTTCGCTTCTTCTGTAGTATTAGTTTCAATACTAAGACTAAACCACGGCATCATCCGTGTCAGAAATATGATAGTACTAGTTGATTGACGTTTTACACCTTCGTATACGATACTGCCTAGAGCACCACAGATCGATGTATTTAATTGTGTTTATTTTCTTCTAACGTACTATCTTTAATACTAAAAGTAACTCTTATCAGAGATATGAAAACACTAATTCGTTTAAATTTAACACTTTTATATACGATTCTATTGATGAGGTATGTTCATAAGCGAATTGAGTGTGTTTTTCTTCTTTTATAGTATTAGATTCAATACTAAGACTAAAAGAACACAGACCGATGTATTTAACTGTGTTGCTTTTCTTCTAAAGCACTATTTTCAACACCAAAAGTAACTCTTATTAGAGATATGAAAACACTAATTCGTGAACATTTAACACTTTGTATACCATTCTGTTGATGAGGTATGCTCATACGCGTATTGAGTGTGTTTTCTCTTGTTTTGTAGTATTAGTTTTAGTACTAAGACTAAAGTACGAAATCAGCTGTATCAGAAATATGATAGTATGTACTAGTAGATTGCAATTGACATCTTTGTATGCGATACTGCCTAAAGGAACACAGGTCGATGCGTTTAGCTGTGTTCTTTTCTTCTAAAGCACTATTGTCGATACCAAAGTAACTCTTATCAGAGGTATGGGAACACTAATTCGTGGGCATTTAAAATTTTTGTATACCATACTGTTGATGAGGTCTTCTCATCGGTGTATTGAGTGTGTTTTCTCTTCTTCTGTTGTATTAGCTTTAATACTACACTTAAAGCACGGAATCAACTGTCAAAAATATGATAGTAGTAGTTGATTGGCAGTTTACACCTTTGTATACGGTACTGCCTAGAGGAACACAGATCGATCTATTTAACTGTTTCTTTTCTTCTTAAGCACTATCTTCAATACCAAAAGTAACTCTTATCACAGATATGAGAATGCTAATTCATGGACACAAATAGGATAGTACTGGTTGATTGATATTTTACCCATTCTCGTGCTGAGAAAGATACGATCGATGTATTTAGCTATGTTTCTCTTCTTTTAAATATGATAGTACTAGTTGAAGGACATTTGACACTTTTTGTTTGATATTGAAGAGGACAGATAAACATCGGAGTATTGAACTGGATGCCTCTTCTTATACCATATTGCTTTGAATACAAAGATGAATGGTTAAACTGGGAGTCTAACTCAATATGAATTGGCTTCATCATCTGCATACAAAGACTAGTTTTGTCAGGAGAAAAAGAACTCGAAGTGGTGGAAATGTTAGTAGGCGCATTTAATTATTTTCAACTTCTGCTAGAGGATATCTTGTATACCGAGACTAACTCAATCAGAAATATGGCAGCACTAATTCGTGGAAATGTCAACCTTGTTGTCACCGTGCTGTCTATAGGACGTGTAGATCGGTACATGGAAATATGAAAGCACTAGTTAATACGCTGCACACCTTTTTACACGATATTGACGATATTTAAATATCTTTCTCTATTTCACAAGAGTGTCTTGAACACCAATACTATAGACATGTGACAGCACTAGTTTGTGAACATAATTATAAGAACTTTATATACCATTTGCCATTGAGACTTGCTCATCGTATAACCATAACCACACAACTTTTATTTAAAACTTTTTTTCTATAGGCAATAATAACGATGATAAGGGGCGGGTAATTTATAATGAATAACCCTGTACATCAGTAAATTGAACTAACGTTTTTGTTTGTAGACTTCCTTCTTTCTAAGTCCTAGTAATTATCATGGAAACTGTAAAATAACAAACACCATTGTGATTATTTAGCAATCCACTTCAATTTCCAGAATGTCTGGCTCAACCAGTTTTCTGCTAAAGTAAACTGAATGAAAATGCAATACCATTACTAATAAATGTAAACCTCAGCTTGGGATAGCACTCGTAAGTAGTATCAAATGTAAGTGAGTTATGTGCTACAGTAGTGCTGTCTGGTGTATATCTGAAGCAACATTTGCCAAACAAGTAAGTTGCATTTTGCACTATTAATATGTTAGTAGTTTTCTTGTCTGTAAAAATAAAAAAAAATGCCTTTCATTTGAAAAATAACAGTTGTGGTTGCCAGAGCACGTGAATATGCTTTATAATGTATTAAACAAATTTTGTTCAGACCGTTTTTTACGTTTTTAAATAGGAAAACATTGAGAGGGGGTTTTGCAATTTTTTCTAGAATGGCCACATCAATGCATTATCCAGTTTGAATTAATCTAATACTGAGCCACCGGCTATCTCCTTTAAAGCAGAAATATGGAGAACATGCCGGACCGAATGGGATTTAATAATCCGCCGGTTAGGTATAATAACTGGAATTCCTCCCGATATTGCTTTCGACAAAGGGGGCTGCAGTTTGTAAATCTGTGAAGGCAAGTTCGGGCAATTATTTTAGATATGTGGAGCTGCACACAGGGAAAATTATTTTAATAGCACCAAGACTTCAATAAGTCACCTCAAGGCTTATAAACTCGGAATTAATGACTTGATAATGATTCTCTCTCAAACTCAAAATCTGAAGGATCCATCACAAAAGTTAAAAGCCATATCATAACCTAATATCTTCTCCACATAGGTATTTTTTGAAATACTGTAGCTATTTTAGTTCAGTTTCAGTGGAATACCAAACTTTCTTTGGGAAATTACTTGCCCGCATTGGGGTTAGGAGTCCCGTCGTGAGCTTACATCCTTATATCTCGTAAGTTTCCTTTTATCGCTTAAGCGCCATCGTCTTGAGATAATGAAGTAACTGCGGGGTTGCTAACTCGTATTAATTTGAACTGTGCCATGGAGGAGACTCGCCATGCTTATTAAAAGTTTTATAGTAGCGCAGGATCAGAGCCTTATGTATAAAGTGGAGCAAAACTCTTGATTGAACAATGCAAAACAAGTCGCAATGTTGGGATTTTACATTTTTGGTAGAACTCACATGCATTCGTTTTCATGTTTTTTGTAAAAGCTAAATTCTTACTGCAGTTTGTTATCTTCTCCAAATGCTTATTTCAGCCAAATTGTCATCTTCAGTGCTGAATTGTATCAGAATTTGAAACTAAAAATATATTTATACATCTTATGAAAGCCAAGAGGATTAGCTGCTTGCGGTTTACAGCACATAGTAAATCATCACGTAACATATAAACACATCCCACATGTTTCTCATGCCTTTGGCTATTTACACAATGTTGTATCAAAATCATCCACTTACAACCTTGTAAAATCAAGACTGAAATTTTCAAGATTTATTCTGTAACGTGTACGTCTTAATGTTTGAATAATTATTTGCCCTTTGTATTTGCCTAGCTAGCTCAGTTGGCGACTAAAAAGGATCGCCATTTATCAAACAGGAAGCCGGTCCACTCCTCTCGTTTTTTTCGGGCTGGAACTGACTTCAAACAATGCCTAACACGTGTAAAACACACATAAGACCGAAAGAAAAAACTAGGATTAACTCCTAGAAAAGCCTACGTGCTAGATATCTCACGCATGTACGTACATAACGTACATGAAACAACATCAAAAATAGCAGTAAAATAATTGTCTTTTAAAAATACAAATGTCAGAAAGGTCTTGAAGACGGCCCTGCACTGAAGCCGACCCTAGTCGCGCTTATATGTATGAAAACCGGGCGCGATTTGCACACATAGACACATTCTTTCGCGCTTTAAAAGCTTCTTGCAGTTGAACGTAAACCGTATCGCTTTCGAAATCAAATTTACTTGAACTGTGACTGCTATGTACCTATTCTTAAATTAAGCACGATTACATCATTTACCCTGGGCGGTACAGCACGTGAAAATTTCCAACGAATGCTGCATGGGGACTGGGGAGATTCCTATTCTTACTTTGACGACGCTTGGTCGGCTGACGCTACGGTTCCACAAATGAACTGAATTAACTCGCCTTTGAGAATCGTGTACTTCCCGGCAAGTGAGGAAAATAGCATTTGTTGGCAACGCACACGCTATCTTGCTGCACTCAAAACTTTTAGGCAGGCTTCTCACTGGTCCTTTGGACGATTTTCTAACAACGCACTTTTGGAGTCGTTCGTCAGCGTGCGCTCTTAGGCCAAGCACGCAAACGACTAAAGATAGTCTTGAAGATGCCAGCTAAAGATGCTTCGAAGTTGAAATCACCCTTCTTGCCGCAGGCAGACTTGCACGTGCATTTCTCGCTGCAGACGCGAAATTAACTTCACCGTTCACCGTACAGGGCAGGGTCGCCTTCACGCACATTTGATTATAGTAAATGCAATTCTTAAATTAATTTAGAAGAAAATACATATAGATAACCAGTTAGCTATGGATTTTAAGTGTGAAAACATGCACCACAGGCGAGGTATATGCTAAGGCACTTTTCAGTTGACACAGAGCAAATCAAACGTAATTCCAATTTAAAAAGTCCTCGCCAAAAAGACGAGAAAATTGTCAACCTACTATTGTCAGTACATGAACAAATTTTAGAAAAAGTTATCAAAATATCAGCACAAGATTTAAGCTAGAACAACAGTATTATAATTTACAATCAACACAGTCTTTAAAGAAAAATTCTCGTCAAACAGCATCGAATCTTTAGGAAGAGGAAATAAGTAAGAAATTATAGGAAGCAATGTGAGACACCGATGCCTATCATTGCACACAAGAAGGAATAATAAATGCAATAAGAAACTTGCACAAAGAAAATAGAGCAGCAAAGTGGGAAATCTAATGTTAACATCATTCCCAACAACAAGGGTCCTATTACAGGGTTGTCCGACATTAGCGACGTTCTTTAGTTTAACGTATTATGAAGCATAAATTGAAATCGTGGCACAAGTAATCCATAGGACTGGAAGTCACAAGCAGATATGATCACCTGTGCACCCTAATTTTTGCAGATAATCATGTCGTTATAGCGTAGGATGGTACGAAAATTAGAAGAAGAATATGCAGCAAAAGGACTACAAATAAACTTAAAGAAGTAATATTCAATACAACCCAAGTGACAACAACCATGACACATATCTAAACAAAAAAAACCTAAAGAAGAGCATCCGTTCCCTATTGGTATATGTGACTTTTAGAACGCTTCACAATAAAGAAAATCGACATTTCCAGAATTGATAACTGGGAGATGACACGTTGAAGAAGAATGCTTAGAATTCCATGTACTGCAGAAGAACCAACCTATCCATACTAAAAGAACAAAAAATCAAGGACGGAATTAAAATAGTTCGGCCACACTATAAGAAAGGAGGGGTTGGAAAAGTTGGTGATACAAGGCAAAGTCGAAGAGTCCAGGGTAGATGAAAATCACTTCGACGATACATCAACACAATTACAAAAACAACCAAACACAATGAATGAGAATGGTCGAAAACAGGAATACATGGAAAACCACAGCACAATCATAGTTTAATGGTCATTACGGGCGACCGACGAGGGAAGAAGGGTAACAAAATAGGGCCCAGTAGAAAGAAGAAGGAGAGACCTCGAGAACGAATAATGGCAAGATATGGACAGATGGAGACAATGACAGTGGTTGAGAGGGGAGAGACAATGGTAGCTGTAAAATCTTACAGATACCTTTAATAAACAATTGAAAAGGCCACTTCGCCTTAAAAACAAGTGTGGATTGCATGATTTTAGACGATTAACGGATTTTTGGTTGTTAAAATTGGAGAAATATGAAATTCAGTGACATGAAAGAACGTGGTTTGAAAGCAAAAATTCAATGAAAAGGAATTTATAAAAATATGTTTGATTCTGAACACGAGCTTTTCAGTTCAAAACTTGACATTGTTGACATGACAAGATCCGTGGAATTTGAAAATATAGATCAGGCATATATGGGTGAATTGCTCTAATTTCACACTATAGAGCTCATCATTGAAGAACTTCTCGAAACGTAAAACGATATTAATGATGAAGACGAAGAGCTTTATGTTAATTAGCCTGTTGAAGAGCTTTTATCGAAACAAATGGCTACATTTTTCAATCACATTGATAATAAAACACTAATGGCGCCTGTGGTTTGAATCAGACACAATTCATTGAAAACTCTTAACCACACAAATATTTAACATCCGCTAAATACGTATTTGGACAGCTAAGCTGTCATCTTCAGTAGCTTTTGAAGAGAGACTAACCGACAAAGTTGGCCGAAGATATCACTTTCACTGGTGAGGCACGATGCGATAGTAGTTGAAGTGATATTTTTTTTCGGTTTGTTGTTGTATATTCACTACATATAAACTGCTGCCACTCTTTGAAGGTATCGTTGTCGTTAATTAAGTACCGCCAGACTCCAACGATAGATTGCGTTCAGACGCGATTCTCGCATTCGCTAAACATTTGAATTTGTTGCCTTTGGAGTTTCTTTGACACCGCTGAGTTACCTTCAGCGTGGGCCATCTCGGTTCCAGGTCAATACTAGCGTTTCTAACGCTCAGGCGACTTTTTTACCACACCGGATGAACCATTGGAAACTAGAGCTCTCCCAATCTTCGCCGCTTTAAACGTGAATCTCATTTTGCCTTCATATCGGTATTATAATAACTGCATTACGTTCTAAATACATTTTTGGTGTATAAATCCCGCATGTCAATTATTTCCTGCCTGTTCTTTCCCTCTTATAGCTAGTATATTATATCTTTTTATATTTAGCATTGAAACGGATAATATGTGTTTGTTTACGTAAGTGTTTGCGGACACGAGTTTTGAGCTCTTACACATAAGAGAAGGCTAATTAGTATTTAGTAATCATAGCATATAATCCTGACGTCACCGTGAGGGTTTTTCCCCCATGTAATAATAGTTTGGTTGCAGGCTAGCTTTGCATGTTCGCCAATTATTCTACCTATGATATTGTATGCTGAATATAAGGTTTCAATTGTACCATTGTGTTTACCCATTCTTTATACAGCCATGCGCAATTACACTTATGAGCGACTTGAGCACCAGTCAGGTGAAAGCAAGATGAGTTAATGCAGTTATCTAGACTTCGACTTCCTCTTGGCACTTTGACTGTCTCCTTGCGAGTTGGTGGGGGGGGGGACGCCACCCACATCTTTAGACCCTCTTCCGAATTGCCTCTGAGTAGATGTTTTTAAAGTAAAACGTTGCCCATGTCCCACTGAAGCTAGCTGTGTGCACTTTTGTTTATATTATTTATGGTATGCATTTTAAAGTGTCACACATTTTCCATAGTTTTGTTCATATAACAGAATCTGGTTCTGCTTCCTATGATAGTCAATGAAACGTAGATAAAGTTTGATATTAACTTCTTGTCTCGCGAGTTCATTTGCCCAGAACGAAGACGGTTTGCTCATCTGGTATTTAATGGAGGAGATATGATTTTAGGCGTTCAGTTATAATAGTGAGATTGTTCTAGAATTGCTTCAGATGGGTCTTTTCTATGTAGAGTGAGAAATGTTTTCCTATTTCGCCCATCACCTAATAATATCACCTATTATTTCATCTGCCTTAGTTCCTGATGAATTATGTAATTTCTTCGACTTCAACTTCAAATCTCAAGATGTTTGGTTCCTATTGTTGTACGTTGTCTTAATTGTGACATATGTTAAGTACAGATGATAGAATTTTAAAATATATAAAATTAGTATGATTTGGCAAGTGCGGTTCTTTTCTGATTTGAAAGAGGAATGTTATAAAACTTCCTGCACCAATACGGGAGCAAGAGGTTAGATAACTATTAATATACTAGCTCTGTAGCACTACTAATACTAATAAAATAGTTTGTTACTGCTCACTAACTTAATGGTATCAAGCTACTATAAATAAAAATGTATGTTACAAGTTATTTCCCAACTCAAAAACATTATAAAATAGTGTCCATAGCCGCAAAGCTTCTTTATATTGAACAGGCATGTGTGCACAGCAACCCTGCCCTTCATCCACAAACAAATCACATCCATCTGTTCGATAAACGGATTTTTCCGCGTGTAACGTTGTAACATTAAAATTCATCGTTCCAACAATAACCGTTCTGTTCCCAAGCACCAGGCGCTTGTAAACACTTTATTGACGCAGTTTATATGCCAAATGGTCTGTTAGCAACGGACTTTTAATGAAAACAGCAATTAAGTCAAGTTCGTCGTTGTTTACAGGAACTGACCTAGCAACCAGCTCCTTATCGTTCGGCGAAATTCAGGAACTGAAATCGTAATAGTTAGACTTCATGTTACGATACGTAGCTCACAATGAAAATGTAATAAAAATTCATAAACTCATTTCAAATGCATGAGCGGAAAATATAAATAAAAATTTTGCATTTCCTCATTATTTCCACAACGGATCTATACATCCATGGAGGATTTAAAGGAGGATTGGTTTTCATAGACGTATTAGATGTTTTGTGTATTGTATCAAAGCTTTTTCGCGAAATACAGCTTCGATTTTTATATAATAATTCTAGAGAGTCTGATCACATATTATTCAAGCTGAATGTTTAATAACGTAGACGATATGACTTTTGGAATCATTCTGAGAAGTTTTTATCGCCATCTCTCCGCATTATATAGTTATAGTACTGTAATATTCGTCTATGACATATCGTAGAAAGCTGATCTGGCATATTAGTTTCTTGAAAGAGTGACGCATTAGTTCTTCTTGCCTTCCACGGTATCCGAAGCCACTGTTTCGATCACCATAGTGTGAAGACCTCAATTCAACTTGTAAGCCGCTCTGAAAATCCAGCTTTCGACTTCTAAAGAGAATAAAGGAACTTTACTAGCATTACTGTCTTCTGTCGTACAATTTACCTATAATCGCAAATTTTATTTAGATTGATCACAACAGTCAGGCTCACATGTTCTTTTGCTAGGAATACAAATTGTTCCATCGCCTTAATTCTTAATACTTAGTTGGGGGTTGGCAAGGGATCGAAGCGGTGCTTGGTCAAGGTGCGGGGCCGAGAATAAACCCCAGGGCCTGGATGTGCAGTAGCGGAAATGAACAACAGTTTGGCCTCCTAGAGGATGCGTACTAGCGGACGAACGAGAGGTTCGACCTGGATGGAAATGCGAGCTGGTTGCCAACAAGGAGGTTGGTTCCAGCTTCGGGGATGCTGTAGGCACGTAGTACCGATGCGAACGAGAGATTCTACCTTCACAGTGCTATTGCAGAGGCAAAGCTTGGTTCGGCCTTTCGCTAAAGAAATAGTTTCGGGAGGTGCGTCCGCCGACGATGCTACTGTACTCTAGGCGGATTTAATGGGGTTTTGGCCACAGAAATTAAACGCCAAAGCTCTTAGGCGAACAGGAATGGTGCGGCCTGGAGAGTTTGTCTGTATTTGCAACGATCAGCATCGTAAGGGGGCGTCAGGTTGTTATGTTTTAATTTGTGTAAATTCGCGCATTTTGACACCAAACACGACTTCCTTGATGTGCCAGGTAAAGTTTGTAGTCTAACCACGCGAATTTATCTTTGGGATTAATTACACCGTCGGCGTCGGACCTAACCTCTGTTATACGACTGGACAATCAAGAGTATCTGGATTTCCATCCAACCTGTCTTAGGTAGCTTTTTTATTTATCGGGGGGCTACCTTTGTTTTAACCGTTAGTCAGCCAAATTTAGACAGATTAGCGTCACTCAACGGTTCAATTTTATTTATTTATTTATTTATTTATTCTCTAACAGGCTAAGGCCTAATTACAAGAGAATATAAAGAAAAGTAAAAATAACAATAAAATTGCTTAATTAGAATAAACAAAACAAAAAGAGACATAATTATTTTGAACTTACAGCAGTAGTATAATGTCTGAGCTAGCGGGTTTACTTTATAAAGTGATTACGTTGGATTTGTTATGGAGAAGTATTGTTTAAGTTGCATGGCCAGGGAGTGATGTGTTTGCGTAAAGTCAATATCAGATAATACAGATACTTCATTAGCAAGTTTCATAAAACAATCGATCGGAGATCTACGCGTTAATGTTGAAAAATGTATATAAAACAAAGCAGAGTTCCTTATAAATCTACTGGGAACTTTTAATTTTAATAAAGCCAGAAGTTTGGAATCGTTTATAAAATTGTTGAAAATTTTAAATCCAAACATCAGAAGATTGTAGTTTCTGCATGCTTCCAAGCTAGGTATTTCAAATTCCTCACGGAGCCTAATCGTTCTCACTGTTAGATAATTCGGAAAAGCATTATGTTTTTTATAATACAAATATCTCAAGAATCTATTTTGAACCTTCTCCAATATTTGTTTAGGTCCTATATTAATAGGATACCATACAACAGATGCATACTCCAGTTTAGATCTGACGAATGCATTATATAAAATTTTCAATGATTTAATACTTTTAAAATGATAAGATTGTCTGATAATAAAACCTAAGTTACGCAAAGCTTGATTTTTGATAGATTCAATGTGCCGATCGAATTTGAGTTTGGAATCATAGTAAACACCCAGGTCTTTAACATTAACTACTTTGTTGAGGATTTCACCATTCATCACATAATTGTATGATAATTTACTAGATTTTAGTGTTAATGACATTACATAACATTTGGTGATATTAAAACATAGTTTGTTAGAGAGACTCCATTGATAAACTCTGTTGATGTCCTCTTGCAACGTTAAGTGATCAGATATGTTTTCAACCTCATAATAAAATTTCATATCGTCTGCAAAGAGCAAACAGGTGGCGTGTGCAATTACTTCAGGTAAGTCATTAATAAAGGTTAGAAACAGTATTGGACCAAGGTTCGAACCTTGGGGGACTCCCGAGTTTGCTTAAATTTACCTGAAGTGTTACCATCGTGTCTTACACAAAAATACCTGTTTTGCAGATACGATATAAAAAACTGTATATCATCCGGCGACAATCCATAATTATATAGCTTTTGTAGTAATATAATTTTGTTTCGAGAACGGGCAGTTCAAACCGTTAGTCGGAGGCGCTTGGCCAGAAAGCGGTCTTTGTTTCGGGTTGCAGAAATTTTAAAATTTTAGTAATTCGTGGTTCGACTAAATGCAGATAACGCGATGCCATTAAGGTTCGAAGCTACATTTGCCTCGCGGGGAGTGGATGGATTAATCAGTTGACATCAACCTAAGATACACTTGACAAACACAAAGATAAATTCGCATGAGATGAAAAATGTCGTGAATATTAATACAGTAAGCAGAACAGTTTCTTAATAAATTCTTGCCAAATTAATAATTTGGCGGTTTTCACTGTTTTCTTCCTCAATTTTGATACCCAAGGAAGAAGCCAAACGAAAAAACCAAACTTATTTTCGTATTTGAAATCTGCAACAGAACTCTCGGTAAATGGAAGAAGAGCTCCTCGCTGTTTAATTAAACTTATTGTAGCATTGTCACGAACCTCCATTGTATCGTGTTCTCTTGTAAGGCACACTACTCGCACAATAGGAAGTCTCGCCCCATCCCCGCGGCTCCCAATCGATTGCCATTTGTTTATGCCTGCTTATACAAGCGTTATTAGGTGGGAGCCAGGAATTCGCTCTCAGAGGACGTCGCCGGGAAATTTATCTGCCGAGTGCAGTTCACAAATTGCGTACTTTATCTCGATCGCGCCTGACGGGAACTTTTTAGTTGTCGGGCCAATTGAAAATTTGTCTAAACGACACTGTTGCTTACACGAGCATGGAATGGCTGCAGGGCGAAGATAAATGCCGTGGCGTAAGTAGAAATAAAAGGTGAACTTGATGAATGAAAGGGTCGCCGCGAAATAGCGACCGTCGCCACGGCAACCAGCTCTTGTCATGCGGTTCGACTGTGGATGCACCCCGCAATGTTTCAACAATGGGCGATGCTCCCTTTTTTAAGTTTTAGCAACAAGCAAAAGTAAAGGAAAATGAATATATTTTCAAATGTCTTTTATAAGGCCTTCCAAATCAACACACAAGTACGTAATTTAGCGATTAAGGAGTTTAGCTTTCCGTAATCTTTATTCCGCCACGTCCTTGTTGCTCCACAGCAAGAAGCATCTTCAACACATAAGACAGACACATTGTGAAATTCTCGAACAATAGTACCTGCTAGATGGAGGTTACCTCTATGAAACCATACAAAGACTACAGCTTAGCCACTTATGTGATGTTTTATCATATACCCGATATAAGAACTAGCATTTTATAGAAACACAAAAATAAGTAACCTTGTTGATAACGAAAAGAACTATGTAGCACTGTACGCCACAGGCGCACACAACCCGGATGGACTCCGTATACTTGCGCTTCCACCTTAAGCCGAGAGGTGGGCACCGCGAACCGTTCGTAGGTAACTTTTCAACGGCTTTTTCTTATAGCCCCGCGCCGGCAAGACGGTCAATAAGGTTTTCTTGACACATCTCGGGAAAGATCTTCAGTGCTAAGGCTCAAGTGTGTATAGGTATTTTGACTTTTACCATAGATTTGATTCGATATTGCTTATGTTATTTGTGTTGTTTCATTGTTTGGCTTCGCCGAACTTTTTCCTTCGTTAAAGGAGGTCTGAACTACTCTCTCAGCTTCTCGACAGCTAAGAGTGTACAGACATTTTTTTGGTGAAAAGGTAAATAAAAAAATAATTACAGCAGTATCACCAAAAATTGCTCTTGAAAAGGCATTTGAACTGCACCAAATAACAGTTAAAGAGAAAAATAGCACGAAAATTCCTCTAAGAAAAATATGGCAGAAGTTCAAATATCCATCAGACAAGAGACGTGTTACAACGTACCATCTAGAGAGCTAAAAATAACCATTAAAAACTTTAAATTCTTTAAAGAACGTTTAGAAAATCTCCAACATATTAAAATTGATTTTTTCGTATGGAACGTCACTAAAAACCTGTAAGGGTCGGGTATGCACGAACATTTTATTTAAGTTATTTTCAGGAAAGACAATAAACTCATATTTTAATAGCTAGATGTAAGGAATAATAGCAGTTATACGTAAACAACTATAGATCTTAAACGAAAGCTTTCGTTAGACTTGAATAAGGTGGACGCCGATATCTTGTTATCATAATTTAAACGCGTCAATTCGCTGGCTATATTTCTCAACTAAATCAAGCAAAATCAGATACCTGGAGGGCACGTCTAGCTCAAGTCGAAGACGGCGTGCAGTAAATTAAATGAATTGAAACCGGGAGGGGCGCCAGCGAATCCAGCAAAACTAACAATCAACCAGGCATCCCAACTGCTTAAACAGACGATTCGCAGACTGAGTTCTTATAAAGGGTCAAGAACTATAGCTGCAAAAGAACGTTACGCAACAACAATAAATAAAACTACATACAATTACTCGAATATCACAGTTTACTATAAGATATGTCTCGGTGGAGTTGACAAGTGACCCAATAGGGCCTACAGCCAGTAATACTTAAATTTTATGGAAGCTGCTAGGTACAATCGGAAGAAAAGCCTCTCAATAATTTATAATTACACATTAAAAATACCTAGACGTACACACATTGGCATGGGCCTTACTTTCGGCTAGTGACAAGTTATCGCCTGGCTGGTACATGTAGTTGAAATGTAGATCCGTGGCCTGGGGCAGTTTAATTCATAGGCTCAACATGGCCCACAAAGGGGGCTTAATGGATGTCCCTAGTATTAGGTGTGCTCTCATGAGATTCACGGAAGCTCTGCTTTCGGCTCCAGCGGTTAATAGCCCAGCATGACGATGGGGCCCTGATTAGCCAAAGGTGGCCTTACACGAGGTCGCCCGAGGAAGAATCTTCCAGCAGCCGAATTCCGGATCGTGGATTGTGGCTCGACACGTCAAGCTGACAACAAAATTGAACCCTAAGCGAAGCAACAGAATGCCAATGAGGACTTACCCCGTATGGGCGTGCACGAGGTGCTACCATCAAAAAGAATCCGCCAAACAGGCGCGGCGCTTATAATCGCCCAAATTACGTCGCCTAGAGGAGAATCCACCGAGGGCGTTTACTTTCCAAACATAACTAAATTAACCTCTTGAACGACTTCGAAGATGTAGCTGCTACGAACGGCACCAAGTTTCCAACAGGTAAGGCCAAAGAGAGCCCCTCGTAACCCGGAAACTCGCCAAAGAACCGAAAAACTTATCGGGGAACGGAACCTTGTCCCTATCAGCGAACAAAAGTTCCTAACTCAGGAGCGCGCGGAATTTGAATCTACCACAGAGCTACAATCCGGAGAGCGCTTTCCATGAAGTTACAAAAAAAGCAGAGTGAAGCGACCAATCTACGAAAGCGCCATATTAACGTAACAATCTTTTGCAGCTGGGATGCGGGATGTAATAGTATATTCTGGCGCATGGCATAACAAGAGCCGAAAAGTATGTTAAATTTATGACAGGGGATTAGGCGGTATTGGAACGGCCGGCGGTCGAAACAAAGAGCCCAAAACCGCGAACTAATTTAGTTTGTTGCTATACAACCAAAAGAACACATTTTGAGATGTTGAGGGTAGTTTCGAAAACGCCATGGGAAACCCCAATTTAAGACTTGATTGGAAACGGATTAAGCAGTCGTGGGGTTTGGAAGGGTAACCACCAACTAGCGCAGCGCCGCTCTGGGAACTAAATTTAGATTTGTTGTCATTGGTTGGACACTCCGCGACTCGGAATGGAAAGACTTTCGTAATTTGTATAAAACGCATCTGAATAGGACTGCAGGGAGAAGAAACCAAGTCTGGTGCGTGTAGTAGTTCTACGCGTAATACGGAGAACTACTGTGACTGATCAGAACTTGTTTAACCCTTGCCTCACTAGGTGTAGCACATTCCGACACCGCAAGGAAACTTGTTAGTAAGACTGTGTGCGCACTGGCTGTTTGTGTACTAAGCAGTACACAATCCGGCACCGCAGTGACCTCACTGTTAGCCAGATTGTAAACCGCCCTAGCCTCTTTTCTTACTATTGTTTCTTCCACGAGAGGCACCAGACGACCACCCAACCTTTCTTGCCGCTAGATGAGCCACCGACAACCTTCTGACGTCATTTTAGTCTTCGAAACACCGCAGTAGTTGTAAAAGTATGTAGTAGAATTACACTTGGTCATAATAAAGAATATTAGATCTCCATGACGTTGCTTTCGTTCGGTGTGAGACGCAAATATCTCCAGCCTCTATACAGCCTGAATAAGGTTAGCCGAAGTACCACCGTTTAGAGCAATCATCTTTAACTGTAGCCGAAGCACGCTGTAATACCCAGAAAACATACACAATGTAGGTACATACTCAAATTAAAGCCAAACACGTCACGTCTATACGTAAGGAGGTCAATACTACTACGCACTGATTTTGATAGAGCCATCGCTTTTGGAAATCCTGAAAACGGTACTTGTACTACTACCTCTTCGATACAGTCTAGTAGGAATAAGCGCAAAACTACCGTAAAGCACCTAATCAGTTGTCACAACTTCCAAAACTGTTTTTATTATGGAAGAAGCACAACATATTTTAAGGAAATGTACAAGCCTTCAACAACAAGCCATGATGGGACCCTATTTCAAGACGTAGCGTCAAGGAACTACTATGAAAGAATAATGCTGTTAACAATAATTATTAATTATAATTAATAATTCCGTATTGGCTGTACAAGATTTAAAGATTAAGTTGCTGTTTTGAAAAAATTTACCCTCCCTCCATTGTTGCCGATTATAACAATATTTTTCATGCTTAAGGCTTGACTTATTTACTCCCTCTACGATCTTGGTGGAATCCAATCTATTGCAACTTTCATTCCTCTCTCTGTTCCAGAGATTCTACCAGATCTATGTAGTACGTCCATTTCCACCTCTGACACTTTTGTTTTATCTAAATATCTCCGTCATTCTCCAGGTTTCTGTATTGAATATTATACTTTTGATAACTGTAGTGTACATTTCATATTTTATTTTTCTTGTCATGCCTTGATGCAACCATATTCCATGTAATAGTTGTCTAATTTCGTTACTGGATATTATATACATATTGCAATATTGAAATTTCCTAGCTGCAAGTTACCTCTCTTTTCTCCAATGCCAAAATACTGGATTTCACTAAACTTTATCAACAGACATCATCTTTCATACTCTTCTTTGATCTTTCTGAACGTGCATTATAAATCTTCTTTTTCTTAAGCAATAAGAACTTGATCCTCAGAAAATTGCAGTATGTATAACACCTTGCCGTTTAAATCTATTTTCATTTCTCCTTTTCTCTGGGTACTATTAAGTTCGCACGTATCCTTAATCTCTTAATCCTTCTTTTTGGGAGTTTTTGGGATATTTTTCTTCTTTACCTTGTGTCCTCCGTACTATCTTTAATATGTTGTTTCTCGCTCCTCTAGCCTTTTATGCCTTTTATTTGTTCAATAGCTGAATTTCAATTCTCTTCTGGGTTCTGTTAAACTCGCACTCATTCTTAGTCTCTTAGTATTTTGTTTGGAAGTCTCTTGGATGATCTTTGATATGCTATCACTACCTTCTGTTCTCTATGGTATCTTTGAAGTATTATATTTCGCCCCTATAGCATTTCTTAAAATTTTCTGTTCAATATTCTAATTTTACGTCTCCTTTTGGTCCTATTAAACTCTCACGCATTCTTAATCTCGTAGTTTTTTAAGGAGTCTATTGAATATTCTTCTCTTTAGTTCCCTACATTTTGTCCTCAATAGTATGTATTATCTTGCAAGTGCTGTCCCTTACCCCATTAGCATTTTCTGCTACTTTGAGTTTAATATTTTATACTTCCTATACCTTCTGTTTCCCATAGTACCTTAAAGTATTGTCTCTCGTCCTTGTAGCCTTTACTAATATTTTCTGTTCAATATTCTTAATGATCACTAATCTTCTTCTGGCCTCTCTTAAGACACGCATCCTTAATATCGTAGTGTTTTTATTGGAAGTCCCTTATATATTTCAATACCTCCGGCCTTCCATAGTGTCTTTAAAGTAGTATATACTTTTTTCCATCTAGCCCTTCCTACTCTTCCCTGACCAATATTCTAATTTCACACGCGTCTTCTTCTGTGTTCCATTAAGCTCGTACACATTCCTAATCGTTAATATTTATCCTAGGGGTGTCTTGGATCTTCTTCGGTATACTTTCCTACCTTCTGTCCATCCGTAGTATTTTTAAAGTATTGCCTGTAAGCCTTTCTCGATCTTTTCTGGTCAATATCCTAATTTTCTGCCAGTATTTTTTGGGTTTTCAAGCTCCCACGCGTCATTAGTCTCTTAGTCTTTTGGATCCTCTTCTCTATACCTTCAATACCGTCGGCCCTCCACAGTTTCTCTAAAGTATAATCTCTCGCCCCTCTAGGTTTTCTGATCAAAACCATAATTTTACACGCGTCTTCTTCTGTGTTCGATTAAGTTCTCACACATCATGGATCCTTAATATGTTTTTGGGGAGTCTCGCATCTTCTTATCTATACTTTCCCTACCTTCTGCCCTTGCGAAGTATTTTTAAAGTATCGCCTCAAAGCCTTCTAGCTTTTTCCGATGTTTTCAGTCCAATATCATAAATAATCTCCTTTTGGATTCTTTTAAACTCGCATGCATCCTTAATCTCTTAGTATTTTTTGTGAGTCCTTTGATTCGTTTGCTTTATAATTTCTTCACTTTCTTCCCTCCGTATTATCTTTACAGTATTGTTTCCCGCTTCTCTAGCCTTTTCTGATTTTTTTCGTTCAATATCCTTATTTCACACGAGTTCTCTTATGGGCTCATTAAAACTTGCACGCATCCTTAACCTCTTAGTATTCCATTTGGAAGTCTTTTGGATTTTCTCTTCCATACTTTTTCTACTTTCTACTCTCTGTAGTGTCTTTAAAGTAATGGCTCTTGTCCCCTAGCCTTCTCTGTCTTTTCTATTCAATACCTTAATTTTACACGCGTCTTTTCGGGGTGCTACTAAGCGCGCACACATCCTTAATATCTTAGTATTTTTTTTTGAAATATCTTAGATGATCTTATCTATACGTCCCCTACCTTCTGCCCTCCATAATATCTTTAGAGTATTATCTCTAGCCTTGCCTGCTCCATCTTCTGGATTCTATACTAAGCTCGCACGCATCCTTAATCTTTTAGTATTCATTTTGAGAGCTTCTAGGATCTTCGCCTCCATAGTCCTCTAAAAGCCAAAGTATTTTCAGCCTTTTCTAATATTATCTGTTCAATATCCTAATTTTACATGAGTCTTCTTCTGGATTTATTAAGTTTGCACGCATCCCTAACCTCTTAGTGTCCTTTTAGGAGCCTCTTGAATGTTCTTCTCTTTGCGTTCCCTACCTACTGTACTCAGTACTATACATCATCTTAAAGTATTACAACTCGCCCTATTAGCCTTTTCTGCTCCGTTCGGTTCAATATCCAAATTCCACACGTCTCTTATTGTGATTTCTGAGAAGCTCGCACACATCCTTAATCCATTATTATTTGTTTTTGAAGTCTTACGGGCAATATTCTTTTTACTTTTCATATCTTCTATCCTTTATAGTATCTTTAAAGTATTGCTTCTCGCGCCTCTAGCGTTTTCTAACATTTCATGCTCAATATCTTAGTTGCACACACGCTCGGCCGCATTATTATTCTATTACTATGTTTTGAAGTCTCTTGAATCTTCTTCTCCATACCTTTCCTACCCTCTTCTTTCTGTAGTATATTTAAAGTATTGTCTCTCGCCTTTTTAGCCTGTCTTGTTTTATTCTGTTCAATACCCTATTTTCACACGCATTTATCGTGGTTGCACTTATCACTGTTTTATATACGTTTGTCTTTTCTGATAAATGTTTACGTCTTAAGGTCGACATTTTGTTTTCTTTCACTATTCTTATCTCTATTTCTTTAGTGTTACCTTAACCGTGAGTCACCATTGCGCCCGGGTAAGCAAAACTATTTACTTTTCCAATTTTAATTTCACTGCTCTTGTTCAATGTGATTGTCATTGTAATTTCTGCCCGCTTTTCTCTCTATTATAACGACATCATCCAAACAGACCATGTATTGATGTTTTCGATGTAAATGATTCTGCTGCTATTTATTTCGTTGTCTCTTAATATTTTTTAATAACGGCCAAAAGGGACCTCGTTTAAGACTGCTGAAAAGTATTGAATAGGAAAATACGCAGAATATATACTCCTTCCTGTATTATAGTAGATGCGCTACTTGTTTTTCTTCACCCATCTATGGCGTGAAGTATTTGAATGACTTACAGTTCTCTCCCCACCTCTTCTGTGACCATTTCGGACCTCGGCGTCCTTGTGGCTTTCAATCCCTTGTTATTTTAATTAACCTTTCATTGCTTGCTCTACTAATGTGTGCATCCCGGTATTTCTTCGTTGATTTACTAATTTCACAACGCTTGTCACCATGCTTCATCACTTCCTGGTTCCTTATTCTATCCAGTCGTGTGGTGGGACTTTTGCTGTTTTTGAGATCTTTGTGCTTCTTTTTTGTGATTGTTTACCTGCTCGTTTCTTTGCTTTACTGCCAATTACTTTCGCCCAGTTCCTTTTTTTTTTGTTCAAATATTCCTCAGTGTTCTGTTTTCATCTATCTGTTACTTCTGTTTCTCTCTTATTAATTTTTCAGTGTTTACTGTATGATATGCTTTCTCCAAGTTCTTCTTTCTTTGTTTTGGAATGTGTTTCTTATTATATTATCTTTATTTCACCTTCCTTATACGGCTTTTCCTCCTTTGCGTTATTGACGTCTACTTATTTTTCTGTGTTGCCATTAAGAATTTCTTCTCTACATTTTTTATCACATGAATTAATAGATTCTGCATCAAAGCAGCTTACTTTTGGGTTTTATTCCTTTAGTAGTTGTCTGATTTGCTGCTGCGTTTATTAAATCTTTTATATGTTTCTATTTTTCTTGTTAAGCATCTTATCGACAGTTTCTAACTTTTGTTCCACTTTCTGTATGTATATGTTTTGCTCCTCTATTCTGTGCATGTTACTAACATAACCTCTCTTTCATCTACATTTTTTCTCTGCATTTAGTTCTGAGCTCTTATTAGAAAGTTATCGAAGTCCATATCTGCCATCCGATAGGTTCTCCAATTATTAACATAATTATGATGAGTTCAGCAAACATTAACATGAGGTAAATTTTTGCTGAACTCCAGATGAAAAGCTTCCCCTCTGACGTAGCCTTTGTAATGTTGAAAAGCTGTAATGAAGGCAAGGGGTAAATTACAGCCCGAGACAGCTGCGTGGCATCGAATTGCTGCAATCTTGATGGAAAGCAAATCGAAGCAGGGGAGCGCCACGTCTGTTCCACGTCGGTTAACTTTCTGAAATCATTTAGCAGTACAGAGTTGGAAATGAAAGCGCAACAAGTGGGAGGTAAATGGGGGCGGCGTAGTGTGGGGGCGCCCTTGGGAACCCTAAACTGTCAGTGCACAACGCAAGACCGAGTAAGAGTGATTTCCAAATGATGTGCAAGATTGTTCGACTTCAGGCAAAGGGACTTGAGAGACTAGAAGAAATCAAGAGTTCAGTTAATGATGATTTAGTTACTAAACAGTTTCCTTAATTAATCATCCCTGGTTGGTAATAATGTCAGTAATTGGTAGAAATACGTAAATAAAGGAACTAAGTAAATTAGCAAACTAGTCAAACGTAGATAGGTACAAAAATATTATATAAACAACCACAATAAATGTGAAGGCAACTGTCAATGAAGTGACAGCGCTCCAACAGTGGAAAACTCTTTTTATACGGTGCTGCCCATTGTCGTATTTCTTAGGTTTTTGGCAGGATCTTAGTTGCCGGCCTGCTTTTTAGTGGATCAGCCCTGAATGTCGTCATGTTCAAAAGTATCCAATGCTATATTGAGAAGTAAATAGCCGTTTAAATTTGATACATGGCTATTTAAAGTGAATATTTTTCCAGTGTTGGTAATTTTGCAGTGGCGAGGACGATTATTTGCTCAGGCTTCCACCAATATTATTCTTTGTGTCCTCTCTGAATTTGTCCTTTCTTGGAGTTGCTTTCGAATAGAATTAATAAAACCCCTCTTAAGGGAGCCTCTTGAATCTCGAGTTGGCCTTAAAGACACATCAAAAGCCTTGACCAACAGGTTGGCGCCCAGAACAGGCAAATGCTCGCGAACGAGCGTTAATTGCACTCCAGCCACTCGACTTTTAAAAATATAAAATCAATATCTAATTACCTTCGAAGGGAGAATGTCAACTTGACCCGCATGCGTCACCCGTCAGAGATGATGAAGTGCCCTGCATCAGCTCTATTTTCGCTTGATAGCACTTGGGTGATAAAAGAAAATAAAGGAAAAATGACGCCGGATCGCCGTAATTCCGGCCGGAGTTATGTGCCCGGAAACACTCTCAAATTGGGCCCAGGCAGGGCTGACAAACGTTTCTCCGGCGTGGCAGGATTTCGTTGTATTTATTTTTCAACGGCTCCGAACGCTCCACTTCGGTTCCTAGAGCGAGCTTATTTTTATTTCGGGGAATAAGATCAGAACACGGCGGAAAAACAATAAAAAGATTTTATGTTTCCTTTTAAATTTACGGAACTCTAGAAACTGTAGCAAGAATAACATTTTCCCTGAGGGTGCCGAAATAACATTTGGAGGTTATTACACTTTAGAAATGTTTCTAAGAATGTTTTGAGGAATTTTGCCTCCTTTTATGCTATCACTTATAGATTTATAGCAGTCATGTCGTGCAGATTCTTTTGTTACAAGCTAACGTGTTACATGTTTCATAGCATCGCATCTTTCCGTTTAGAAGCTTACCTCTCGCAAAATCAACTTGAACTATTTTAGTTATATAGATCCTTCCAGAAACACTCGAGAAAATCAAATGTATAGAACATAGTTCTCTTTTAAAGTAACTCATATTATGTACTAAAATTGGGGCCCTCGGATTGTACTATAGAAATACATTAAAGGTTGCCTCATCTTAAAAGCAACTCTTACTACCTACTTGAAAAAATCAATTAAGTAGTTGATTCATGCTAATTCCTAACGTAAATCACGTGACGCAACGCTTATCGCAGAGACCTCTCGAGAACAACGCGCACTTATAATTAAATAGCCTCACCACATCATAAAAAGAAACCTTCGCTGTACGACATGGTGCGTTATCAAAGAAATGAAACCTGCCTACTGTTTAGACAACTAAACAACAGTGCTATATGAATTGTAAATGAAATAATAAAATTGTATATGACTTTAATAAACAACCCATAAAACTTATACATTACCGATCGCTCTGAAATTAAAACAAACGCGTCTGCCGTCTCCTGGTAAGGGAAGAGATGTGGATACCAAAAATTGCTAGCCATTTAATAGACAACCCTCAACAGTTCAAAGGGGTTAATCTTGTTCAAGCCCCGGCCTACGTCTTCGGTCTTAAATGGCAACAGAAAATGTGCTGAAGTTAAGAGCGCTAAAGGCCCAACATGAACGGAGTGCTAATTTAAAATATAAAAGACACCAAAATTTGCCTGAATGGCAACTGCTCCACACACAGGCGCTTAAGTTGACCTAATTTTGCGCGTGCAGCATCGCTATATTTGAAAAAAGGAGCTAGAAAAATATCGCTACACGGGTAAAAAGCATTTTAGATGGTTACAGATATTTCTCAATATCACTACAGTTTACCTATTCTCACCAAATATGTGAATAAGATAGTTCTAAGTAGTGCTGTTGAGCTTTTCGTTTATTTTTATTTATTTAAAACCTTGTTCAATAGTTGTCTTATCATTTTAAGGACGCAATTTTGATTTCATTCATTTTATATATATACATATATTATATTTTATAAGTTACCTTCCCGTGCTTGAAGTGAATAAAGTTTCTCTTTTTGATTACACTACGATAAGTGATGTGAAATGTCCTTTTTCTTACTTTCTGTAATTATTATGCTTTGAAATCGCCACTTCACTGAGAGTAATTACTGAACTTACCTAATTGTACTCTAGAGTTGTGTTTTTGCCACATGCTATTCCTGAGGGGCCATTTTCAAATGTCGATTTATATCTGCTACATGTTTTGAAGGGAACACGACGCTTTGCTTCTCTTTGTTTTAAAGAAATGTGGTTTCAATCCCCTACGGATTTTTGGAAATACTACCGCCGTCACCATAGTAAGTTCGAATATAATTACAATATATATTTCAATGACCACTCCGTTGTAGGACAAGATAAAAAAAATAATTAGGGATAATCACCACAAATACAATTAATAGTTTTAATCAGAATTCAAAATTGTGTTAAATCTCAGAGCTCATTCAAAGATGTTTGTAATCATTAATTTGTAAAATAAATGGTTTATTGTCTTTAAAGTTTTATTTATTGGCAACTTATTTAAATAATAGTCCGGCTATTGCATGAAAAAATGGTATGGCAAATAACCGACTTTCTTGCATCTGACAGTTTAACCTATAACTTGACACCGTAAACAGAAATGAATGCTCGCACAAATTAGCGTAATTTGAACTCAAAATACCAACAATTAACAAATTTCGCGTGAGGTAAATATGCAATGCAAATTATGACGTAATACGGCTAATCTGTTTTGTTTTTCTTACGTCAAAAGGACACCGACTTGGCAATTGTTTCAATTTCCGGTTCTGGTATAAAAATCTGTCGCCAGCCGCAAAATCAAACGACACTATCGCGATAAAAACCTTCTGGAACGAAGCTGGGACAGAAAAACTTTTTGGAGCTTGCAAAATGTCTATCCTTGCTGCAGCCCATAACTAATGGGCCCCCGGATCTGCTTTCCTTGGAATTTACCATATAACTGGAGCTTCCATGCTGGCTCGCAAAATGAAGAGACGCCACGCCAGGGCTCTAATAAATCTGGTGATGGCTCTCATCTCCCAATCTCTGGACATAGGCACTAAGGAAGGTCTGATCTACTCGTTGGTCACAAATTTAAACTGCCTGCAGCCCCGGAACTCGATTAAAAGCGCCCCCCGATGTCGGACGTACTTGGTCAAATCTTGCAGCACATATCTCTCTCTACTGGAATATTTTAGCACAATAAAATTCTACACACAGATGGACTGCACACTGAAGATAATTAAAAACAAATTTTTGACTTCAACAGACAACTTTTATATTCGATAATTTACAATATTATGTGAGCCAAACTTGCACACAGCTCAATTTATTATGGCTTGGGTTGACAACCGTAACAATTGAACGTCAGATAACTTAGCAACTAATACATCAATTGTTCTAGAAGTAAGATTTCATACAATCATGTTACTTAGAAAGTAAACTGTTTTCGATAACGGTCAATCGTAGCACTTAAACTTAAATCTCTGCTTTTAATCACTTTCATTTTAATTGCACTGTTTTCACGAGTTTTGACGAGCACTGCACTATTGTTCTTTGTTTTAACTTAGGTAGTCTTATCCTGCTGTTTGCATTCTATGCTTTCTTTACATAGCTTTTCATCTTTCAGCTGCGTTAGCGTTTTGCAGGCCTTATAAAATGTCACTCTTAATGCTTTACATAATTTTCGTACTTCTCAAAACATCTCTGTATTATATTAAATTCACATTATTGTTTTGACTTTTCAATATTAGCTCTGTCAGTCCACATAAATTAAGAGCATTTGCCATAACGAACACATTTTATGAAAATTAAGTTAAACGTAACCCTTTCGATACTACTTTAATCGTATGCTAACCTCTGGCAATCAAATTATAGCTGTTGCTAATTATATCTTGCGCATTTATTAGTGTATAACAATTACTTTAATATTGCCATAAGCAAAATATCAATTCTGTGCATATTTGAAGATTTATTTCATTTTTGTCTTAGTTATGCAACCAAAATTGTTGTAGGCATTAAAACATTGCAATATACACTTATACAGTGAATAGACCACCTCTTAAAAACACGGGTTACCTAATGTATATAATCAATGCTTTTCACACTGCTGACATATACCGTGCGTCCACGAGATTACACACCATGGCGCTGAAGTGATGCTAGTTTATTTTAAAGATCTACTCTTCCGGTGGCAATTGATAGTCAAACGGTTGCTAGGCATTGACCATTAAAATTGAATTTGCAAGTAACAAATGCCTCCGAACGTTTTTGAATGGTCATGGCTATACAACGTATGAATAATATGTTGGTAGCACTGTAAGTCTATGCCATACGTCAAGTTGAATGACTAATCGTTTATTGCCATAGAAAAATAAATATAATAGGGTTTGTCATTAAGCTGTTTTCGTAAAAGCAAGAGCTGATCTTTGGGATAAATTTACGTAGTTCTGATTCCATGGTGTGAAACCCTGTGGACACACGGTATGTGAATATAACCATTTAAATTGCTTTTGGGAAATGACGTACAACTCGTTAATTATTCGCCTTTTAAATTGTGTATTCAAATATGATTCAACTGGGGTTTACCTTATACCAGGGGTCTCCAAACTACGGCCCGCGGGCCAACACCGGCCCGCGAGCACCATCAATCCGGCCCGCGGTATTGGGCCGGATATGCCCGGTATCCGGCCCACCATAGTTTATTTTGATTACATTGTAAAATTTACAATGTAAGTAAATCATACAAAATAATAATCAGATGTTTTTATTAACGACTAGGGATGTCGTACCCGGTCTAAAATCAAACCCGGGTACCCGAAAGCAGTACCCGGGTACCCCCGGGTACCCGAAATATATAACAAAAATGTTAGTGTAATTCTGAACATCTGAAGTAACTACAAAATGCTTTCTTTTACACCGCGAGTTTTAAATTAAACTAAATTGAAATAGTACCTACTCGCCAATTCAAACTGCAAGTCGTCTGTTATTCGTAAGTATTTTCAAACTTCCAAGTGTTATCAAATTCAAGTACGTGACTTTTTGTCCGAAATTGGTAGCGGCATCAATCAACATCACACACAGGATGTTTATGTTACTTCATCCCATACTGAAGCAATTTAATGGTACTATTGACGGGTTGAATATTTCGGTGAAGCGGATTTATTGCCTTCCTTATATGAAACAAAAAACATTATGTGGTATGGGATCACCCCATCCCATTCTTGTCATTACTGCATGGTTATGTTTTTCTAGCGCTTATTGCTATTATTTTTATTATCTCCGAAAAAGGCTGACTTCTTGGAAATTAGATAATTTACTAGTCGGGTACCCGGGTCCTGAAACTACACCCGGGTCGACTATTACCCGGGTCGACCCGGGTACCCGGGTACCCGCCGACATCCCTATTAACGACCAATTAAGAAACATAATAATTGACATAACTACATAATGAAATTTATCATGAAGCAATAAAACTCAATAGTCTTCTCCACGAACATTTATTTTAAAGTTATGGGTAGCGACATGTTTCGAAACCAAACTGGTTTCATCCTCGGGCCATAATGATCAATAGCAGTGGTAGCACATGTTAAAATTGAGGTTAAAATGAGGTTAAGATTTTAAACGTTGAAGACGAGGTAGGAATATTATTAAAAAACACACCACATTGGAGAAGAAAAATTAAGTAACCAGCAAACTACGTTATGGAGATCGTTGTACTGGTTAATACATCAAAATATAAAAAAATTAAATTAAGCAAGTAAAAGAGTAGCTGTTATTGAAGACGAACAGCACCCAGTGTCTGAGTCATTCACTCGCTGGCTAGTCTCAATACGAAAATTTGCGCGTAATTCAAAACTACAGTATGTTGGTATAATGAGCTAGCTGGGTCTTGGCCCTTGGGACTTAGTGGAGGAGTCAATGTGGCCCTTAGGCAAAAAAGTTTGGAGACCCCTGCCTTATACGATTCTCTGAATTTTTGAAATGACATTGTAAACCTGAATAAATCTTTCAACGCGTATGCGTAAAAGAAATGCCCATTTCTATTCGGAAGAATATTAATTATGAGTTGCACATAAATTATGTCTAAAGAAAGGTGTCTGTGCTTTGGGTACTTGAGTCTCGATCGAACGAAAGAAACTCTGCGAAACTTATTTAATCTACCTCTATAACTGAAACTCATGTTTTACTGTCTTTGGAGTTTAAAATCTAAGAAATTATACTTCAAAGACTTTATTGTGATCTAATACATTTAATTAACTTAACTGTAGATATCCATTTGGGAGTCAAATCTATTTTGCCGCGTATTTAGAATAGAAGAGCTGTTCTTTGTGCCCCAATTATGCCGCCCGATGCAAAAACAACTAGGAAAAACAGGAAGCCCTTGATTGGCGGAATTTGAATATCTAATTTCCTTCTTTGTTGACAACGTGAACTTAAAGTAATTTCTTCCGCCAAGTTTAAGCTCTGCGGCAATTGCCAACCTCCCCAGCATTCATCAGAGCGAATTGAATTTCTTTTATTACTGGTGTTTCATTTTTCAAAAATATCTCTGCCGGATTTAATTTTCCTTAAAAATATATTTCGCGAGAAAATTATTTATGTCGCAAGCTGCAATGATTAGTTAACTTGCATTGAAGTCACTGTTTTTGTTGGTACTGAGTGAGTTGGTTGGCAAAGCAACTAAATCTTTTATTTCAATCTACAGTTCAAAATCTGGTGTGACACGCACACAACTTCCTTTTACAGTGATCTTACAATTAGTCAAAAATTTGATTTTTAATTTTTAATTATTGGTCAAACTTTTTCAAACATTACAAATTCTACAGAAACCGTACAAAATAGAGCGTTCGTTGAAAAGACAAATTTTCTCTAAAATTTTAAGCTGAATTCAAAAATGTAATAATATACCGGGTACTGTATTTAAAATAGGAGTTAATACAAAAAACAAAATAAACCCATTTTAAAGATATTCAACTTGAAAATCACCTATCTCACATCAATACACATGAAAAAGTAATAACAATGTAAAGATTGCAAAAAATCGTTAGAGCCGTTTTTGAGAAAATCGAAAAATACTGAAAAATCACAAGAGTAAATACCATACTTCCGGTTATGCGATTTTCTTCAAAAGCTTGCCGTCACATCTACATAGTACACAAAACTTATGACGTTTCAAGGCCATACATCTTTTCGTTTTTGAGATATTCTCTTCACAGACACACACACAGCCCAATGAACAAAAGCATGTTTTTCGAGGGGACTTGAAAACGTGAAGATCTGTTGAAAACTCAATTTCGAATTTTTGGGGTGAATCCAATACTTCCTTTATAGTAAAAGGAAGTGAAAAGTTATAGGGATTCTCTCGTTGCAAGTTCGTTGGGGATGAGCCGTTTTTTAGAATAAAATTTGCACAGTGGTGTAACTAGACCTTTTGGTGCGAGAGCAAGCTTTTGGTGCCGTAGAATATACTTTTTTAATAATAATATTTGACAACACGAAACCCAAGCACAGAACATAACATAAAATTAATGAATATAGGTATAAATTTATTTATCTACTCCAGTGACATTTGTCACTATTTCCGTTAGGTAATGAAGTTCATTACACCACTCAGTTATGTAATGGCTTCATTATCTAGCTGAGTGGTATAATGGTTTTATTACCTAACTGGAATAGTATCAAATGAATGACATAATGACATTAGCCTACTAAAATATTTTTGAAAATGACAGATCTGACATTTCTCTTAATGCACTTTTCAAAATTTCAGGCAGTTGCAGATAAAATTTTGTACAATACATGTGTGATAATGCATGATTAATATACTTGTGTGTTTACATTCACGTATATTAATGATGCTCTTATCCCACTTGTATAGTAAATAACTATTATTTTATCGGGTGGAGTTATAACAGAAAATTTGATTGCTTAGACACTAATGTTTTCTAATGGAATTTGTCCAGTCAATTTACTATTAAGCAAGAAAGTTTGAATTCCCGAAATAAAAATGCGTATAGGACAATATAAAAGGTTTTAGTGTACTTTAATGAGATAATACGGTGTTTTACGTAAAATATTTCTAAGTACTTGCCTTATTGTCTAATGGAACTTGACACGGGATAACGAGGTTTTAATTAGCTGAAATCGATTAAAAAAGATTGCCGGTAAACTTCTTACCTGTAAACCGCCTCAGGTGAACCAATTCATGGCTTAGTGTACTATAATTTATAACGCTTACTAATCCTAACTGTACGTGACTACAAATACTAACTAACATACTAGTAACTAGTAAGTAATACCACCCATATCGTATAGCTATCTGGATTTCATTCTAGCAAATACAGTAGACCTCGCTTATAATGCACCTCAGGGACAGTAAATATTAGTTCATTATAACGTGTTCATCTTACCTGAATTTGTTTTTTTCTTGGTTTTTCCGAATGTTTAAAACTATTTATTTAGTGACATTTTCACTTAATCAAAACTCATGTCTAGAAAAATTCGACATTAAATGCTGTGTGTACTGAATTAGTGAATTGGTAATGCAAAACTGTGTAGCACGCATCGGTCTACCGGGACTCGGAATCCTCTCCTCGATATGAAGAGAATCCCCCAACGGAATTCGGTTGGAATATTGTGAATTCTTCCCAAATTGTTAGTCAGTTACAAGCGAAAGTCCGTTAGAAGCGAATCTATAACAGACGATTAGGTTTATACAGGTTTAAACGACTCTAGTTGGGACTTTGGTAATTGGCCCATTACAAACGAGTGTCCATTATAAGTGCACTATTTTGCATCTCTCTTAATATTTAGAATCCAATCATCTCGTCCTAGAATTTTCAATGGGTATTAAGACCAAACTGGTAAAACGAGATTGTCCCATTCTATTTCGCAAATGGGATTTTAATTACCTTCATCTTCAAAATGATCTTTTGGCTGATGCTGTGGTTACACGTAGTGGGAGAAATAAAAAGCACTTACGTTACATAGGTATTAGGGGCTAGGTTTTTTCATTTTACTGAAAACTGGGAAACGATACTAAAATCAAAATTGGCAGATCTTTGCTACCAACAGAGAACTTATTTATGAAACTTTTTTTTTCATTTATATGTGTAGCTTGAACGGATTGAAATTTTCTCCCCAGTCACTCTTTGTATCGGGAAAACTTACTAATGTGGTGCTATTGGCCATGAAAAGTTGTAGAAGATTTTTTGCGGTGGAAAACATTTGAATTTGGTTGTGTGCTGATTGGAATCTTAAAAAATGTTTTGAGACATGATACTTGCAAAAAATTGACAACGTTCTAAATTCTCTTATAATGCTAACGCCTGTAACACTAAATTCGATCACTATTCTGTCAATCACAAAAGTGTACACAGTGAGATTTTTCTTCGCGATTAGGAAAATTGAAATCTCCACTTCATTCACCACAACGTCTTCTTATTATTTTTATTCTCCTAATTTTGAAATAGGATTTAATTCCCCATTCCACGTCATATATTGTGGTGACCGTTACACAATTCAGTTATTCACGTTTTGGGCAGAGTATATAACAGTTTCTCCTAGTAATAATTTGGTTCCAGTATGGAGCTTGGCTAAAATTCAGTCAAAATATATCAACAGCAAAATGAAGAAACTTTCCACAGGTTTCTTAATTCCTTCTGCCGACCTGTATTTTCAACATGAGATTTACGTAAGATTTTTTTTACAAACTCGCGTTTCAAAATTCGAGATTGAAGCTATGGGCAGCACAGAGAACAAATTTCTCAGTTGGTTTGCATCTCATAATTCGAAATTAAACTCCATTATATACGAGTATATTTGCCGCACCTGAGCAAGCTGCGCCTGTGTACCATTGCAGACATCACACACCGATAGTTATGTCACTGCTTTTGTAATAATGACTACTAATGAAGTATAATATTTTACTCAGGTTTCGATTTGCATGGACGTTTTCAGTTGTAATAAACATCAAGAAGGTCGAGTTTATTGTACCACCAAAAACATCAGTAAGTGAAGATGAAAGGCAGACTCTACTACTTCAACGTTTAGAAATACGTACAAAGGGGAAGGATCTGCAAATAAGCTAATCAAAGATAATACATTACAATAATGCAAACACAGGAAAATAAAATGTATGATTTAAGTGAAAAGAAATAAGCTACTGAAGAATGGCGATATACCAATAAGATTGAAGTTAACGCTTTATAAAACAGCGATTCGTCCAATAGTCGTATATTTGGAAGAAGTGCAGACATTTACGACATCGGCGAAAGACAATGGAGATATGCGAAAGGAAAATATTCAGAAAAATGTGTAGAAGACGACAAACAGATGGCGTATGGGAAGAGCGAACAAACCAAGAACTAAGAGGACTGTATAATGAAGCAAACATCCTAAAGGTTTAAAAATATAAAGAATAAGATTGCCGGGGCTCATAATGAGAACGACAACAATAGAGTAACATAGAAAAGAAACAGCGAAGAGGAAGAACACATAATAATTGTCAAAATTAAGGCAATACATTCCATTTAAAAACAACAGAAAAGAAAGAATACTGCAGATTATATGAGCAAGAAACAGACAATTACTTTAGAAAAAACGATAAGATCATTCTAATCCGCCAAACACTAATTCATATACTCTAACAACATTGTACAAATTCAGAACTTAAAACGATATTATGAGACACCTCAAAGAAGCATGATAGAAAATAGTTAACAGGAAAGTAAGAAGTTGAGAAAATTGTCTTATAATATAACCAGAAGAGAACTATCAAGAAGCGGTAGCAATTTGAGCGAATTAAAGAGCCCGGAATAAAGGCAAAATGCAAAAAGATAAAGAAACAATGGAAAAAAATTAAGTGCAAAAATATAATAGTAAATGGGGTGCTGTTTTATTTATCAAAAATCATAAGAAACTGTAGCAACCCACCAGAAGATAGACCAGCTATAAAAAGTGCACGAAACTTCCTTGGAAATTGAAAAAAAAGCGTAGAACGAAGAAAAGGTATGAATAAAAACCTTTTTTTGCTCACCTGGAATATCAGGTTCGTATAAGCCAAAGGCCATCTAAAAAATGTGGTTGAAATAATGAAAAAATACTAGGCATTATAAGAATAAATAAAAAGAGGACAAAATAATGGAAGTAGAAGACGCCACCTTATTTAAAAATATATTTGGTGTGGATGTTATGGTGCAAATAAAAATAAAAATAAAGTAAGGAGCCTAATAACTTTTGAGGCGGTATCTGATAGACTTAAAGGAAGAACTAGAAAGTTCGATATCAAATGAACGTGAAAACTTACCAAGAAAACATGCGAAGGTAGGCAGAGGGGAAATGTGTGTACCCAGCATTAGGCAACACAGTGTAGTGGAGCCATAAATCGCAATAACTCGTTGTCAACAGTTAGCGTAAGAATTCCAAAGAAAGGAAGCTCGCCTATAAAATAAACAGTGCCAGTCCGCAATAAATATTTGTGAAATGCAAGCAGTTAGCTTAAGTACCATTAGAAAACTTTCTAGCAAACGGATGCACGCAGTAAAAAGGTGATTTGTGCGCGGAATTCAACGGAGAGAAATTATTCAACGTCCCTCGAACTAAAAGGGTTTCTTAAAATACACTTTTCTAAATCAGAAGCGAAAGTGAAGTCACAATACAAAACTGCAGCTGTAAAAATCTAGTGAATTTCAAGTGGTGTCATAAACTCATAAAACCTCCAACCGTTGCGTCCCAAGTGAAAGTGTTGTACCATTGTTGTGACTAGAATAGAAAATCCTTTTTGTATATTGTGTAAATTGTGTAACATGGGTATATAAACCAGAGCAATGGGGTTGAACGGGATCATTGCACATCAGGTCTTCGCCTGTTAAACCACTTTGGTTAAACAGACACGCAAAGAGTCAATTCCTCAATGCGTTTAAAATTAATCTCATACTTACTGAAGCATTCACTTTGGATGTTTCAGGAGCTAAGTGTCAGATCCACAAACGCTCACATGTATGCTGATTAACAAGACCTATTCGATCCACACTTGTAATAGTATAGTAGCAAATCCGCACATTTAATTTTATGTCTGTAATCCGTTGCGTTAAATAAAGAGCATTAAAAGTGGTGTAGTTATTCGTGTGTGTAATTTCTAACGAACACCTTAACCACCCACCTTAACAGTAAGAATAAAGAGAACAACACTATTGGACAGGGATTAATTAATTTCACTATGAAGATGTCCTGATAAAGAATTGTAGATAGAATTATGTTTAAAACATAAATTTTAATAACAAAATTACGAAATCCAGTCAGAAGTTCTAAATGTAACTCTGCTTTCATAAACAAGCAGTTTTAACCTCCAGTTTTACTTCATAATTTCGCCAGTTTATATTTAATTTGGATCTGTTTTAATCTTGAATTAAAACAGGCAAATTTTAGTTCCTATTTACGAAATATTAACAAACTAACCTTGTTTCGCAAGCATTGAGTTTAAAAACCGCAGCAAACTGCAACTTGGCATTTCACGCAGTACGCGACCTAGTAAACCCAAGTTCACCGCTCTGTCCTGCAAACACATACGGAACTATAAAAGCTTACTGTGCTGAATTGATGTTTTTGTACCTTTAAACGCGTTCCAGTACACTACACTATTCTGAACTTTGATATGTTACTTAGTTAAGCATTCTTGTTTTGTATAAATAGAACGTTTATTTTCGTAATAAAACAATCTGCATATAATGTCGGATTCATTCACTACGTCGCTACCCTGATACCAAGCCATAATATTATCGAGACGTGAGGCTGCGTCTCTCAGGGTAGTTTACTGTCGTCCCTTTTAAGTACCATTGACTACATTGGTTTAAAACATAAACGCAGTCTCGTTTATGTGCTTAAAGGGATAGAACCAGCGCAAAGCAACGGAATCCTGATCCAGCCTCCAGGCAATTCTGTTCAATTATAATGATTAGAAGTGTGAGGAGAGCGGACGTATATTCGATCTTTTCCTAGTAAAAGGGACGTAGGCACAGAAAAAAGAAAAAGAGACAAGGGAGGTCTGAAAAGAGCAAATATGATTGACCAAGACTAAAAAACAACCATATTGGACAAAACTACAAACAAATGATTATAAGATGAATATAAGAGAAATGAAATAAAATATAACGAAACTCCGGAAATAATCTAAAACTGTGGACAAGGAATGATTCGACCAAAAAAAAATGCTGGCAATTAACTAATACTAAACAACTATTGAGAAGTTAACTAAGAAAATTAGAAATTAGTAAATCCCTACGACAGCTATGTAAGGAACGGAAAAAACAAAATAATGAAGGTAAAATTACAGAGATAAAATAAAAGTGCGGGAGGGAACAAGAAAATCGGACATTTTGACCAAGAAATTAAAAAATCTAACAAAACATATTGATGCCCAATTTGAAGCCAAAACTATGAGCACATTTGCGGACCGGCTAGCTAAATAGAGAAGATGGTGTGCTGTTCTTTACAAAAGGTTAAATGTATTCATCAATGCAAAAGGAACGCCAATGAGTCTTTAAACAAACACATATACATAGTACAATGTATAATAGTCAATATCATGCCACTTGGATACAAACGCTAAGTACGCTGGGTGCACCCAATAAACATAGGTTCTAGAAATATTACAGTCAAATGTAGAAAAAATACAATAACGATTGCGTTAATTGAACAGAATACATAGATTACTACAATTTCACAGTTAATGACATTACTAAAGCAACTTAAACTTCTATGATACCATAAGGGCGCTCATCGAAGGCATCAGAACAACACAAAATGCTTACAAGAACAAAAATCAATCAGTCACAAAATAACAAGGTGAAATCTGAGGATTCCTGAAGGAATTCTGTCGGATTCGCTAACATACCGGCAGAGCAAATAAATAAAAAATTAAAAACTCACTGGGCGGATTACTACCTCTTGACGACATCAGAACGACAGCTTATGGTAACTGTTTACGCAAGCTTTTTGTGGACTCTATTTATCTTCTTTTAGTTGAAAACACATGACTTGGAGTAGAATGTTATTTATTTTAATTAAATCTGTCTCCTGGACTACATTGACACACACATATATGATATTTTATAGTAATTAATTGTGCTTTGGCTGTAACAGAAACAGCAGACTGATCTCTGACAAAGCGTGTACGATACAGGACGAGGACACAATCAAACGGCTCACACATCCCGTTATGGAATATGGTCGGAACCGAACGAACAGCTAGGATCAAAAGAGCTAGAAATGTTCGAAACTTTGAACCTCTTCGGCAATATAAGAAATCACGTGCAACTTACTCGAAATTGGGTTGAAGATAGAGGCATCTAAGCGATGAGCAAATTAAGACAAAAATGCACAGGAAATCGCCAGCGAGTTTTGGAGACAATGAAGCGCACTCGCCGCGACAAAGGCGGGCAAGGTCAGAACGACGGCGCGGCCGTTTCGAAAAATCTGTCAAAAGACTCGCTTTTTACCACTACCAACATCAACCGAAAACTATGTATATTTTATAAAAATAAAGAGAGGAACATGATAAGTGAGCCACATAAAGTATTATATTGATGGAAAGAACACTTTCGAGAAATATTGAAGCTGTAAAAAGGCTGATAAAACGGTTTTGAAAAATTGGGACCCGCTAGAAATGAAAAAGAAATAGATCCGCTAGCAAAAGAAGAAAAATATCGAGCACCATATGAAAGCAAAAGAATACAAAAGTTTAGGAAAAAAATTGAATAACGACAGAAATGAAATGCGGCGGAGAAAAGCTACCGGATGAGATATGGGAAATGATAAGAGACGAGAAGAAGATAACATAATATATAAAATATTGGCAAAAATTTTAAAGGAACGACTTAATTCATACGTAGAGAAAGTTCTAGGAGATTATAAAAGAGGCTTTATGAAAAACATATATCGAATAGACGAGTACAAAATGGAATTTCATACTCTGTTTGCTTTAAATAAGCTTATGGCAGAATGCATAGGGAACAGATGTACGAAGATATTGTGAAACTGGGTTACATAACATTAGCGAAGATACAGACAGACAATAAAGTATCGAGAGATCAAGCACACGTTTATAATTAGAGTAGGGTGTGCTTCGTGTTATACGTTATACGTTTGGCAGTACTGTTATTTCAAAGTAACAATAACAGGCTATATCAAATTCGAAGTTTGCGGGTTAGGTTCTGTAATGCAAGTACGAGATTTTGAGTTCGAAATCGATCATTTTAAAGGTTGCGTCACTTGAAATTTCAAATTTACATTTGCCAAAGTTCGCTCAGTCAGTGTGACCACTTACATATAATCTGAATCACAGTCTACTTAACTATCCATTTATTTGATCTCACATTACAAGCAAACGAAAGTACATTGATAGCAATTTTGCGACTCGTATACTCTACTTCTAAATTACTACGAGACTACATGGCACATTTGAGGACCAGCCAGCTAAACAGTGGAGACGGCGTGCAGTCCTTTACAAAATTATTAAAATACAAATAAATTCTGAGGGCGCCAACGAGTCTTGTTACAACAAATGTGCTCAAATGCTCCAATGCGACAGTCAATCGCCAGATAATACGAGATAAGAAGGTAGCAGTAGCAAAATAAGACAAGTAATACTGTATAACATTCAAATAGAATAACAATGTATAATAGCCGGTACAGGGCACTTACGTATAATTCATATAATTCTCCAGGTGCACCCAATAAGCAACAAAGCTAAAATAATCGACACTAGCCTTAATATAACAGATCCTGGGTTCAAACAGACGATTAACGATCAAATGTAAAGTTACAGTCTGATCGAAAACTTTTATCCTTTAGAGGGCTGTGAAATTATTTTGTCAAAAAATGTTGGCGGTCATGGTAATAAAAGTCACATTGGCATTTTGTATCTGTCAGTTTAAGATTATATCAGGAATATTGTTTTAACAAATACAAACATTTTTGTTGAATACATAAAGATATTAATAACAGAAACAACTACAGCTCGTCAAAGTGATTTTCTGCTTTTTTCATATACACCTTGTGTTCAGTATTAATTATCCTGTAAAAGGTAAGTGATTCTGTCAAAATTATATAGGTTATATTATTAAGTACTTTTTACTCATCACTGCCAACATAAATTAATTTTTATTAAAATCCACAGCCCTCTAGAGGTTAAAAGTTATGGTACAAACATATGTGTAATGAACAAACATATTGCATAAAAAGGTTAACTTTTAAAAAATAAACAAGCAAAAACAACGATAAACCGTTCGATGATTTCTGAAGGAATTGTATCGAAGCAATTCGCATAACTGAAAAATGATTCAAAGTAACAGGCACGAGGGGCCTGCAGAGCACCACTGGAGCAGAAATTAGCATTGCACACAAAAAGTCAGAAACACAATTAAATCATGGTCAACTTGCAAAGGTGAAACCTTCCCCCGCAGCTCCCACGAAGGGTTCTAGCTTCTGCTAGAGAAGTAACACAACTCTAAGCACACAGATGCATAATGTTTGCTCTGTCAAAGTCATATTGACATAATGTAAGTACTGGTCTGACTGACCATGTCCGTTTGACTCTATACTAACAGCTGCAAATTAGAGCGAATCCGCATTAACCGTGGCGCGAACAAAACATGCATACCCATATGGGCCGAAAAATTCCGTGTTCCCAGCCAAACTCGCCACAATGTTCCACTGAAGTGGCGTACAGGACAAAGCTCCCAAAACGTCGCTGCACCGCAAAAATCTTCAACTCAAACATAAGACGAAAGCCAAACCACCCAATGCACTGTTAAGCGACGAACCGCAGCTATCTGGACTGTATTACAGCATGAAACGGAAAGGCAGAGCTACGTGACGCACAAACACCAAAATCACACTGAAAACCAAGATCTTCCAGGCGAGTAGATAACGCGGCGCTCGAAATATGAATGTTAGCGCTAAAGACGTTTTTACAATGTAACAATGGATACCTTTACACTAAAATTTTAATAGAGGCAAGAAGACCCGATTTACACACTACTGTTCAATGCCACTTTAGAAAAAGTAGTTAAAGGAAAGCGTACACTCGTAAAAAATACGAAAAAAATCGTAAAACAACCTAGAAATTGAAGCAAAGAAGATGGGACTCAAAATAAATCAAGAAAAAGTAAGTATATGGTTATACAACAGACACAAAGTTAACTATACAACTACTCAACTGAGAACTGGAGGAAGTGTTTAAGCAACACGACTGGTCAAATCGAGGTATCAATGTAAATGGAGAAAGGTTAAACCATCGACGGTTTGCTAATGATATAAGCTTGTACGTGGAAAATGAAGCAGATTTGAAAAGTATGATAGTAGAACTAGAAGAAAAATCGAATACCATAGTTTGGAAAATGAATTTTACCATATTCGTCCTGAACTCCTGGAGACCCAAACAACACTACAAAACGTTATGCGAACATGTATAACTAGAAAGAAAGATAAAGTATAAATATAAATCGAAGAAGAATACAGTTAGTATATGCATCGTTTTCGAAACTAAAAAACTCATTAACTAACAAAAAACATGTCAATACTTGCGAACGAGGATATACGATCAGTTGTCACATATGGCTCTCAAATATGGTTTCTTACAAAACGGACAACTAATAAACTGATAATAACCCAAAGAACCATGGAGGACTGACATTGAAGAACAGAAAAACGCCTAAAAAAGAACAAAAAAATGGAACAAAAAAGTCGTGCCCTTCTATGAGAAAGATAACAAGAGAAACACCTGGAACAGGTTGGTATGACGATGTAAAAAACGATTGGACTATCCTGGATAAGAACAGCTGAGGACAGGGAGCGATCGAAGAAGCTGAATGAGCATATGCTCAATACTGGGAGCTAGAAGGCTGCGAAGAAGAAAGAATTACAGGGAAATATGAAGAAATTACAAAAATAAGTGCAGCAATTGTGAAGGGTATAGGAAGTGTAAAAGCCATACAGGCACTTAAGTCACTTAAGAAATCTGATAAAGACAGAATCGAAAAATTGGAGAAAAAAGTGTTGATATATGGAGAAAAGCAAACGGAAGGTTAGATGAAAAGAACAAACCACTAGGTGAATCACGAATAACCACCTTTCCTGACCTCTCTTCCATTCGCCACCCCTCCTTTCTCTCATCCATCCTATAATTCCCATTCTTGCTGAAGAGGAACGCAAGGTCCCTATAGCAACCCGCCCCCAGTTGGGGGAATTGAAATGACCCTGTACCTTTACCAATAACAACTGCTGTGAATGCATAGAGAATACGGTGGATTTGGCACATTGAAAGACTCGAAAAGAAAATAATGAGAATAGAAACGATGAGCAGGGGTGATTAGGGGGGGGGGGGGGAGTTGAGGAGTCACTATAAGCATGGTTAAAATACAAAACTAGAAGGTAAATGCAAAGAACCGACGGAAATGGAGAACAATCACAAGCCGAGCACGCCGACATCCCTATTCTGTTAATAAAAACGCTATGAAATTATGAAAAGTAACTTTTATTAATCCATCTATTAATAACAGGAAACATTATCCAACGTGAACACTATAATCAACGAAAACCTGCAGTAATTCCCATAAATTAATCACAGTTTCTGCACTACAACACTAGCGCCACCAGGAGGAAAACTTTTGCAAATTCCCCGAAAATTGGCAGCCAGCTTCTGTGCTAAAGGTTCCAATCCCGAAGCATTTCCCAATCAATACTTTTCGAGATCAAAAGGCGAGCGGGAACATATTTAAGCTGCGAATACTTCTAGTGCAGCGCTCTATCATGCAGTAGGCGAGTTCGTTTCGAGAGGGCACCACCACCTCAACAATCAACCATTGTTGGTTTGCACTGATAAATAAATTAGCATCTTCCCATAAATTTCAAAAGTTTCTCAGAATGGAATTCCTTATATTTTAAAAATATTGCGTTGACTAAAGTATGTTGGATTAAACAAGTAAGGAATTTCTAAAATATCGTAATGGGACCCCCATGTCTTCTCTGGTGGTAATTTTATTTGAAGCTGCGGTGGACCCCGAGGTTTTGAGCCTGCATCCGAGATGCACTAAAACCGCCGAGAGAGACAGCCTGCTCCTCCTCCAGGGAGTATTTTCCTTTTTCGCGTCGTCAGCCGCGGCCTGCGCCCCCCGCCAGCTGCCGTGATTTTTGGCTTAGTTGAGATTTTACGAACCCGTCACGAGTTTTCGCCGCGTTTCGCAAATTTATGACGCGATTTCCGGCTGCACTCGCACCCGTGCCCTGTCCCCTGGACGGAGTGATGATCCCGAGCGTCGGAGCGCCTTTTGGTGAGTCGATTGAGGTTATGTTTGATTGTTTATGTAATCGCGTCGCCCCGCGTTGTTCCACTTTGGTCCTTTTCTACTCTGGCTGAATGAATGATGCGCTCAAGGCCGCCGTTGCAAAGATAAGAGAACACGGGCTTCGCGGGTTCAGGGACTTAGCCAGGATTTTGTTCAGGGGGAGTCCCTGCTGTACCTTGGTTGTCAATGGAAACGAAGAGTTATTTGTAAACGTGCGTCGCCTACCTTTGTTTTCCACCTGTAATTTAAAAAGGGAATCTTTAGAAACTGTTGATAACACGATAACTACCAAATATTGCTATACTCGATTTGTTATGGCTACTTTTGTGTTTGTAATAAGTTTCGTTGAAACTCATGGTTTTTCATAAGTGGAAGTGGCGATAGTAATGATAATGACTTACTTTCTACTTTTCGGTGTTAGCACAAAATTATGAATCAGCTGCTCTTTAACCATTAAAAAAGTCGACTTGATTAGACTAATCAAAATTCTTTAGTCGAGTTGTCAGAAGTTACCTTTCAGTGATGCCTTAGAAGTAGCGATGGTAAGAAAGTCGACTACACGTCTATAGCAGATTTCTTTAAAATTTTTCGCCTTTCGACTTTATCGACCTTTCTAATTTTGATTTTAGAGGTTTTGAGAATATTCTCGAATATAAGGGACCTTATCGCAATTAACCCAATCCCAATAATGAGTTACTTCATTTTAGTACTTCAAACGCACGATCTATTATTGAAAATTATTTACGTTTCTATTGGTTTTTTGCCATTGTTACGCATATTTGACAAGTTAGAGATTGGTTGCGCATATCTTGACGTTAGCCTGTATTTAGGGCATATTGAGTTGTCCTAAACGCACTTAAGTACTATAATACGAATGTAAAAAGGTTATGATTTAGGAATTCCAATATGGTCATAGTGGAATACCAGTTTTGCTTATGATCAAGAGTACTAGAGTGATGATTTTCTGAAAGAAATAAGTCGTTTAAAGGGTTACACTAAAATGCGTGCTTATCCCTTGACTTTGACGTTTGAAGGTTAGATATTTGACAACTGATTCTTAGTGACTTAATTTCGATGGGGCATTCATTGCGTTACATTGCCTTGGTATTAGTGTATTTTTGTTTTGAAGCAAATAGTCTGTTTTTGTGAATTTCGATTTCAATCCCAAAGGGGAGATATTTGGCTTCGGTGAAAGGGCTGTGGGCTGTGTGATCATTATGGTTCCCGATTCGTGTGTGTGTGTCTGAGGATCGTGTCTGGACATCACCTAGACGGTAGGGCTGGGTGACTTCAGTAATGTTTGTTTGATAAACCATATGATCATCCCTATTAGGCAGCTTTGTGCTGCTATTCTTTAAGTTAACACCTCCGCATTATTCGTAGGAAAGGGTGCATTAAAGCCGTTTTTAAATTTCGCTGTTTAAATGAAAGGCACTCCTGTGGGCTAATGTGGCTGTTATTAAAGGCTTTTTGTGGATAGTGGATGGTTTTCTTGTATGGTTACGGCTTGTGGCCAGTGAAGTTTTTTGTGTTAGGCTTGGATAGTACTTATGGATTGGTTTCTTTTTGGTGGTGGGTCTGTTTGGTGAGTTTTTGATGAGATTGGATCGACATTGAAGGCGACAGATAAGCCAATGCTTTATTTTTATGTTTCTTAAACAGTTTGCCACAATTAAATTATAGTAAGATGATCTAAAAAAATCACTCATTGAGATGCTTAGTGAAGGATTAATGTTCAATATGTATTTCCTACGTACTTTTAATTGGAATATCTATACTTACCAATTTACTGTGGCCTCATCCTGATCACGTTGCAAATTTGATTTATACTGTTATATATTCGTATATAAACAACTTGCAAGATGCCCGTTCTTCGTACGGACTAGAAATGTTTGTTTTTTCTTCTAAATCTCAAATGCATTCTAGAGTGTCCCCCTCCTCCATCACTCAATACGCTAAACAGTTTACCACTTTTCGCCTCTTAGGGGTGCAATTTCTAAACAAAATCAGCCCGTTTTATACTGAAATGAACCCACAGCGAAAAATAATTTTAACTTCCTACTTCTATTCAGTTTTCCCTTTTTACCGGTTTAGGGGTGAAATTTAAAAAACCCTTAAAAACGTTTTCTAAAGATTTAAAAATACATCTATATGCCAAAAAAGAATGATCTAACTCAACAAACACAGGAGATACAAAGGGTTCTATAATTCACCCCGAATTCAAATTCGCATCTTTTAAGGGTTGATTAGGGCAATGAAAAGTGGTTTTAGACATTTGCATTGAATAGCTACTCATGCAAACACCAAGTCGATATCTTACCGGGCTTAAGAGATATTGTGGAATTCGTGAAAACATAGTTTACTCCTTTTTATCCCTTTAGGTGTACATTTTTGAAAATCACTTAAACCATTTTTTAGATATTTTAAAAATATATCTATATACCAAAAAAGACTGATCTACCTCAATAAACATAGGAGTAACGAAGGGTCTTTAATTCACCCCCTACCCTACCTACCTTAAAATTTTCAAAATCCCGTACACCTCTTTCTAAATATTTTAAAAATACATCTACATGCCAAAAAAGAGTGTTTTAACTCAATAAACATAGGAGATATTTAGGGTTCTTTAATTCAGCCCCAATCCAGACTTGAACCTTTAGGGGTTGATAAGGACAAAATCGTAAAATACGTTTTTAGGTATTTGCATTGATAATCTTTGCAAGTAGACACCAAGTCGCTATCTCATCGGGTCTAAGAGATATTGAAGAACTCGTAAAAACACATTTTACCTCTTTTCACCCCCATAGGGGAGGAATTTCAAAAAATCTCTTTTAACCCATTTTATTATAACATGGAACTCACAGCGAAAAAAATTAATAAATTTACCCCCCCCCCCCCCAAATTTTCAATTTATCCTCCTTTTACCCCTTTAGGGTTAACATTTTCAAATTCCCTTACACCCCTTTCTAAATATTTTAAAAATCAATCTATGTGCAGAATGTTCTAACTCAATAAACATAGGAAATACTTAGGGTTCTTTAATTCGCCCCCAATCCACATTTGCACCTTTAGTGGTTGATTAGGGAAAAATCCTAAAATACGTTTCTAGGTATTTACATTGATAATCTTTGCAAGTAACACCAAGTCGATATCTTATCGGGTGTACGAAATATTGAGGAATTTGTGAAAACACATTTTACCCCTTTTCACCCCCTTAGGGGTCGAATTTCAAAAAATCCCTTCTTAGCACTACCTTACGTAACAAACCGAACCTTCACCCAAATTTCAAGTTTTTAGTGCCAGTGGTTTCGGCTCAGCGTTGATTAGTCAGGGTTGTGACTTTCCTTTATATATGTATAGATTATACTTATCAGTACGAGGAACTGCCTGTTTTGCATTCAAAACCTGTACATAGAATAATAATAATAATACATATATCAGTTGTGTCGCATTTATGTCTTGTTTTTACTTTAAAAAGATATAGCTTATTGGCATTTCACAGAGGCAACAACTGTTGAGATTTCATATTCATTGCAAGTTAACGAGACTCATAATATCAGAGAATTTTTCAATTTAAATTTGCTAGTTGGCGTGGCTTTAATGTTGAATATTATAGTTAATTATTATTGAATAGTTGTACTTCCTGTATAACAGGCGGTAACGACATAAATGATACATAGGAAACTATGTATTTAGTTGCATTCCCATATAATATTTTGCACAACACATTTTTACACATTTTCCACAATACCCACTATGTCAATCAGGTGGTCGATCTTGTATTGTATTTCCTTTAGTTAGAACATGCTTTTTGCGCTTTGAGTCTTCAATAATTCCAGAAGGCTAATTTTTTCTGAACAAATCGATGAGGAATCCATATATTGACCATTGACCCGGTACTATTTTCTTGAGCTTATTACATATTCTATAAAGGCCACTCATTTTGTCAAACAGATCAACACCTCTCTTTCCTTAGTTGTACAAGTTGATTACTATGGGTTGGTCTGCTTGAATAGTTTTTTGTTTGTTTGAGCCAACGTTTATGGCAACCTTTCCATTTAATAAGGGTGATTTAAAATATGTGCAGCGCCACGACATGCCCTTATTTTATTTTTTATTTTTTATTTTATTCCGCATTCCGCCAACAGCCGTTAGGCCAATTATAGGCGTCACTGTACATTTTATGGGGATTCCAACCCCACTAACGACTCTCATGATGTTATTATGACAACCGGGACCAACTTTTTCCGTGGCAGCCGTACCACGAGGTCCCGGGAGAAGCAGCCGTGGAACTCCCATCCAAGTTCTGACCAGAGAGAGCGTTGCTTAACTCTGCTGATCGAACGTGGACGCTTGTTCAAGCTACACCACCCGGGACCTTCGGTGTCTGTACGGTCAGGTCTATTGCCACTCGTACCATATTGTTTTAGTTTTTGTAACAGAGGTAAAGAGTTGAAGAAGCTATCGAAGTAAACAGAAGAGTTTGGGGTAAATAACCACAGCATAATTTCTCAGTAACAATCAAACCCAAGCTTTTTCCTTCTGATTTATCTCCCGCCCTACAATAAGAATTGAACTTGCAAATATAACTTGCATACGATATGAGACACCAACATTTGAACCCATAACGAATTGGTTTACCTCTAATGAAATGTTTCATACTATGGCGGCGACAACGTGGCTTCACTGCTTAATCTAGTAAAAAAGAAGAAGATAATGGTCCGGCTAATTCTTGTGAAACACGATTTACCCTAATAAAGTCGATTAATGAAAGGCACCAAATTGGCCCCATACATCAATTTTAATGCCAAAATATTGAGAAATGTTTCGGAGTGCACTAACTTCATCATCGGGTCATGAAAATTACAACGAAAATTACATCTCGTGTTACGGTCATTTTGACGTGAACTGCTATTTTTACCTTAGGTACTAATGTTACCTGTAATACTCTGCCGCTCCGTAACCAAATCTACTTATTGGCTATGCAAATTTAAAGGATATAGGTGATTTTTAACTGCCACGGGTTATCGTTGAACATCTTTACAAATATACGAGGTTAAGAATTACAGATGCACGTTTTAGTTGGACTATGTTCTATTTCCCTCCTCGTGATATACCGGGTGACAATGAGACTAGGGCCATGCTTATATCTTCTTTATTTATTAATCGATTTGGATAAAATTTTATACCAAGATACTAGACATAATTTCTGATTGGTCGATAGACATAGTCAAAATGGCTGACTCCCGGTTTTACCGGAAATTATAGCAACTTTTTTTAAATGGAACACCCTGTATATTTTATGTTTTTTTGAATCTACGAGTCAAATTACATATAACAGTCTTGCCAAATTTCAATTTTTTTAAACAAAAAAATTATTTTTTTAATTTTTATTTTTTACCATAGAAGGCCTTGACCTGGAAAAATCTATTCTAATTGACTCTAGAAACTCTTAATAATAGCTATTTTATAAATGAAGTCAATAGCAAACCGTTAATAAAAGAACAAAGTTTGCTAAACACGTTTTTTAAGAAAAAGACACTTTTTTTAAATGGCACCTACCAAGGGCCATCTTGCCATTAAACAGAAAATTTAATTACCAATCTAACGATATGCGTCACGCACTACTTTATCTTTATCTGAAACTGAAAATTAATTAATTATTTATTTTTTTAAATGTATTTAAAAAACCAAAGTAGGTGTCACTTCCGGTGAAACCGGAAGTGACACTAACTTTGGTTTTTTAAACAGATCACTCTATATGTTTTATGTTTTTCAGAATCTACGACTCAAATTACATACAACAGTGTTGCCAAATTGGCTTAGGTATTATTAGTTATTACATAAAAATATTTAAAAAAATAATTGATTAATTCATTTTCATTTTCAGATAAAGATAAACTAGTGCATGATGCATATCGTTAGATTGGTAATTAAATTTTCTGTTTAATGGCAAGATGGCCCTTGGTAGGTTCCATTTAAAAACGGTGACTTTTTTTGAAAAAACGTCTTTAGCAAATTTTGTTCTTTTATTAAGGGTTCGTTATTGACTTCATTTATAAAATAGCTATTATTAAGAGTTTCTAGAGTCAATTAGAATAGATTTTTCCAAGTCAATGCCTTCTATGGTATAAAATAAAAACTGAAAAAATAATTTTTTTGTTTAAAAAAATTCAAATTTGGCAAGACTGTTATATGTAATTTGACTCGTACATTCAGAAAAACATAAAATATAGAGGGTGTTTTATTTAAAAAATCAAAGTTGTTATCATTTCCGGTAAAACAGGAAGTCAGCCATTTTGACTATGTCTATAGACCAATCAGAAATTATGTTTAGTATCTTGGTATAAAATTTTATCCAAATATATTCATAAATAAAGAAGATATAAGCATGGCCCTAGTCTCATTTTCACCCGGTATAATGTTTCTTGGTGCTGGCATGACCCCCTGAAAGAGGTTGGTTCGTTAATTAAACCTAGGAGCTCGCGATATTTATTCAACAAACTGGGAGTTTTTATTTTGGGCATGTCGAAGGTTTACAACTAACATTTCGCAGGGGCTGTTGTACGACTTGGGTGACTTTATTTGACAGTCCATTTAGGATATTACATTGTGTGACTTATTTGAGCAAATCTGCGTGTCATATCTCGTATCGAGTAATTTTTCACTAGTTTTCTGTTGAGTTTTGGCGTATTATACATATAACTTGCTTTTCGAAGTTGTATATTTGGTTACCGTACGCATTGGCACGGTCGTGTAGTCACTTTTGTCGGGCTTTGTTTTTGGTTGCCATATAGACCGGGAACTAGCTAAAAAACAATTCACCCGATTTTCGTAAAAGACTGCGCGTCTGACCCGATGAGGGAATTTGGAAATCTGCGTTCGTTGTGACTCCGTTATTTCTTCCCAATGCTTATTGTTGGATTAAGTATCTCAATGGAATTAGAGATAGACACCATGTAGGTAGATTTATATAGAGTCAAACAGCAGTTTTGGGTGAGCCGGGCCGTGGAGGTATGTATTGGCAATTTGACTTTACACAGTTTAAGTCCGCCCCTCCTGATTAGGCTGCGTAGTACTGGGGAGAGAACGTTGAGCCGATTTACGTCAGAAGTAAGTCGCTTTTAGGCGCTCCACGCCTGGAAACTGCGTTTACTGTTACAGGGCTGTTTTAAATATTCACAGCTAGCTATTCGGTTTGCATTGAAGTGTTGAAGGATTATCGTTAATTTGTTGCTGCGAGGAACGTTCAATGGCTAGCACTCATTTCTACTCACGATCATCACATTGGGATATGGACTTTTATTATGTTTGTTTTTGAAATCTTCATTTTCAATCCAATGTCGCCCGAATTTTCTACTCAATCGTTTATCATTTTGTGCAATTCCAGATTTTTTAAATGTTCGTCACTGTCAGTGTCGATTTTTATGCTCAACGTTGGTTTCCCGTACATGTTTCTGATAATGTTGTTTAGAGCCTTTACACAAAGCGTAGAATTATGAAAATATAACTTTCACCAGTGTTTTTGCAAATGCCTGTAGAGGAATCAAGGAACACAGACACATAAACTGAATTCGGTACCTAATATTTATTTCTCATATTTGAACTTCGGTTCGACTTTCAATTGTCGGTGATGCCGCTCTTATATATCCATACCCAAATTAATTAGTGATATTATAGTCAGAAATTAGCACATATTGCGAAACACATACAGTTGAAAGCTGCAAAAATGACAAAATGTGAACGTCGAAAATGAATAATAACATAATAAGAAATGCAAACGTCGATAAATCCATTTTACCAGTTTTATCGTTTCTTTTTGTGCCTTTCATTCAAAAAGTTGTCCCTTCGTCCTTTTTTCCGCCTTGTTGAAGTCGTCGTTGCTTTCTGTTTCTGTTTTATTCACAAAAGGAAATCAACGATTTTGAAACGTATTCACAGCTTCTTGTATTTTCCCCATTAAAATTCCCAGGTAATTATTTCCACTTAACAAATTCTTGCGTTGTAATGAATATGCTTCCTACTCGCTGCTGTCACTCATAAGTTTGGTTTTATGGATTTGCGTCTGGCCTTTCGTTTCGAAAGGGAAAGGTTTGCCCAACTCTTTCATCACAACACTTCAGGGTGTTCCACTAATTTCGATTTTACCATAATTTTACGTTGCTTAGAATTGCTAGACTCCAATCGCCCTTCAGAAGATTTTTGTGCAAGAATTTCGCGGCTGAATAAAGAGAGCTCAAGATGCTCTTAGGTTTAACTAGTTTCATTACGACGCCCTCGCAGATTTCGTTTTAACTGAAATTCGTTTGAGTTTTACAAGGATGTTGGAATATTTCATTAAAAAGTTCCGCAGGTGCTAAGAGGGCGTGAAAGGGCTTTTATAAAATGTCACTAAAATGCCCAGAGTTCAAAGATGTTACGAGGGAGCTTTTGTTTGTAATTTACCAACACACGAAGAAAGAGGCGTGGAAGTGAAGTAAAATTTCATTTTTCGACATGGTTTCCGGTTCCCGTTTATATCACCACCTTTATTGCAGCTTTTGCTGCTTTGAACAATACTTGACCACGGCTCCTCGTCGATGATTCGTCGAGAATAGTTGACCATCCAATTGTTGTGGAGAAGCAAATTTTTGTGATCGTGCAATAACTGTCAGTTTACTCTTTGATCCGCTAAGACCAAGTTTTCAGTATCTTTGATGATCTCGCCCATTCTGATTTCCAAAGGTGTTTGTTTCTAACAGAAATTCTGGACGAACTCTTCTCGGCTGTAACTGTACATTGTTTGTATAACCCTTTTCTTTGGATAGCTTAACTATATATCAACGAAACTATACGACGTCTGTACACATCAGCAGCCGGTAGTTGATTTACATAGAAGTCAGTTCCCAAAACCTTCATGCGAAAAATTCCTCCTTTACAAGTCTCAGTTTGCCCAGTCTTCCGTTCGTCGTCCTCAGCTTAAAGGTCAAAAGAATTTCCGACGCTATCAAATACCGATTCTTATCATTTCAAAATTAAATCAGGGCTCCTTTTCTCAAAGCTTTGAAATCCAACCCGCACGGGACAAATCGAAATTTTCCGACGACATTTTCTAGAAATACCCATCGGCGTCTACGAGTTCCAACGGCGTTAGCAACGGGCTAATTATATCTAAAGTGTGTCATATTGCGGGGCCTTCCAAAGTGTGTAATGATGATCGATTGGTCCATTGTTTAATTGATGGATTGGCTTGTTACGAGCTTCGGCCTGGAAGAAATATATGCTGCGCGAATGAACTCTAAAATCTGGAGACTGGTTTAAGTTGTGTCCGATAAAAATTTGCTTCAGAAAGTTACGAAATTATAAGCCTTATTTCCGCAATTTTGTGATATTAAATTTTTAAAATGAATAGTGAAATGGCTTTTCCCTTGTGCGACTTCTCGCATTTACACTGGGAAATAACCCTAGCCTCTTAACTGATAACATTCTGTAACAACTAATCTACAGAAAAGCTGTGATAACAGCCTAAAGCTGTAATTATTGGAAAAGCAATATGTCAACAAAGATCCACCTTTTTGTTCATATTGTCAAACCCAACTAATGACACCGTATCTGCCAGGTCCTTATCGTCGTCGAGCGATAAGAGGCAGCATTATCTTAATCGCGTGTTTAGGACGTTAAGTGCAGGTTAAACATTTCCAACGTGTGTAGCTGATAATTTTTATTAATTTCGATAGTAAACAGCCCTGGCGTTATCCGAGCAACGTGCAGCGGCGGAGAGCGCTTTTTTCAAGTTCGGCCTAACGTTATTTCCAATTGTTGATATCAAAACGCGCCGAAATTGAGACGGATAGTGGAACAGGCGGAAGAGAGCGAAAGGAAACTAATCGCTTTTTGCCACAGCGAGAAAAATTGGACGCGACGATGAAAGTCGGTAGTGGCAGCTACGAGGACTTTGAGTGTAATTCGAGTGCCTTCGCATTGCTGGATTATTTACTTCAAGGCTGGGACGTTATGGATGGTTTGTCAACAACGTAAGTGAAAAATCGATTAAAAATTAATTTGTTTGCGCATTTAAATGCTTGGCGGCGGAGTTTTTTCGCCCTGTATGCACAAGTTGTGTTTTGGTGATGTGTTCCATATTTGACCAAAGCCAGTCAAAGATAATCTCTTCCCTCCACCCAACAAATTGGCCTACTTTTTAATCATGTAATCAATAAAATACTTGTTGCAAACGATTTTTGACCAAATAATAAAACACAGAAACCCGTTTTATAAGTACATATTTTATAGTAGAATAAGAAAGTTAAAATCACGTGCTTATACGTACTACTCGGCTTATAAACACTTCTATTCGAATTCTAAACGATGTAACTTAAGCTAACTGCTATAATTAAAGTTGCCATACCTTCCAATGTCGATGGAAGACAGAATATCCTAATTTAAATAAACAATCCTTATATTACAATTTACAAGTAACAACTGACATAGATTTATCGTCTGTATAGTTCCATTATGTACAACTACATACTTGCAGTAAGCCTACAACAATTTCCAGCAAGATTTCAGTAAATTTTCAGCTAGTTTGTAACAAAATTTTAGTAGGTTTGCGTGAATTGTTAGTAACAGCAAATTTTGCTGTGTACAGATGATCACTAGTAAGAATGACAAACATTTACAGTAAATTTGCAGCAAAGCTACAGTAAGAAGTCTGCAAGTTTTTTCTATATTTTTCGTTTGCAGTAAAGTTTTAAGGAGCTTCTAGCAAAGTGTCAGCAAGTTAGTTTTTTAGTAATTTTGCAGCAAATCGTCGATACATTTACGCAGATTTGTAGCAAATGTTAGCAAGTTAACAACAAACTTTGCAAACTTGCAGTCAATTTTGATAAAAGTTGCTGAAATACTTTTAGTAAGTTTTCGGCGAATCTGTAACAAATCTTATCATATCTGCAGCGAAGTTCTTAAAAATTATCAGAAAGCTTACAACAAATTCTCAGTAAGATTAGAGTTTGTATGGTAAACACAGCAAATTACAACATTTTACAGTGACTTTCAACAGATTTTGGAAATAAATTTTAAGGAGGTTTGCTGCACATTTTTTAGAAGGTCTGTTTTGCTGCTTTTTTAACTCAAGTATAGTAATTGTCCAACAAATTTTTAGCGTAATTATATTAAATTTTGTAGTAATTTCCAGGAAGCATCGAGAAAATTTTCAGTAACTTCAAAGCATTGTTAATAAAGTTTCCAGTAAAATCTTGGAAAGATCGTAACAAGTTTTGAGCAACTTTTCAGTAATTTTCATAAAGTTCATACACATTAGTCAGTAATTATCAGGAATTTTCAACATATTTTTCAGAAATGTTGAAAGTTTACTGTTTTTTATAGCAGTTTTTAAGAATTTTCCAGCAAATTTCTTCTAAATTTCAGGCAGGTTAATAAGTTAATAGAAATTTTATTAAACATTTTTTTCTAGTAACTGGAGTCGGCAAATTGTTATATATTTTTCAGTGGTAACATATTTTACAGTAATTTTCAGAAAACTTAATATTTCAGAAAGGTTGCTGCGCGGTTTTTAGCAAGTTTCAATAAATACCTATAAAGTGAAGCTTAAAAGTTCGCTGCATTTAAAAAAATAAAAGCGTGGTAATTGTACAACAAAATTTTCGAAAGATTGTATAAAATATTGTAGTGATTTTCAGGAATTCTACAGCGAATTTTCAACAAGTATAAAGCGTGTATTTATAGTCTTCAGTAAATGCTCAGAAGGATTTTAGCAAAATTTCATTAATTTTAAGAGTTTAAGAGAATTTTCCGAGTTTAGATATATTTTAAGTTTGTAATACATTTTCAGTTTCAAAGTTGGCATTTCACAGTAGTTTTCATCGAAATTACAGTGTTAATAGACAATTTTAAGCTTCTTTCAATAATTTACTTTTGCAAATTTTGCTGTAAATTCTTAGGAAGCTTGCATCACAATTTTAGCAACTTGAGTTTTACAACCAATTTCATACAAACTTTACAGTAATTTTAGAAAAGGTAGAACAAAATTTTTTTTACTGGATTTTTCTATAGACGTGTAGTAAAAGTGCAACTAATTTTCAGCGAGTTTCAGAAGTTCCACAGTAATTGTTAAGAAACTAGCAGCAAATCTTTAGATGCTTGGAATACATTTTCAGAAAGGTTACTTCATTTTCTTTAACAAATTTGTCGATACATTTTTAGAAAGTTTGAGAAATTTCACTGCATTTTTGAAAAATAAAATTACAGTAATTGTGCAACAAATTTTCAGTAAGATTATGTGAAATTTTGTAACCATACAAGAAATTGTCACCAACAACTTTTAAAAAAATAGTAACTTTTAGTAATTTTAAAAAAATTTCACATAGTGGTAGTAGTAAATTTGCAACATAGATTTAGAGTTTGCAATAAATTTTCAGAAATTTTGAAGGATTACTATATTTTACAGTAGTTTCTAAGAAGTTTGTAGCAAAAATTCCGGCATATTTAAATAATTTAATAGAAAATGTATCGAGTATATTTATTTAGAAAGTTTTTCAGCAAATTTTTATCAACTTTTCAGTAAGTTTTGTAACAAATTTCATAAAAGCTTTACAGTAAGTTTCCGAAAACTTACAGCAATTTTTTAGAAAGTTTTCAAATAATTTTGGAAAGTTTGAAGACTGCATTTTAAAATAAAAGTGTAGTTATTGTGCAACAAATTTTTCTGCAAATTGTATAGCGAATCTTCAACAACTCGAAAGTAGTTTTTATAAAGTTTACAGTGAAGTTTTTAGTAGCGTTGGCATAATTTTAAAAAAGTTATCCAAGTTTAGATATATTGGCAGTAATTATTAGGAAATTTGCAGGAAGTTTGGAATACATTTTCAGAAAGGTTGCTGGACATTTCAGCAAGTTTTCAATGCATTTTGAAAAATCAAGTTTGAATGTTTATTGTTTTTTCTAAAAACGTGTAGTAATTGTGCAAGCTCATTTTCAGTGAGTTTGTATGAAATTTTGCATTAGTTTTCGGGGACCGTACAAATTTTTAACAACCTTAACGCATTTTTTCATAATGTTTCCAGCAATTGTCAGGTAGATTAGATTATAACAGGTTTTAGTAACTTACTGCGGTCAGTAAATTATCAGCAAATTTGCAAAATATTTTTGCAGTTTGCAATAAATTTTCAGAGAAGTTGAAAGTTTACTGTATTTTACATTAGTTTTTAATCCTACAGCAAATTTTTACTACATCTTAGTTAGATTACAGTAAGCTAGCAGATAAGTTTCAGTATCTTTCAAGCATTTCCTTTCAGTACTTTATGAGGAAGCCTGCAGTAAATTTTCAGTAAGTTTTCTGTAAGTTTTGTAACGTATTTCATATTCAAGAAAAGGAATATATTTTTAGAAAGATTACTTTTTTAGCAAATTGTCTGATATATTTATATATATATATATTTTTGCTGCGTTTCAAAAAAGTAATTATGCAGCAAAATCCATTAATTTTCAGGGAGCACACAAGAAATTGCCGTCAGCAACTTGAATGTTTCTTCTATTTATTTCTCAGAACGATCGTAGCATTTTTTAGTAACTTTTTAGGAAATTTGTAGCATAGATCTAGAAGGTCGCAATAAATGTTTCGTGTCTGTAAGTTTAGTGTGTTTCACGGTAGTCTTACAGCAAATTCTTCCCAAATATCAATAAGTTAGCATAACATTTTCAGGACATTTCTGTAAAAAGTTTTGCAGTAAATCGCCGAGAAGCTTTCAAGTACTAGCTTTTTAATTTTAAAGTGGTTTCTAAAAATGTTTTGAAAAATCTTACATCAAATTTCTACTAATTTCAGTTCGTACAGTAGGTTGGCAGAAAATTATCAGCAGGAAGCTTACAGCAAATTCAGTTGGTTTTTTACAAGTAACTTTCAGGAAACGTAAAGAAAATTCTTAATTTTTTCAATTTTCAGAATAGTTACTACACATTTCACACAAGTTTGAAGGTTTCAATAACTTTTTAATAAAATTTCCAGTAAGTTTACAGAAAGATTGTAGCAAATTTGTAGTAACTCTTTATAATTTTGCAGGAAATTTTCAGAGGGTTTGAAAGTCGACTTTGTTTTCGAGTAGTTTTCAAAATTATTTGCAACACATTTTTACTAAATTTCAGTCAGATAATAGGTTAGTGACAAATTTTCAGCATGTTGCAAATCTGTCTATTTAGAAATTTTGCAGTAAATTGCTGGCAAGTTTGCAGCATATTTTAGCAAATTTTAAGTAAGTAAATTTCATACAAATTTTACTCATTTTCAGGAAATTATCGCAAATTTTTAGAAGCTTACAATAAATCTTGAGAAAGGTTGCTCTAGCTTTTTTTAAAAGTTTAAAATTTAAAAAATGTGTTGCATTCTTTAACGAAGGTGTAGTAACTGTGCAACACATTTGTTAAGCGCGCCTTTCAAATCTGCGCAAGAAGTGGGGTGAGGGTGCTTGCGCACCCCATGCGTAGCTGGGTTTTAAGTAGGAAAATAGTTAAGTAAGAATAAGGTACGGCTGCAACATTAACGCAGCAACCACCCCAAATTACGGAGGTGCAGTATTTAGTGTAATAAACCAAATAAACAGTTTTTTTTTAATATACAGTCCACTTTTTATACGAACGGCCCCATTAGCCGAACATTGGTCCTTCGAGCCGGATAGTGAATTAAGTGAATAAAAGCCGATTGTTGTGTGCTTGGCGAGGAATCTCAGTTTTTCCTTCAGTCCAGAAGCGGCATCAGCGATCCAGTGCAGACAAGAACGAGCAGTCCAGTAGCTACTGAAATGTCCTGTAAGTCACATTCCTATTAATTCCTTATTCGATTTGTTTGAGTTAATACAATGACTGACAACAGCGAAATTGCAAAATTAAAAGCTAAACGCGGGACAATAAAGGGAAAGTTAACGCGTTTTCAAAATTATTTCGATAAATTGGATAAGGATGCGTTAAATAGTGACATAATAACTCAGTTAAATGATAGGTTAATGAAAATAGATCCGATATTAGACGAATTTGACGAAATTCAGACGCAGATTGAAAACTTAGACCCTGAAGATACAGATGAAACCGAGCGGGAAGAGTTTGAAAATTTATTTTTTAATGTCACCAGTAAAGCTAGGACAATTTGTAATCAATATGAAAGGGCTAGAGTGCAAGATTCCGCCTCAAGTATTCATAACGGAAGTAATAGGTCACCATATAATAATTCAATTAAACTACCAACAATTAAATTAATGACGTTTGACGGGAAATATTCAGATTGGTTGGAGTACAGAGACGCATTTAGTGCCCTTGTAGACAGTAACGAATCACTATCAGATATTCAAAAATTTTATTATTTGCGCTCTTCGTTAGAAAAGGAAGCCTCCGAGGTAATTAAATCTATTGAAGTCTCGGCAGCTAACTATAAAAATGCTTGGCAATTATTATTAGATCGTTATGAAAATAAAAATCTTATGATACATAATCACATAAAAGCCATCCTTGAATACCCGGTTATTAATAAAGAATCGCATACGGAACTTAGGAAATTGTTTGATACAATTACAAGACATTTGCGTTCCTTAAAAACGTTAGGGGAAAAAATAGATTCTTGGGATCGCTTAATTATTTACATAATAACCAGTAAAATGGATATTACAACCCGGCGCGATTGGGAATCTTTTAAATACGAAAACCAATTGCCAATAATGGCAGATCTAAACACATTTTTAAAGGCTAGGTGTGCGGTTTTAGAGAAGTTAGAAACTAATAAAGTTGAAAAACAGAAATGTCAAAATTCGCAATTTGTTAAAAAGCAATCATCTAATACTTTTGTCGCCAATACAGGAAACAAAATCCAGTGTTATCATTGTAACGAAGGTCATGCCATTTACAAATGCACTTCGTTTCTAAATCTACCCATTGAAGAACGCATTTTGTGCGTTAAGCGGCTTAAACTCTGTCTAAATTGCATGAGACCATCACATCCTTCTTGGAAATGCGATGCGAAAAGATGTTTTAAATGTCATAAACCGCACAATTCCTTGCTGCACTTAGAGGCATTTAACAAAATTCTTAAGCCGGAAACGAAAAACCTTTCAGGGATTACGGCAAGCTCTGGAGCTGAAGCATCCAGCGTAAGTACACAAATAACCCCACCGGTAACTGGTCAAAATGAGACAATGACCACTCATATTTTAGAAAGTGATAATACGGTGTCCTTGGTCACTGCAACTCAAGTCTTACTGTCAACGGCTGTTATTAAAGTTAAAAATAGTAAAAATGAATTTGTTACTTGCCGTGCATTATTAGATAGCGGTTCTCAAAGTAATTTTATTAGCGAAAGGTTGAAAAAACAATTAGATCTACCATCTACAAGGATGAATCATGCAGTAAAGGGAGTTGGTGGTGAAACACTGTCTATCGTAACTAATCAAGTTAATTTGCTAATTACATCATGTCACAATCATTTCAGCATGAACATTCACTGCCTAGTAATTCCAAAAATTACTGAAAAATTACCCTCTATATCATTTAATAAAAACGTATTAAATATTCCAGGTCAAATTAAATTAGCAGATCCAAAATTCTATACTGCAGATGAGATTGATATTTTGTTGGGATCAAATATATTTTGGCTAACAATATTGAATGGTCAAAAACAACTTGGGATAAACATGCCCATTCTGCAGAATACACAGCTTGGATGGGTTATAGCGGGTAATTTAAATTTTAATGTAAATACGAGTACGAGTACTAATACATCTATCAATTGTTTAAGTATTAGGGACGACGTTGATAGGAAAATTTCGAAGTTTTGGCAATTAGAAGAGGTCATGAATAACAGTTTGCCGTTATCAATATCCGAAAGATACTGTGAATCACACTTTAGTAAGACGACAATACGCGATTGCACAGGTAAATTTATTGTTAAAATTCCTTTTAAGAATACGCTAAGTCAATTAGGAAATTCGCGGGGCAACGCGTTAAATCGTTTCTATTCCTTAGAAAGAAAATTAAATAAAAACTCGGAGTTAAAAAAGGATTATATATCGTTTATGAAGGAATACGAGCAATTAAATCATATGAGTGAAGTAGATGATACAAATCGTGATCATACCTCGAACTACTATTATTTGCCTCACCACGCGGTCATTAAAGATTCAAGTTTGACTAGTAAATGTAGAGTGGTATTTGATGCTAGCGCGAAGGCAGATTCAGGGCTCTCACTAAACGATGTGCAATTTAGCGGTCCTACATTGCAGCAGGACTTATTTTCTATTTTGTTGAGATTCAGAAAACATAAATTTGTAATAGCAGCTGATATTTCGAAAATGTATCGGCAGGTGCTCGTTGCCGAAGAACAACGAAAATTTCAAAGAATATTTTGGCGCGCTAATTCCCATGATACACTAAAATGTTTTCAATTAAATACGGTCACTTACGGCACCGCGTCGGCGCCATATCTAGCAATAAGGTGTCTTTGGCAATTAGCTAATGACAATCAATTACAGGCTCCTATTGCAAGTAAAATTATTCGCAATGATTTTTATGTAGATGACCTGCTAACGGGTGCGGACACGGTAGCGGAAATACTACAAATTCAAAACGAGATTTCACAAATACTTTCTGGAGCAAACTTTGAACTACGTAAATGGCTGTGCAATAATCCAAACATAATAGCTGCATTTAAAATTAATAATGATTTAGAAGCCAGCGTCCTTCAGATAGGAGAGGACGAAGCTAATAAAACTTTAGGAGTATATTGGAATCCAATTAATGACACGATTCAGTATGCAGTAAGTGATTCGATTAACGTAGGTGCAATTACAAAGCGATCAATTCTATCGACCATTTGCCAAATATTTAACCCTTTGGGATTATTGGGGCCCATAATTATTGTTGCAAAAATTATAATGCAGGAATTGTGGAAGGCACAGCTTTCGTGGGATGAAAGGGTACCAGATTCCCTAAGGACCAAGTGGTCAGATTTCAAGACAACCTTGCCAGTTATAAATGAGTTCAAAATTCCTCGACACGCTATAATCTCAGCTTACATTACCATCGAACTGCATGCATTTTGCGACGCTTCCGAAAGGGCTTACGGGGCGTGCCTGTACTTGCGAAGTGTTTCAGGGCTAGGGGGAATTAATTCAACAATTCTTTGTGCTAAATCACGGGTTGCTCCTCTTAAGCAAATAACTCTACCGCGATTGGAATTATGCGGAGCAGTATTATTGGCAAATTTAGCAAAAAAGGCAACAGATTCACTGGAGCTAAATTATAATAAAAAATTCTTTTGGACGGATTCATTAATTACACTTGCTTGGGTTAGAGGGGCCCCAAACCGATGGAAGACGTTTGTAGCTAATCGCGTTAGTGAGATTCAGTTGTTAACAGATATAAATGATTGGGGTCATGTAAAATCTAAAGACAATCCTGCGGACTTGCTTTCCAGAGGTGTCAATCCAATAAATCTTCAAAATTCCAACCTGTGGTGGCATGGCCCAGATTGGCTGAATAAAGAAAACATAATGTGGCCAACAGTAAGTGAAGGGGAACCAATTCTAACTGATATTCCCGAAGAACGATCTATTTCGTGTACTATTACAACATCAGATAGACAATTAAATTTAATTAATAAATACTCATCATTAACAAAAATTAAACGGGTATTAGCGTATATATTACGATTCGTAAACAATTCACGATTAACACGAAAGGAAAGGCAGATAGGGGTTTTAACTCCCGATGAATTACAAGCGGCATTAAAATATTTAATTAAAATTGATCAAATCGAAGGGTTTTCAGGTGATTATAATAATTTGGTAAATAAGCGCATCCTAAGTAACAAAAGTAAAATTTTATCCTTAAACCCATTTATGAAGGATGATTTAATACGCGTAGGTGGTAGACTAACGAATTCAAATGAAACTTATGACAAAAAACATCCTATTCTTTTGCCTAGAAGCAGCAGACTAACAGAACTAATTTTAAAAGATGAACATAAACGCCTGCTTCATTGTGGCGCTCAAAATCTGCTGTATTCTATTCGTGAAAAATACTGGCTTATTTCTGGACGTAACTCATGCAAAAATATAATCAGAAAGTGCGTTATCTGCTTTAGGGCACGACCGAGGGCTCTAGAATATTTAATGGGAAACTTACCGGAAGTAAGAGTAAACAAGAATACACCATTCGAAAATGTAGGAATCGATTTCGGTGGTCCTTTTTTAATAAAAGACCGGTTGACCAGGGGAGCAAAACTAATAAAGGCGTATATATGTCTATTTGTGTGTATGTGTACCAAGGCAGTACATATAGAATTAGTTTCGGAATTGACTGCAACGGCATTCATGGCAACTCTGCAAAGATTTACTAGTAGACGTGGGAAACCAAAGAATATTTATTCAGATAATGCATTAAATTTTGTCGGCACTCACAATGAACTCCGTAAGATTTATGAATTACTTGAGGCTGAATCAGACAATATAGCTAATACTCTTGCAAATGAAAAAATAGTTTGGCATTTCATTCCCGCTAGGTCTCCTAGTTTTGGGGGAATTTGGGAGGCGGGGATTAAGAGTACTAAATACCATATAAAACGTGTAATAGGGAACAATTCATTAACCTTCGAGCAATTCAATACAGTATTAACTCAAATCGAATCTATCCTAAATTCTCGTCCACTCTGTCCTCTATCATCCGACCCCCAAGATATGTCTGCCCTGACGCCTGGGCATTTTTTAATTGGAAAATCGTTGACTGCCCTTCCTGAGGACAATCTAACAGCAGTTCCTGAAGGAAGGTTAGGCAAGTACCAACAGCTGCAGGCTATGGTACAGCATTATTGGTCTCGTTGGCAAAAGGAATACTTGACCGAGCTGCAAGTAAGGACAAAATGGAAGCAACAATCCCAACAATTACTGAAAATTGACTCTTTAGTGCTAATAAAGGATGACAATGCTCCTCCGTTAAGCTGGAAGCTAGGAAGAATATCCCAACTTCATCCTGGCAAGGATGGCATTGTGCGCGTAGTTGACGTAAAGGTACATAATGGTGTTATACAACGCGCAGTTAACCGTGTGTGTGCGCTTCCAATCGAGTGAAAAACAATAAGGGACAGATACATTTATTATTTTTAATGTTTTTTCTTTTGTGTGTTACGATGTAGTTATATATCTAAATTGTATTTTCTATATCCCATGTATGATTTATATGTCATTATGTTGTGCATGTTTGTATTGAAAGTCAATTCTTTCAAGGCGGGCAGAATGTTAAGCGCGCCTTTCAAATCTGCGCAAGAAGTGGGGTGAGGGTGCTTGCGCACCCCATGCGTAGCTGGGTTTTAAGTAGGAAAATAGTTAAGTAAGAATAAGGTACGGCTGCAACATTAACGCAGCAACCACCCCAAATTACGGAGGTGCAGTATTTAGTGTAATAAACCAAATAAACAGTTTTTTTTTAATATACAGTCCACTTTTTATACGAACGGCCCCATTAGCCGAACAACATTTTCAGTGCGTTTGTATGAAATTTTGCAGTAATTTTCAGGGACCGTAGCAAATGTTTAGTAACTTTTCAGTAATTTCAAAAAAGATTGTAAAGTCAACTATATATTTGCAGAAATTTTGAGAAAATGGGAAGCAAATGTGTAACAGAGCGTTGGAAAGTTTACTGTATTTTACAGTAGATTTTAAGGATCTTGCAGCAAATTCCTACTAAATTACAGTAAGATAATAAGTTAGCGATACATTTTCAGCATGTTTCAAGCATTTCTTTTTAGAAGTTTTGCAGTAAATTTCCAGGAAGCTTGTAGCATATTTTTAGCAACTTCTTACTAAGCTTTGTAGCAATTCATACAAATTCTACATTAATTTTCAGGAAATTTCCAACACACGTTAAACTTTAAAATAACATGTATCACAATTACCATACTAGAAATTGCAACGAGTATATGGTTAACCTGCATTGCGCTGAGAGATATAAAAAATCGCCAATGTATTCCTGGTAGTATATTTAATTGGTTATCTCATCATGTAAAACAATGCATTTTACACTCTTAATGAGTTGTCAAGTATCTATTGAACATTGTAATGTTTGTTTATTTATCTCTACTTTTGACGTGTGTACAACATAGTATGTGTCAAACACAAATACATACATTGATAGGTACTAAATACTTTATTTCACAGCAATTTTTAAGAAACTTACAGTAAATTTCTAGTACATTTAGTAAAATTTTATAGAAAAATTGTTTGAACTTCAATCAGATTACAGCATATTTCAGGCATTTCATTTTAGAACTTGTACAGTAAATTATTACAAAGCCTGCAGCAAATTTTTAGCAACTTTTCAGGAAGTTTTCTCACAAATTTCATGCACATTTCAGGAAGCTTACGGCAAATTTTTCTAAGTTTGCAAGACATTTTCAGGGAGATGTATAGAATTTTACAGTAACTTTTGCGAATCTCGCAGCGAATTTCTACCAAATTTCAGTCAGGTCGCTGTAAATTAGAAGACAATTATGAGCACCTTTCAAAAATTTCCTCTCGGAAATGGTGCAGTAGCTAAATTGTCAGAACTTTTCATGAGTAATTTTCAAGAAACTTTAGCAAATTTTAGAAGCTTTCAATAAATCGAGGTTGCTGCACGATTGTATGAAAAGTTTCATTTTAAAGAATTTTTACAGTTGCCAATAAATTTTAAGAAACGTTTCAGTACCTTTCAAAAAATTTGCAAAATGCATACATATTGGCAGTAATTATCAGGAAATAGGCAACATATTTTTAGATAGTGCAAATATCCAAATTGTCAGAGCGTTATGAAGTTTTTAAGAACTTTACAGCAAATTTCTACTAAATTTTAGTCAGATTATTGTAATTTAGCAGAAAATACAGCTTATTTGCAACTATGCAACTATCAAAAGCTGGTTGTTTTACAGCAATATTTGAACATATTATCAATATGTATGTTTATCGCAGTAAAGTGATTTTGCTAGATTATTTCTCACCGATATAATCTTTTGAGGGTAGAGTTGATCCTAAATTGAAGGAAAGAGTGTTTTCACCCGAGACACTATATACAAATTTAAAAAAATATTCTGTAAAGAATTTCCATATAAAACGAAGTTGCGGATTGAAATTTCTAATCGATTAAATTAACCTAATTATGGTTTGTTAGTCTGTGTGTTTCTAAATGTATCTAGCGATCAAGTAAATTTCAGAATGAGTATTAACTAATTTACATTTATATGGAACAACGAACTAGATTTGACATTTATTTGATATTTCGATATATTTATGATTCCTGAGTGATTATCTGCATTTTCTATGTGCAACGGAGTGTTGTTACCATATTAGAAGTGACATTTTTCAAAAAAAAGTTTCTAGTTTGCGAAACTAGGGCTTTCAAATAACTGGCAATTTTTTACTGCCTGAAAAGGAGTTTTGCATTTGCTTTCTAGGGAAATTGTTTATTGATGTTTAATTTTATTGTTGTTTAAGAAGGACGCTGCAGATTAACTTTCTTCAAAATATATGGGAAATATTTAATTTTTTTACTTGTGACTTTGGCATCGCATTTTGTAAAGAAATGTTAACTGCGTCGTATATTTGGTTTAATATTGCAAAATGTTTTTTATATTATCTTCTGCTACGTAGTGAAGCAAGAAATATAGATTGTATATCAGTGCAACAATATGTTGAGGTTTTCAGAAATTCTTATCGTTATTCAGCCCTATTAATCAGCATGGTTTCTGGAACCAACTCGACGTGTTCTCTCTACAGGATGTTTGTTTTCAAGAACTCCTAGTGCACTTTTTCCAAATGAAGCCCTAATCAAATGATCTTTTTAATTACGTTTCGTCTACAATTTACTACGAGTTGAAAGCAAAACAAGTTGGCTGCCGATTCATTTGATGAAAGCAAATATGCTGAATTGAAAAGTCTTGATTTCCGTTGCTGGTGTGTTTACTGAGATAAAATAATGGCTTTCATGTTTAAATGGAATTTTTAAAAGCTTCTGTCACAGGATATTAAATAGCCATTTCTACCCTGTTATGGGATTTTCTTGTATCCTGTTCTATTATAAATATTAACGATTGTAATTATGAGCATTTTAAATGCCATAAGCAAACGTTTATTTTTCAGTCTTTCATCTTCATCAATAAATTCTACTATAATTTATTCTTTGTTTTATAAAAAAGACTGCGGTAATGGATATTACCGCACTGAGTGCGGTATTAAAGCTCTTAACAACTGAATTGGTAAGTAGTCTATAACAACACCGATAAAGATTATATACTATAAGATATCGTTATTAGCAATTCGTGGAACTGTAAATAGGCACACGTATATATGCAGATTCCTGCTTGCCACTTGAATTGATAGGGTTAATAGTGTTATCAATCGAAAGACAAAAAATTCGCGTAATTTGATACTACTTTACTTAAATTTGTTGCTTGGTTATGATAGAAATAGCTTAAAAACTGTAATAAATATTTTGATTTTTATTCACAAGAAACAGACCATCCATGATCAAATTTGTTTATGCCAAAATAAATGGTATTTTCTGTCAGTTATCAGTTCACGTGTTTAACTAATTACCGTGAATAATAATGTTGAATATTCTAATGACGAGAGGGTATTTATTATCAAAACATTTTTTACAGTGGCGTCAGTTTACGCACAGTTCGTGACTTGTTCTCGGTTAAATTTAATAAGCGATGATTTGGCGCCATGCGACTTCTTTTTGTGGGGTCATCTGAAAAACAGAATTTACAGAAAACGCCACGCAAATATTAACTCCTTGCGGGAAGCAATCATTGCGGAGTGTAGGCTAATCACAGGTAGACCGTTGGCTAATGTAAGGCAGGCATTTTATAACAGATTGGGTTATTGCTTATAGCGGAATGGAAAACTTTTTGAATACTTGCTATAAATTTGCTTGTAGTTACAATTTTTTTTCAACTTGTAAATTGTTGATACGGATGGAATAGGTCGATTATTAAATTTAACCGATAATAAATCACGAACTGTGCGTAAGCTGACACCATTGTAAAATGTTTTGTTAATAAATACGCTCTCTTTATTTGAATATTCAATATTATTATTCATAGTAATTAGTTCAATACGTGAATTGATAACTGACAGAAAATTACATTAACTTTGGCATAAACAAATTTGATCACGGCTGGCCTGTTTTTTGTGGATAAAATGCAAAATATTTATTACAGTTTTTAAGCTATTTCTATCTTAAACAAGCAACAAATTCAAGTATAGTAGTATCAAATTAAGCGCATTTTTCTCTTTCGATTGATTCCACTATCAATCATCTCAATTCAAGCGGCAAGCAGGAATCTGCATACATACGATTTCCTATGCCATTTCCCTATGTTCGCACCTTAAGCGATACACTCGGTATACACCTATCCTAATTATGTCTTCATTAAATTAGAAAATTGGCCACTTCGTTTGAAGAACAAAACTATAACATTTTCAAGTAGCAAATTAGTAGATTGGTTTACACAATCTGGTTCATGGCCAACTTGTTCTACAACAAAGTTATATAATACACAATATATTACCGCATATAGTACTTATATAAATTTAAAAAAAGTCGAACAATTTAATATGATAGTATATTATACTTCTTATGAAATTCTTATAATTTATGATCAGCGTAATCAACTTATTGTTAAGGCCAATAATCAATTTTAATTAACTCAAACGCTGTCAACTGAATATATAGCATTTTTTACAATAGTAAAGGAACGATTGTGTAAAAAACTGTTGAAATTGAAAACTAACACTATTTACGGATTCTTAGCCTTACATTGCATACATTGTAATAATCAACACATTTATTTATGCAGAAACGTAATTAAAATTCCTTCTCCACAATGACAGTAATTACACCTTTTGTAATTCCAGGTTGAAAAATAAATCCCTGCGGCTTTGTTATGACTAGCTGTGATGTAATCTAGTAGCTTAAACTTATTCACGTTTGCGTTGATAATCTTAGGATGTGGTGTAAGTGGAAATGCAAAAACAGTATCTCTGAAGCTTTTCTATACTTTCACAGCTGTAATCAGACACAAAAACTTAAAATTTATGAATAAAACAGCTTCGACCATGCGAACTCCAACGAAGTTGCTGCTAGTAAACACTCGTGCGGCCGGAAAATACAAACCTATTTTTAATTTCTATTTGGCACGGGCATTCCAGATGCATTCCGCATTTCGTGCCTAGGCGAACGTGACTTCCATCGCGTTATGAAATGCATTTTGTGGTGGATGATGAACCCGAGAATGCGACAGCGCTTAGTCAAAACAGAAGGGTTTATTGAGGTCGGCGATAAATTTTAAACCAGCTCCCATTCCTTGGAGTTTACGTGGGCTTCCACAGGTTTAAAAACTATGTAAAACATTCACTTTCAAACTGTTGTTGAATGAATGTGGCATCCTTTCCCGTCATAATTTTAATATCTGAAACCACTGTTACTATCAATTGATGATTGATAATTATTAAAACAAGAGAGTGTCAACAAATTAGTGCAAATAAACTTTTAGAAACAGATGATGGTTTGCTTTATCTAACACGTGATGTTTGTATTCAAACCTAAAATGTTTATATTTTTTTCAGAACAAGTATCATTGTTGAAAGCGATAATCAACTGATATGATATTGAGGCAAACATTGCACTGCTAATGGACTACTTAGAATTTAGAAACTGTTACCAGAGCTACAGTTTTTCCATGAGCATAAACATGGTCTGAGTTACCAAGGTTCAACGGTTTTTTTATTTTACGACTTATGAGAGATAAACAAAATATTATTGGTAAATAAAGTAACTGACAACGCGCCCTCCATCATCGGGTGATATAAAAAGCTTATGAACAAAATGACTAACATTAATTTAGTTAACGACCACTTCAAGTTACTACGGTTTAGGCGTACTGTAAGTAACGACAGTTATTTATCAATAAACGAGCTTTCATCAATTTTTATAACAGCACGAAATTGTAAGCAAATGGATCGGTGGTAATTTAGGACAGAACTTCGTAGCTCATAAATAGCTCATAATGATTGTAATCCAGAAGAATTATATTACGAACAAAATATCTGACACCTTAGTTCGAGGTAAAATATATAGAAAAAAGTCTATGGGAATCTGTATAGTTGAGTTATAAGCAAATATAGGAATGTAGTTCTTTCAATATTTAAAATTGATAATAAGTACGTAACAACGACGAGCTTGTGAGGATTCTTTAACACGACTAACGCTAATGTAACTGCAAGAGCAGTTTAAACTTACTACAATAAAATTGATCGTAAAGTAGGTAAAGGCAACCGTTTGTTACTTGAATTTATATGTATTTTTTTGTGATAGAACTAAATTATCCGACTTCATAGCAGCTTATAAAAGACACATTTGATGCTAATGCAGCATTAATGAGCGCTACAGTTTTTACTAATAAAATAAATAAAAACAATTGCCATCTGTAGCGTTTTCGCAAGGCTATAAGCAAAATTATTGACAATAATTTAGACAAATTTACTATAGCATTTCGTATATTTGGAACTACAGTAGCTGTGAAATAGCAGGCTTTCGGTCATATTTTGGTATGACTAACAATAATTTAGTCACAGAAACAGGTTCAACGATAAAAATGATCTTAAATTCAATAAAAACACTTATTTTTCATATAATTTCATGCCAGCATGCTATCAATGAAATAACTGGCAACCTGTTTGAGCCAAACTAGGAACTTTGAGTTGTTTTATGCATATTGTACTATAATCAAAATCTCACAAAGTAATTATGTTGTTATCAGAGCTTGAGGTTATGACCAAATATGTGAAAAAAGTTTCGAATCAGTCAATGAGCTTTCACCGAGTTGTAAACAAAATTACTGACAGCAATTTAGACATATGTGATATATCACTTCCAAAGTTTGGAACTAATAATAATTGTGAGGCAGCAGACAAACTGTTAGTAATTTTATGGCATGATCACACTAATGTAGTCCTAACGACATCTCAAACTTACTATAAGTAACACTGGATTAAATCAAAACAGTTAAAGAGCTTTCATTGGTAGATATTTGGCAAAATGGAATATAACAGAACTAACATTTTGAACCATTTTAGTTCTAAAAAAAGCTACAACATAATAGATGACCCCGGATTAAATAAAAACAGTGACACGTTACCGAGCTCTCATTATTAGTAATTTGGGCAAAATAGAATATAATTCTACCAATATTTGAACTAATTTAGTTCTAACAATAGCTACAACTTACTATAATTGTCATTGGATTATATAAAAGCAGCTATAAATTGATGAGATGCCATCAATAGTTATTTAGACAAAATAGAATACTACTAATATTATAAGTGATCCTAGATTAAATAGTAAAATAGTTACAAGCTAACCAGCAGTCATTAATACTTGTTTAGACAAAATGGCATATAACAGTACCAACATGTGGAACTAATTTAGTTCCAACAACATTAATAGCTATTTAGGCAAAATGGAATATAATACCACCAGCATTTTGAACTGATTTAGTTGCAGCAACAGCTACAACATGCTATAGGTAATCCTGGATTAAAAGGTTACAAAGATATAAGTTAACGAGCAGTTACTGATAGTTGTTTAGACAAAATAGCATATAACTGTATCAACAGTATGGACTAATTTAGTTACAATAACAGCTACAACCCAAGCTTCAATTTACTGTAACTATTCTTCGATTAAATAAAAGCAGGTACAACTTAACGAGCTGTCATTAATAGTTATTTAGGCAAAATGGAATATAATACTAACAACAGTTCGAACTAATTTAGCTCTAATAACAGCAGTAACTTACTATAAGCGACCCTGGATAAAATCAAAAACAGTTAGAAGTTAACGAGCTCGCATTGATACTTATTAAGACAAAGTGAAATATAATACTACCAACAGTTGCAATTAGTATAGTTCCAACAACAGCTACTACTTATATAAGTGTTGATGGATTACATAAAAACCCTTACAAATTAACGAGGTGCCATTCATAGTTACTTAGACAAAATTGCATATAATAGTACGCACAGTGGGAAATCATTTAGTTCTAGCAACAGCTACAACGTATTATATGTGATCCTAGATTACACATAAGTCAACGAGCTGTTGCTTGTACTTGTTTAGGCGAAATAATACCAACAGTCGAAAATAATTTAGTTCTAACAACACCTACAATTTACTAGAAGTGTCCTTGTATTAAATAAAAGCAGTTACAGGTTAGCGAGCCTTATTGCCAATATTTGGAACTAATTAGTTCTACCAACCGTTCCAGCGTTCCGACGTGATCCTAGATTAAATAAAAACAGTTACACTGTAACGAGTCATTTATAATTGCTTACACAAAATTGACGATGCTCCTTGAATTTATGCAAGCCTTCGATTTGTGTAGTTCCGTGGATTATTTCTTGCACTCGTTCAGGACGAACTTCGGGACACAAATTGTATAATTATAGAACCTGGTTGTTTACTGAAGGGGTTTACACTTGACGAAAGGAGATGAAAGATTTTGAGATAAGATATGACTGGAGTAGCCAGGCCTAACTACCCCTTAAGACAATTGTAGCCTGTGTCTGGTCACAAATGAATGCACTTCAGAGTTTAAAAGTATATTGAAATATTAAATAATTACAAGTTCTTATATATAATTGCAGGTGTGTCGTGTTTGCTGTTTTGAACTGATAACCTATTATTGGTATAGGCACAAAACACGACGTTTATATAAAATACCATGGCGGTAAACAATGTGAGTGAAATCTGACCTAGTGATAGTATTATAATGCCGATGTCTGCATAAAGCTTCCTTATAGTATTGCAACGTGTCCCAGTAATCAAACCTGATTCTGTGTACAAACAGTTTAACTGTCACATTTTGTGAACTAGTTTTTATATTCTAATTTTGTGCCCGCATAATTTCACTTGAACGATATTACTACCAGCATTTAGAACTAATTTAGTTCTAGCAACAGCTATAACGTATTAGAAGTGATCCTGGATTAAATAAATACAGTTGCAAGTTAACGAGTAGTCATTTATACTTGTTTAGTCAAAATGCCATATAATAGTGCTAACAGTAGCAACTAATGTAGTTCTAACAACAGCTACAATTTACTAAAAGTGTTCTTAGATTCAATAAACGCAGTTATAAGTTAGCAAGCTTTGCTACCAACATTTGGTCTTTTTATTGATAGTTTTTTCAGTAAAGTGGAATATAATACTACTATCATTTGGAAATAATTTAGTTCGAGCAACAGCTACATCTTATTACATGTGATCCTGGATTAAATATAAGTTAACGAGCTGTCATTTATAGTTGTGTGGGAAAAATGAGATATAATAGTACCAACAGTACGAATACGAACTAACTTAGTTCTAGCAGTAGCTACAACTTACTAGAAGTGTCTTTGTATTAAATAACATCAGTTATAGGTTAGCGAGCTTTATTACTTATATTTGGAACTAGCAACCGTTCTAACGTACTATAAGCGATCCTGGATTAAATAAAAACAGTTACTCGGTAATGAGCTGTCATTTATAATTGCATAGGAAAAATGGAATATATTAGTACCAGCATTTAGAACTAATTGAGTTCTAGCAACAGTTGCAAGTTAACAAGCATTATTTGATACTTGTTTAAACAAAATGGCATATAATAGTGCCAACAGTGGGAACTAATGTAGTTCTAACAACAGCTACAATTTACTGGAGGCGTTTTTAGATTAAATAAAAGCAGTTATAAGTTAAGGTGTTTTTATTGATAGTTATTTCGGTAAAATCGAATATAGCACTTCCAATATGTGGAACTAATTAGTTCTAGCAACAGCTAGAACATATTATAAGTGATTCTGGATGAAATAAAAACAGTTACAAGTTAACGAGCTGTCTTTAATAGTTGCTTAGACAAAATGGTATATAATTGTATCAACATTTGGAATTAATTTAGTTCTAATAACAGCTACAACTTACTCGAAGTGTCGTTGGATTAAATAACATCAGTTATAGGTTAGCGAGCTTTATTACCAATATTTGGAACTAGCAACCGTTCGAACGTACTATAAGCTATCCTGTATTGAATAAAAACAGTTACACGGTAATGAGCTACCATTTACAATTGCATAGGCAAAATAACAACAGCTACAATTTACTGGATGCGTTCTTAGATTAAATAAAAGCAGTTATAAGTTAACGAGTTTTATTGGTAGTTATTTCGGTAAAATAGAATATAACACTATCAATATTTGGAACTAATTAGTTTTAGCAACAGGTACAACGTAATATAAGTGATTCTGGATGAAATAAAAGTAGTTACAAGTTAACGAGCTGTCTTTAATAGTATATAATAGTATCAACAGTTGGAACTAATTTAGTTCTAACAACAGCTACAACTTACAAGAAGTGTCCTTGGACGAAATAAGTGAAGTCACAAGTTAGCATGGTTCGCTACCAATATTTTGAACTAATTAGTTCTAGCAACTTATTATAAGTCATTCTGCATGAAATAAAAGCAGTTACAAGTTAACAAGCAGTTATTGTTAGTTATTTAGTCAAAATTTCGTATAATAACATCAATAGTTAGAACTAACTTAGTTCCAACAAAAGCTACAACTTGCTATATGTGTTGCATTAAATAAAAGCAGCTATTAGTTAAGCGTTAAGGAGCTGTCGTTAATAATTATTTAGGCAAAATGGAATATAATACTACCAGCATTTCAAACTAATTTAGTTCTGCAACAGCTACAACATATTGAATGATCCTGGATTTAATAAAAACAGTTAGAAGTTAACGAGCTGTCATTGAAAGTTGTTTAGCAAAAAGGCATAATCAGCAGTCACAGGTTAGCGGTTGTCATTCATATCTAGATTTTTAACTAAAATGAAATCGAATACCACTCATATTCTAAACTGATTTAGTTTTTAACCTCAGCTCTAACTTGCTATAAGTGGCCAGCTACAAGTTAACGAGCTTGCATTGACAGCTATTTAGCCAAAATTGAATTTAATACTACCAGTATTTCGAGCTAAATTAGTTCTAACCACAGCTGTAACTTAGTATAGGTGTCTTTGGGTTTACTAAAAACAGTTACAGGTTAACGGGTTGTCATTCCTGTCTATATTTTTAGGTGAAAAGGAATGAAATGCCACCAATATTCGAAACTCATTTCGCTATAACCTTAACTCTAATTTGCTGTAAGTGACCAGCTAAAAATTAACGAGCTTTCATTGTTAGTTATTTAGACAAAATGGAATGTGTTACTACCAACATTTTGACTGATTTCGGTCTAGATTGAATGGAAACAGTTAAAAGTTAACGAGATGTTATTGATGGCTATTTAGGCAAAATAGCAAATAATAGTACCAACTGTTAGAACTAATTTAGTTCGAACAACAGCTACAACTTACTATAAATGTCCTTGGATTACCTAGAAACTGTTACATGTTAACGGATTGTAATTAATACCTAGATATTTAGGTAAAGTGGAATAGAATAACACCGATATTACACTAATTTAGTTGTAGCACCTCTAGTTTGCTGAAGTGACCAGCTGCAAGCTAACCTGCTTTCATCTCAAAATTCAATATAATGCTTTCAATAATTTGAAGTAGTTGGGTTCTAGCAATAGCTAGTACGTATTACGAGTCATTCTGGGTTGAACAAAAGCAATTGCAAGTTAACGAGCTGCCATTGATAGTTGTATGGACAAAATGTCATGTAATACTACCAACAGTTGGCACTAGTTTAGTGCCAACAATAGCGACACTTACTATAAGTGTTTCTGGATTAAGTTAAATCAGTTATTAGTTAACGAACTGTTTAGCCAAATGAAATATACTATTATCAATACTGGAACCAATTTAGTTCTAGCAACAGCTACAACGTATTAAGTGATCCGGGACTAAATAAAACCGTTAACAGTTAACGAGCTGTCATTACTAGTTGTTTAGCAAAATGGAATATCATAATACGAGTACCAACAGTTTAAACTAATTTATTTCTAACAACAGTTACAACTTGCTATGAGTGTCCTTGGATTAAAACAAGCGGCAGCAAGTTAACGAGCTGTCATTAATAGATATTTCGGCAAAATGGAATATAATCGAACTAATTTAGTTCTGACAACTTGCTTTAAGTATCCTCGGATTAAACGAAAGCAGTTACCGATTAACGAGCCGCCGTTAACAGTTAATTAGGCAAAATGAAATGTAGTACTACCAACATTTGGAACTCATTTAGTTCTAGCAACAGCTACAACGTATTATAAGTGATCTAGGATTGAATAAAAGCAGTTACTACGTTACTAGTTAACGAGGTGTCATTGATAGTCGTTTAGGCAAAGTGGCATATAATATTACCAATAGTTGAAACTAATTTAGTTCTCTCAACAGCTACGACTTTATAAGTGTCCCTGACTGGAATAAATAAAAAACGTTACATATGCAGTTATTATGTGTCACCTAAAGCGTCTATATTCATTTTTGTGACTTGATAGTTACGTTGTTGTTAAACTAACAAATAGTAGCTAGAGTTTAACACTCCCAGAATGAAACTTTCAGTTATTTTTAACGATTTTACGATTTGGACTAAAAGCTACATTGAATTAATTATGCAACCGATAATAATTAAATGAGATTACATCGAAGCTTTTAGTTCAGTTACAATCGTATGTATTTCCCCCCTTTTAACGGACATAAATTCTAGTTTTAGAAAATGTTGATGTGTGAATAATATAATATGTAAATGCGTGTTTCGCCTCTTCCTTATCCACACATCGACCCTTTCTCAGCAAATTGAGAATAAAATGTGGAGTATAGTTCTAACTGTGCTACATAAATTATTCCAAACCCATATTCTCGGTGTTCTACAATTCCCAACCGGAGCAACACTCATATTAGGTTTATCATTTTTTCAACAGCTCTGAACGCACGTCTAAGGGAATTTGGCGGGGTGGAGATATGTATTTTTTAATACCTGTTTCCTTCCAGGCTGAAACCTACATTAGAGGAATCGCTGTTTATTATTCGCGCGCGACATTGATCAACCTTGCAATGCCTCCACCTGCAGTTGTGGCTTTTTTCCCGAATTCTTCGAACACGCGTGGCTATGTAGAAATGCTGTCTTGCCATGTAAGGCTGCAATCTTCAGCGAAAAACGTAACTGTTCGCTGTGTTTGTTGATCGGGTGCGCGTTTGAAGTCTGGTTTGCAGAACTGTTGTTCGGGCTTGCATTACTAACGTTTGGTGGCCAAGGTACGGTTGTTAAAACTACTAATGAAAACATTGCTGGTTTTTGCCAGTTTTTGCAGCCAAGGCCTCCGAGGATGGAGCCTTGAAAACGCTGCTCTTTGTTGCTCGCGGCTGCTAACAGTTTTTAGGATGCATGGGAATAAATCAGCATATACATGAATTTCCTTCTTGGTGATTATCATACTTTGTTTGGCCGTGGCGTGGAGTAGGTTATCTAATTAACGTGCAGTTTGTTTACAAACAGGAGGTGACGAGATGACAGCAGGCTTTATCTAATCTTTATTGTCACGAGGCGGGTTATTGTGGCGAGCAGTTGCAGTGATCATACTTCAGAAAAAGCAGTGACATCACTGTTATCAAAGGCAGAAGCTGTGGATTATCTATATTAATTTTTTATTTTACAATATTTTAAGTCAAAAGTGGAGACGAGGATATAGAATATTTCTGAATTGGAGGGAAAAAATTGTGAGTTCTTCTGCATGCTAAAACAATAAAAAAGTTTATATAAATGTGTGAAAATACTCCTCCATTGGCTTGAATATAATAGAAATTTAAAGAGTTATATGCAAACTCGTATCCCTCAAAGGTCGGACTACATCCGACTACATAACGAAAAGCTCAAGAAAATTGTGATGGTCAATAGCGTGAACCACGGTAAAAATAATACAGCATCAGGTAGAAATCGTATAATAGCAGAAATTGTGAAGGAACGGGGAAGCAACCCATAGAAACTCTGAAGATACATTTGGACTCGAGCCCAAACAATTCGGACACAAATACTAAAAAGCAACTTCACACTATACCAAACAAACGTTCAGAGGGCCGACCTGCTACAGTGAAAATGGCGTGCGGTTTTTTCCTAAATTGTTAAAGCATGTTCAAATTATCACGGGGCGCCAAAGTCTTTAAATGCAACTGATATGACCATGGGCTACGAGAACTCTTAAAAACTCATTCAAATTTGCGTTGCCGAATTCGCTACCACCTAAAACAGACTTGCATTAGCCATACGTAAAACCAAATATACCATGAATCGAATTCTATTGGAACCAGTAATACGCACAATAGCTAGAGCTAACGCTACAGGCGAAAGCTACGTGTAGAAGCAGTTCAAGTGCTGCAAGCTAATTACAGGAGCTTCAAAGCATCAGCGTTATCCGAGTGTTTAATTACGAAAAATCGTCTAATTTACAAGAATTTCCCTAAGAAGTAAGCGAGGACAAAAGTTAAACACTTAGGATGCAAACAAACAGACACGCTTCTTAGTAATTGACAGGTTGATTAGTGAATAATTACAAGCTCACGGTGACGCCATAAAGCCAAGTATGGGGTTAATAATATACCACCACGATAGGCAGAGATTTAGTTCCATAATTATACAGGTTAAATTGGAGCAGGATTCGAGAAGGATCCAAGATTATCCGGTGAGTTCAAGACTCGGATTGATAGGTTCATGTTTGCCGTAGACAACATGAGTAGGTTCTTCCAGCGGAAGGGTGCCAAAGGACTGTACCAGGAAAAAGGCAGCGAAAACGGCAAACTTTCAGCTGCAAATACTACCTACCAAATTTACAATAGGGCCTTAGTAATAGTTCCGGAAATAAATCACTAGCCGGCTAAACACAGCTAACACGTAAATAAATCCAGACGGGAAAAATCACGTGGAAGACTATCTGGTTGCTGTTGGTCCGCGGATGTTGCTGATAGCACCTTTATCGAAAATAACAACCGTTTATGTAGTTAAGCAAAGTTAATTAGCCATCGCACACATATATACCAACATGTAGCAAGCTATACAGATACACATATACAGTGTACGATTAAAACAACTTTATGGGCTAACAATTAACGCCGCCTGATATTTCGACATGCTATGCTAAGCAACGGGTTGCGAATGACTCAAGATAGATCCGAGGCAGACATTCTGTGCCAGTGGTTGTAAACCAAACCCTGACGATTGAACTGAATTGCGCAGCTGATCTGCAGTTTACATATGGCGTAATGTTGCCGAGGTTCCAGTTTTATATTGAGTGCCTTTTACACATAAGCCGGGGATGTAATTTATAACTCGCGACGCTAATTGCTCATTTAATGACACTAGTCATTTAGTTGCGCATAGCATAGCGTTTAAAATTAGTTCTCCGCTTATTTAAGCTGCATAGTCGTTACAAAATTTTCACTTTTATGATCGCCCGCAATGCTTGTTCAGGCTTTTAGCGGAGTGATTTATCAAAGCTATATGTGATGATGCTTCCGCTACAACTGCTTAAACCGTGGAAAGATATCGCACAATCGCTTCCTTTTCTACCCGAAGATGTCGAGGCTGGTGCTTTTCTATTTTATTATGACGCTTCAGTCTTCATACATTTACGCCACGACTTTCTGCATTGTCAACAAATTGAGCAATTCCTCCGCTGCTGTTGTCCTTTCTTTGATTACATCGTCCAGCGTTTCCTTACTACTCATCATCGTCACTAAGTTCTTGTACTTTTTCTCTTGTTTCAGTTTCTCTCCATCTACTTTTATCTGTTTTCTCTCTGCTCGTAGCTCTACCTCGGATTCTCCCAGTAGAACCATATCGTCTCCACAACGTTGCTCTGTTAGACTAACCATCCTAATTTGCTAATATTCAATGTCAAGGTGTTTTGGAACTGATCTAAATTATTATCACTTCGATGAGTACTAAATTGATAATGAACTTAGTGCACAACCTTATTTCAAACATATGTAGCTCATGAATTTCTCAGAACTCACATTTTCCACTATGACTTGAGGCTTTTTATACAATTATTTTTTCTCAATTCCTCTGCTTCTTAGTATCATCGTCTCTTTTCTGATCAGGCCAAAAGTTTTCGTCAGAAAGCACAGATGTATTTGTTTTCCGATGTTTTATTTTTTCGCTGTACAAAGATATAAAATGTTCTGCCTGTACGCACTTTTTGTTTCTTATTTAGTTTGATTTAGCCTCTGTCTAAGTCTTTTCTAACATTCTAGCATATAATTTTCCAGCTTCACTTTACAGTGTTATACTTCTTTAGCTGCTGCTGGTCCACGAGTGAGGATGTTCATACCCAGACTATTTAGAAATCACAATAATATAGGACGATATGCACAAACATATTATGCATGATTAAACAACTGTTGGCTTTAACATTAAAACTCGACCTGGTAGTTCGAATATTATAAACGAATGCTGTTTTTACTGATGCCGAGTCCAAACGTGCTAGACTACGTGTAGACACGGAATCCCCAATTTTGTCAACCGAATAAATGATCCCGAATTAATGGTTTGGAATCGACTCAAATGGGTTGGACTGAATGGTTCGGTGCTTCCCTGTCTTGCTTATATAGCTTCTCGTCAATTGTGTTAGCGCGGAGGGCAATTTCTTCTAGTGGCTGCTGGAAACCCTGGCTTTTTGAGAAAGTGCCATAAGGCAATGTGCCCGATTTCTAAGCTGGATAATTGCTTTATTGCCGTCTTGCCAAAGCCGGACGCCTGGCAGCGAAACTGTTAAATCGGTGTTGTCTGAGCGCCTTGCATCAGCGAGAGGATTTTATTAGTCGTCTCCTTATCTGCAGACAGTCAGTGGAGTTCCCTCGGCCCCTAAGCAGCCAGTCGCTATTGTCAAGGTTTTGGGGCTACCTGCAGGTAGCATTAGGTCGCCGGGATTTGAGTTTTAAATTGCGTGCTGTCGATGGAATTCGTCACTCGCGACGCTTCAGATTATGACACTAGCCCATAACTCAGGCGTAGCGTTAACTCCAAAATATGTCTCCCGCTGATTTAGGTTGGACAGCTCGTCGATCTGAAGTTTTCACTCTTATGATTTCCTGCGCTGTATCCATTTTGCGTGTTAATTTATGGACGCTGCTAAATATACGGTTTTCATTTCCTCTCATCATTCATGAATTTAAAATATCTATTGTTTCATCATGGCTAGTTGTTTTAGTTCTTTTATTGCTATATCTCTTAGCTCCTCTTAAATGTTGTTGTTTTCTCTGTCTACTTTTACATTTTCTCCCCCTTTATGTATTTCCTCTGATAGGTAATATTTTGTAACATGTTTTTCACTGGATTTTTAACTCTCCATAGAATAATTTGTGGTTTTCGTGGTATACCCTTGAGAGCTGTTTTTCCGATTTCCTGCCAAACTTCTTTGCAAATTTGTATTAGTTTTTTACACCTCGTCTGATTCCTTTATACTTCTTGCTTTTGAAGCGAGGTATGCTTTCCATACCATTTCTCTTTTACTGCTTTTCCTGCCTTTGATGTATGTATATCATGCGGCCCTTCTTCGATTAAAATTCTCTGCTTTGTTGTCTCACAGTCTGCTGGTTTGAACATTTTCCCATATGTTTTTAATCTCTTGACCTTCTGGTTTTATTTTTTGTAAAGTTGTGAGATCTTTGAGATATTTTTCCTTAGTTGGTTCTTCTGTTAGTCTGTGGATTTTGATTCTCCTTTCAGATCTTTCCTACCTTTAAGTTATGAACTTCATCTTTACCAACAGTTACTCTGCGCTTGTTGCTATCTTCCCAACTATTTCTGCGTTTTCTCAAAAATTGTCAACAACTGAGCGTCCTTCTCTCGTGAATTTTTGTATATCCTTGTGCTTCAGTTCACTATTCGTTATTATTAAATTCTTTTCTATACATAGTTATACGATGAATGATTTGAGTATCGGGAGGGTACCATACTATTTATCGATTGCTTGGCTCTTCAAACATAGACTGAGGTTTTTTATGATTACCTTTATCTACAACGTAATAATAATTACGGGAGACTTTCCAGTGCAGTAGGAAGTGCCCAAAAATATTCGCATTCAAAGGCCTGGCACGTCGCCTAACGAAGCCAAACGGTGTAGACCTATAAATCTCTTTCGTACAGAATCTCGAAATTATTTGAAAAATTGCTTCCGATTTTAACGAAGAATGATGAAATTTATCAATTTGGCGTTAGAAATTAAAGCTCTAGCTTGGTTTAGAAACAAAAAAATTATAACACGCCAAAGAAAATATCTAATTTGATATAACGATGCAGCAAAAGCGATCGTCAGTCCAATTAGATGGCGATGCCCTATAGATATCGCATCATTTCCTCCGGAACGGAAGAAGTGAGGTTAGTTCGACCGGAAATCTGTCAAACTGAAGGAAAGAAAGAAGTCGGCACGAGCCTCGGCCTGTTAATTTTGCAGGCGAGCGGCCATTAGGAGCTTCCACTTGGGCGCACCCAATTTAAAAGTAACTCATCATGTCATGATTCACCAGTTTGCGCGAGATAATTCAATAATCGAATCAAAGAAGTGTAAGATGATAGCCTCGCGCCGATGTAATTAAATAACCTAATCAACCGTCCGCACGTCTCCCGGCGCTGCTCGGGATCTCGGGAGGTGACGTCACGCGGCCTCGTTGCCTTATTGCACGCTTCCTTTTCGGCATACGCAACCCGAAGAGCAGCTGTATGGAGGCACTAAACGTCGCGTTGCTTTATGCGCTGACCGACTTTGGTTAATTTGTGGACGTAAAACGTTTCAGAAAATGGGGTTGTAAAGCTAGGATTTTGTCGCGTAATGTGTTTTCTTGCTAAACGATATACTGCCGCGTAATCAGCAGCGTTCTCATTGTTCTTAACGCTGTTCTTAGTATTTATGATAACAGTTGAAAGATTTGTGGTTACAATGTATCTATCACGTCGTGATCAGTAAACGGCATTTTCACGATATCATGTTGGCAACTGCTTTTATCTAACAGAACTACACAAATTTAAGGGATATTTCTAACGATCAAGGGCTTCCGTTATTCGTATGGTGGAAAGATATAGATAGAAAAAAATCTCATATAATATCTTTGTACCTGTATATTAGACTTTCCAGTGCTCCTACCTTTGTATGGTGTAATCTGTTCTTCTACTGATGTCCAAGAACATAAATCTTTGAAACAGTTTCTTACAGGAGATGCTCTGAATACCTAGGGTACTACCCATGCATAAATAATTTTTAGAGAACTGAAGACCCAAGTTAATAAGCATGTCTTGCCTTCGACACAAAAGATACAATATAACAAACTTAATACAGGGTAAAGTTGACCCAATAGATCTATAAGTAGATCAAATAACCAACTTGACGAATCTGGAAATCACATAAGTTATGAAGCAAATAGTGTTACGGGGTAATTACGAGATTAATACCTATCTAAATTAGCAAACCAATGCAACGACTTCGCTAAACGATAATTAACTCAGAAAATATAACAACCTCGTAACAATTAAATTTCTCCGAGTAGGTGAGGGTCGATACAGAAGGCGGTTCGACTCAAATAATAATACAATAATGAAGCAGGTAATTGTGTACTAGCTAAAAATAAGGGTATGTCGGAAGGTTGTACATCGGCAGATTCTGCAGCTAAGGAACTTACCTTAAAACCTCACCTGCAATTTATGTTAATACTAGTCTGTCCTCTTTTGAAAACCTCCTGCAGGTTACTTTACATACATCATAAATCATGTCAGTATAATGAACACACAGCAAAATACAGTCGTAAAGGCGCACATGCACAGGGAATTTTAAAATTATCAGCGCCCTAAGTGACATCACTGTACAGTCTAACTCAAAATTCCTAACTTTATCAGAAAACACCGGCTTCATATTCAACAAGTTTACAGCACGGAGGGGGATTCGGTAATATCACTACAACTTGAAACACACATAAGCGATAGAACACGACTTCCAGTTATTTGCAATATGATGAGGAGTAGGTAATAGCTGGTCCGGCACTAAACCGATTCTGGGATAATGCCCGATTTAAACTATAACTACCCCTCATAGCTGACCAATCTTTACGTGTTTTCTGCAAGCACGAAGCTAACGTGAACAGGAAACAAATTTAAAATTTCATAAGAAGCTTGGCAAAAGGTCGCAATGTCTTAAACTGGTTATAGTATATCTGCTACATACAGTATTGCATTGAATACTCCAATATCTTCTAGCAGGAATAGTGCTAAGAGGTATATAGACGTAAACTTTTAACAATTCTCTGAGCTCATTTACGTCCACATAAAATTGGAGCAAATATCCGTTTGAGCTGAGTACAAATTCTGTTGAGCTGCGACGTTCTGCAAAAGATCCTTGTGGCGATAACAGATACGGAAATTCCTTTGGTAGAATTTGCAATGGTTCACTACTCTCGACAAAAGGGTTACAGCCAGGTTACATTCCTAACTGTAAAACTTACCGTTGTACTTTCCGCCTAACGGGAAGTTTGCTGGACGCCCTGACATTACAGGATTGCGAATTCTTCGAAGGGATATTCACCCTTATTGACTATAAGTAACAAGATTGGCATATTCTCAGTTCAGTTAGAGCCCAATCCTCGGTGAGTACGAATACCTAGCATCTCGCATTACAATAAACGTTTTCTACGGCCTTACAAGTGTTTTTGTTCGGGACTCAAACCATTCGTGCGCGCGCGCACCCATAATCCTCATTTACTAAATTGTGAAAATAATTCAAGGGTGACGTTACCGAAACTTCTTATGAAGGATGACCATACTATACAGGAATTTGCTAATTTTCTGAAGATGAGGATCCTGCTGCATCTGACCAAACTGCCATCATCTGCACCTTTATTACGCAAAAGCTCAAGTTAGAACAAAGCAATAACATTGTAAATCGCCCGGGAGATAATTTTCTTATGGGGGAAGCTGACATGCTCTTCTGGATTGGAAAAGGTGGGTTTGTTGACCTTTTCCATGTCAAAGTAGACCCGAGACCAAACACCAAAGAGACCTACAACATCTGACTCAACTATCTTTATATTCATCATTAACACTACCAGGCCTCCCGGCTTCAGAAAAAAAATCTATTCAAATTGGAATAAACAACTACGTTGTAATTCACCTGGGAGCTGACTTTGGTGTGCGATGTGCTGCACAATAATATCATCTACTAAGTTACTAAAATAATTTAAGGGTGGCTTCACCAACATTTCTTAAGGAAGCTGAGCATGTCATAGAGGAAGGTGGAATGTCTAAAGAAACATTTGCTGCCTTCTCAATTTCTGAAAATGAATGTCATAGCACGTCTTACTATAACTATCATCATCTGCTTCGTCACCACTGCCAGGGCTTTCTGTTTTAGCAAAAGGTATCCCATTTAAAGTTAGAACAAAACAACTCACCCGGGAGATAAGTTATCATCCAGCCCGTTCATTGTCTACTAGTTGAGTATAGACCTCCCCTCGTTTTTCCAAGCTCCTCTGTGGTGCTATACGGTGCTATTGTATTCCAACTGTGGTCTTAATATCGTCCAGCCATAGATTTTGGGATTTTCCTACACGTTGTTGTACGTAGACGACAATAATTAAGGTGATTTGACCATTCCTCCGATTTTTTCCACCAGTACGTCCTACCCAGCTCCATTTATTTTTTTTTATTCTTGTCATAACAGCAGTGACCTTAGTTATTTTTCTAATGTCATTATCACCATCGCGGGTATCTGATATCTTCACTATCGTCTTCATCTGCTCTACAGTCCTTCTCCACTCCCAGGGTTTCTAGATTTGGTGATATTTGATCTAGAGATCTGTTTGGTGGATGGCCCGCGGTGTTTTTCCATTCTGGATTGTTGCTAACCGTTTCTGTAGTGGAAGTGTTTTCCTAGTTAAATTATGTGAGCTATTTTGTATAATTTTGCCGCTTGGAGAGTGCCGATTATACAGGGATCTATAGGTGTGTTGTATAGGTCGTGATTATATTCATTTATCATTTATTCATTTATCATGATTGATCTACACTGCTTTTACTATTTCTTCGCTTACCGCATATAAATGAAGGCTTCTCTGTTGTGCTTTGATGGCCTGCTTGTAACTAAAATATCATCTACATAAGCCAATACTTTTTTAGTAGTTTCTCTGTCTTCTTGTTGCTTTCTTTATTTCATTCGTCTTGGTGTTTGACATAAATATCGATTCCTTTTAATTCAATTCAGTTCAGTAGAAAACTCGAAATCGATTAACGGAATCAATACAAATTTAATAAGGTCGAATCGAATATACTCGTAGCAAAATTATTTTACAGGAAAATGGAAATTGCTGCTGCACTCAGAAGTAAATAAATAAAAGTATCGTAGCGTTCTGCTTCCTGGACAATGAACAGTTCTTCAAAGGATTACGATATCACTAAGCGGTTGCACTGGCCGTTGCTACACTGCTATGAAAACGGCGTAGAAAGATGTTGAAAGTTTTTACAAAATATTTTATTGAGTAGCTATATGTGAGAAATATAACCAGTACAAAGGAAAGCTCTAGATAGGACAAAATTCTCATCTATCATAACCACTACTGAATGCTGATTAGTAGTTTACAGCGAATGAAAACGTATACCCTATTTAAAATTTACACTAATCTATGGTGTAACATTTCAAATACCAAAGTAACGAACCATAAGTTGATTTATAAAATTAACATCTTTTCCATCACTACAATATATTACAATTGATAAATTCTAAAACACACAAACGCAAGTTACCAATTGTCAATATTGCCCATAAAAGTTACACACGGCCTCGATCCCATTGCACCAATATTTAAAGCTCGATAAAGTTGCATCAGTCTCCGTAAGGCGATTAACTACAGGTATTATTACCTTCTGACCTTCCGACATGGGTTTTACAACCAGCACTAAAGTCGTGAAGTTCAAGTAAATTCGCTAAATGGCGAGCTTTGACCAATTCGGAATCAGTATTACATTGTGATATTTGCTCCATAAAGAGCTGGCGCTAGTTTCTCAAACTCCGATTTCCTTGAAGATGTGTTCATAGTCACGTATGCACTCCTATTAATATTCATACTGTATTTAGAACACACTGGGGAAAGTGCTCGAGTGGATTAATTACTCGTGTGGGGAAATGCTTAAATATCTCAGTTGGCATAAATTGTAACCTCACCTGTTATGGATACCTGTAATTGTACGAAGTAGAGCACGCAGACAAAACACTAGAATAGGCCTACTATGGTCTCTTCAAAACAATTAACAAATTTTGGTGTGTAAGCTACAGTGATTCTAAATAAAGGATTCATAGTCAGAAATGACAAAGTCTTCAAGATAAAGTACTATATTGAAAAGTGTTTTCGGGAAATTAGTTGTGCTTTCAATATTGTCTGCGCGCTATAATTCACTCAGAGTATTAATGTTGCGTTCACAATAGTATATCAGAAATAGCATCATATGTAAAGTGGCCGTTAAAGCATGAATGCGTCCTCAAGCAATGGCGTTATTTGTGAGAAGGTTGCCAATGCATTAATAGGCTACTGCTTCTACAAACTTCAAAGCGTGCATATTATTGTTTCAAATCTTTACCAAATGGTAACGGCACGCTATAATGAGCCATGACTCTACCATGACAAATCAATCATTCAAGAAGTTTTTTTTATTCTGAAAGAAATATCTTTTTGAAATAATCTTTCATTATGCTTCTCATTTAAAAGCAACCGTAATTTTGATTTCATGAATATAAACTGTACGGTATGCGAGGGGTGAGCAGCGAAGAAGGTAGGTCTGAAAACAGACTATTTAGGCTTAAATTGGCGCCACCTCAGCTTAGGATCGACTGTTTAGCAGCCTGGCCGTGGCTGAGATTGCGCGCGTGTCGAGTTTCCGATTACCGAAGCTGGCAACTTTCGCACGTAGAGCGACTAATGAAAATTACAATATATACAACATGACGAAACAGCACTAATTAGTTTCTGTAACTATTTCTCAACAATGGCTCCCTCAATACAAACATGATGAAAACGTGACGTTGCTTTAACAAACATAACCAAGCAACAACATCCCTTTCTAAAAGGGGAAATGCATTAATGTTACTTTTAAAGTTAGTTAAAGTTAAGTCTCGAGTGTTTTTTACCAAGAAAAAGTCTAATTAGTAAAAAAAATACAAGGTGTTGATGTTGCTTTTACAATCGTATTCAAGCTATAAAAAATTGTAATCAGATCTAATCAGCTTATAATTGTTCCAAGTAATAACTTCCTGGATACTAACATGATCAAAACGTGAACGTGGCTCTAACAAAGATCACCAAGCAACATCATTTTCTAAAAGGGAAAATTCATTAATATTACCTTTAAATTGTTTCACAATTAAAGCGTGTAGTTTAAAACTGTCATATAACACGAGATTTATTTTGAAAGAAACACTTTTGAAACTATTGCGAAGCAAAATTTTCAATTATAAAAAACGTGCAAAGTCTAGAGTGTTTGCTACCAAGCAAAAGCCTCATTGGTAAAAACGACAAGGTGTTTAAATTAGTTCCAAGCAATAACTTCTTCAATACTAACATGATCAAAACGTGAACGTTGCTTTAACAAAGATCAGCAAGCAACAACATCATTTTCTAAAAGGTAAAGGCATTGATGTTACCGTTCAATTTTTCTAAAGCTTGTACGTGTACTTTAAACTGTTTCATAACATTAGTTTTGAAGCAATAGTTTTCAAACTATCACCAAGCAACAGCATCCTTTTAACACGGAAATTCATTACCGTTAGCTTTAATATTGTTTCACAACTAAAACTAGTAGTTTAAGGCTGCCCTACAAGCTATAATAGTATATTATGATACAAGTGTATAAGTACGCCTTTAAAGCACGTGCGACGAGTTTAAGAGCACGATGCGCTAGTGCTTTAATGGCTCTTATACACGTGTATCATACGGTATTTTTTCTTCGATCGTAACAGAAATATAAAAACTTAGTTGGGTGACACTTTTTCCGTCATATTGTGTTAGATATTCTAGGTTATATTGACATTACAATTTACGGCAAAGCGTGTTTTAATAAATTATTAAAACACGCCGCCAACGGCAACGTGCGAATAAGACTATTTTGGGCGCTAATATTAAGAGTGCTACAAACGTCGCTTTTGACACTAGAAACAGTGCAGAAAATTGTCATTTTGACACGATCGTAGAAAAAAGATATTAAAAATTCGAATCAGAACTAATCAGTTTTTTCTAATTACTAACATGATCAAACATCAATGTTGCTTTAACAGATATCACCAAGCAGCCGTATCCTTTCTAAAAACATCATTGCCTAAATGTTTCCTTTATTTTGTTTTAACTAGTACGTGTACAGGGTTATTCATTATAAATTACCCACCCCTTATCATCGTTATTATTGTCTATAGAAAAAAAAGTTTTAAATAAAAGTTGTGTGGTTATGACTGAATTTTGTTTAAATGCTATCAAAAGTACAGTGGCGTACAGGTTTAAGGGGATACAAAAAAGTAATATATTTTTTTAAATAGAACACCCTGTATATTATTAAATTTTTGGAATGATCTTTTTCTCCTGATTTCAAAAATATATTATATGTTACCCCTATATTATACCGTTTTTGAGTTATTAACCGTCGAATATCTTAGTTAAAGTAGTTACTGTAAATATGGAAAAGTTAACATTATTAAAGTAAGCCATGAAAATGACAACTAATGTTTGATAAGTGACATTTATTTAATGAAATAACCAAAATGGTTTACAGTGAGGAAGAAAAAGTCCAAATATTTACTTGTTATACTATACAAAATAATAATAAATAATAATATTCGACGTTTAATAACTCAAAAACGGTATAAGGTAGGGGTAACATATGGTATATTTTTGAAATCAGGAAAGAAAGATCATTCCAAAAATTTAATAATATACAGGGTGTTCCATTTAAAAAAATATATTACTTTTTTGTATCCCCTTAATTATGCACGCCACTGTACTTTTGATAGCATTTTAACAAAATTCAGTTATAACCACATAACTTTTATTTAAAACTTTTTTTTCTATAGACAATAATAACGATGATAAGGGGTGGGTAATTTATAATGAATAACCCTGTACTTTAAAACTATGATATAACATTACCTTTAGTTATAAATCAATAATGTAACCTAAAAACGTCTTGATGTCTTCAGTTTTTTTTTCACCAAGCAACAGCCTTTTTTCGCAAAACTGCCGAGGAATTAGCGTTGTCTTTACCGTCGTTTTAAAAGTAAGCACTGAGATTTTATTAATTGCACGCAAGTGCTAACTCGGTAATATCATTATCAAGTCACTAATATTGCATTAACAAATATTACCAACCAACGGCATCCTTTCTAAAAATGCCGATGTATTAATGTTGCATTTAAAATTATTATAACACTAGAACGTCCACTTTGAGACTGGCGTATAGCATTAGCATTAGTTTTTAAAGCAATATATCCATTAAAAACGTCGCGAAATCGTCAATTGTTACCACCAAGCACGAATTACCTTTATAAAATCGTCGATGTTGCCTTTACAATAGCTTCCAAATTTATAAAAAATCGCATCAGCACTAATCAGTTCTTATAACCATTCTCACGCAATAGCTTCTTCAGTAATAACATTAACAAGTCATTAATATTGCTTTAACAACTATCACCAAGAAACAGCATCTTTACTAAAAAACGCCAATACATTAATATGACCGTGTCAATTATCTAAAAACTAGAACGTTTAATCTAAAAGTGTGACATAAGATTAGTGTTTATTTTAAAGCTATTACCAAACAATAATAACTTCCTGTAGGCATTACTGTTGCCTATGCAATTAGCACTAATCAAGAGCATAATTTGTAAAACGCCAAGTATTTGAAACGAAAGACAATTGCATACTGCTCGGCCTAGTTTCGCATGACAGCGGCTCGATAATTCTAGGTCAGCGCTTCAAGGGTAACCAGAACCAGTTCACTATTCCAAAATTACGGTGTTCAGACAGGGGTGTCAAAAACGCATACTAGAAGTGGGGCGATCTGAAAAGGCTAAAAGCGTTACGCTAAATAAACGTAATAGGCTCTAATGTTACTTTTAAACAAATTCAGGATCTGGTCCATACTCACAATGAGGTGATTCAGTAAATTAAACAGTCTTCCTCATAATAATTAACATATATTTTTTTTACACACGTGTGTGTTACTTTTAAAAGTACTTTGAAACTAAAACTCGTTGATGGAGAACGTTTTCAAGGACGCTGTTCTAGACCAGTAGCCCTTGTAAAGAGGGAATAATGATTAATGATTATTTTTTAAATATTGTTATTAACAAACTATCTTGCAGACCCATATCAAACCTATACGAAGCGAACTAGTTTTTAATGCCAAGAGTGATTTTGCTCCATTGTATTTCGTGGTTACCTTAAACAGAAACAACACGCATTTGAATACCTTATCGTGGGAATTTTACAGATTCTCTTATTAAGGATTCTGATATCATGCATGAATAGATACTTCCCCATTTCAAGAATTAGATTCTCCCCTTTCTATTATTTTAATTTCAACCAGCAGTTGCTAGAAATGTGTACCGTATCCAAAGCCCCAGTTCCTTTACAGTCGCATTGAATATTGTTGGACCGTTTATCGAGACGTTCATTGTTTCAGCATAAACCAATGTTATCTCACCGAACTGCTCGTTCTTGCGGAAGATGATCGATATTTCAGTTGCTTGCTAGGTGTTTGCACATTTCAACGAACAAACTCCGTTGTTTGAATGATAAATGTTGCTTTTGCTAAACTGAGTAAATGCAGGTATTTCCTGCATTGCTATGAATAAATATGATGTATGAATGTTGTTTCAAGCGTGACAATCCAACATATGCAAAATGTGTTCAATCCCTTTGCTAGCCAAGAATAGAATATTTGTAGAATTAAATCGGGACAAACATTACGTCGTCGATGTTCATTTCTATTATTTGTTACCTTTTCCAGAAACGGAAATAGTAGTTAGACTTTCAAGTGCTCGAGTTTAAGGAAGTTCTTATTTTTGATATCAAACAGACTTTCTTGAAAACATGGGTAACAAAACCTTAAGGTTGTAGGGAAGTTTTAACGCAAGCAACGCCACTGTTGTACACTTCTAGAATGAGCTAACTGCTATTTGGGTTGCCTATCGATGATCTATACATATGGACGATATTAAAATATTTGAAATTAATTAAAATTCTTATCTTTAATAAAAAAAAGGCTGCCTTAGTAATGTTCTGCCGTAATTAAAACGTCCGCTTGGGTTTTCAGGAACTGTAAAAAACGTACCCCGCCTGCATGGGCGTACGCATTGCTAACGATTAAACGTCGGGTTAAGTGCTGAACCAGGCCACGCCTTGAGGCAATTATCAGTCAGTCTTACCTGCATAAGATAAAGATTTATGGGGCTGCTATTACCCCATAGATCACGGGGACAAACGGCATGCAAACAGCGCCATCTGCATGGAGCGCGGGCGACCCATCGCAGCGAGTTTAAACTATCTTTTTTGCCTTGTTTCATTCCAAGCTTCTTTACGAGCGACGCTCTCCGGAGGGAGCGACGCTCTGATCACCTGCTATTTTTAGGAGCGTCGCGATGCCCGCCGCAGACGCTGCCTGTAGTCCGTGCGGACCGGCGATCACTAGACCCTCTGCCAATTCAATTAGCCGGGAGGCGAGGAAAATTTCGAGTTGATTAGACGTTTCTTTTTGCGCCGGGAAATTTGAATTTGGCCTCGAAACAAGTTTCGCAACTGCCACCATTTGCGCTAAGTTTCAAAGTAACTCTGTAAACTAATTCGCTTATTTCATTAGCGGGCGTCGCGGAATTAAGTTTGTGTCGCAAGACTTTGAAAAGTTCTGGAAAAGCGGATTAATTCCGGTCTGTCCTAATAAAACTCGTGGTTTCAGGTTCATCTAGAGGATTTGTAACGGGGCAGTCTTTTAGCTATGTTCCATGCATAAAATCGCAACCGCTTTCCGTATTCGCTTTTTTTCATATTTCATATATGACAGTTATTGTGGATAACTGACTATAATACTTGTCTGATGTATCAGCGTTCTTCAATATTCAGCAATCGTATGTGGTTGCTGTTACCGAACTACTTTAATTTGTCAAATCTTACTGCAATTAAATAAATTAAAAGAACAAAAATTACTGAATTAATGATTTCGAAACTTGAGAGCTCACGAAATGCACATGATTGTTGACTTCAAGTACAAAATGTCTCCTGGAGAACATACGAAACATAAGCCTTCAACTTGATTCACCAAATTGCTCTGCTCTGCTATTCCCCGATACTTATGAAACCGAAAGGGTAGTTTTAATGCGGCGGTTTGTTGAAGGTTGCCCCCTTTTTGGTTACCAGCTAGCTCAATAGCAATGCGATCTATTTTGTTACCTCAGTTCGTGGCTAGGGAAAACCCTTGTTGCAATAAACCCAGAAGGCAAGTTTCAGTTGTGTAATGAGCTGTTTCAAGCGATGCTTTTACTATCGCTTTACTTGAGGTTTTCTGTGCCTATGGGCTGCCAAACTGCATTATTGGTGGGACGTCGGGACTCGCCTTGAAGTAAATAGGTGTCTATCTCGAAGGTTCTTCACTGTAGAAGTTCCGGGAAAATGCACGAACACCTGGAAAGCTAAGAACGCCCGTAGTGCACGTATGCATATGCCCGAAGCACTCTCTCTCTCTCTCTCTCTCTCTCTCTCTCCCTCTCTTTCTCCGCTGGTTTAAAGCAGTCTATTGACACACTCTGCAGCCATGCTCGCCTTCGTACGGTGCAAAAGAGTATGCGCAAACACATTGGCGCGCACTTACTCAGGCGAGCAAGATAAAACTCCCGCTACAGAGTACTTACTTTACTTGTTCCTGCTGAGACGTTGAATCTTTACAAGTTCACGTTTCCTGGTAAGATGTTAAGGTGTTGCTGATGAAGGGTTACTTATGAGTTAAGTAAATAATAACTGATGCGGACAACAATAACACCTATTTTTTGAGAACACGCATAAAATTAATATACATGAACAGACACATATGTAGCAACGGTACATTTATATAAAAAATACGTGAGTATACGATTACAAGTACAATGCTTACATCCAACACTGCGCAAACCATATATGAACAACTGCCGGAATCTCTGTCCTAGAGGATGATTAACCAAGTTGATGACCTGGGATCTGACCAGAGTCATTCAGAATACTTATAGTAAGCAGAGTGGAGACGCAATGCCTGCTTGCGCCTTCTCGTCTGATTTTATACTCTTATGTATGCAGGTAGAAGGGTTGGTTTATTATGTCTGATCCTGAAGGAATGCATCATATTAATCAGACTTACAATGACCCATTGTCCAACAAGTAGAAAGGACGAGGCTTGGATATTCAGATTTATTGCTTTCTGACCGGTTTCGTCATACCTTTATGGCTCTTTGGCCAGCGGGTGGAAGGCAGGACGAGGGTGACACTTTGACTTATTGTTCCGCGAAGGGTTTTTGCACCTGTGTGCTTTACATTGCGTCGTAATTGAGCAGGATTTATTGCGAGTATTTGTTATCCGGAAATAATTGAACGCATGTCCGCTGTTTCAACTCGGAATCCCGTAGTTTGATCTTCCTGCACTTTCTTCTGGGCAGACGCGTGTTTCAGATGGCTGAGCCCTTTGGAAATTATAGATGCTAGGCGCATGTGCGGGCACATAATTCAACTCTTGACATTTTCGATATCACGTCGCGTTTCAGTCGAGCACCCATTGATAACTGATAGCACGGAGTTTCACTTTTTTTGGTGTATTTTGTACTATTTCTCCACATGTTGGAAAAATCGCGGTAGTCAACTCAGTCTTGGTTTGATCGTCGAATAAGGAATTGAAACATGTAAGCATCACATACAATATTTCCCAATTATGGTAGAGCACGAACATGGAACAAAGCTTGCTGATTTGACGTAGAAAAATGTTTTATGGTTCTTAATGCTAGGAAGTGGAAATGCACACAAGACAGTGCTCATTGAAAGCTCTGATTCGCCTACAAATTACGTCTCGCAACTGCCACCATTTGTATAAGCTCTCAAGTAACTCTGTAAACTAATTATAAATTTGTTTATTTTATAAGCAAGCTCCTCGGAATTAAATTTGTGTCACAAGGATGTGAAAAGTTCTGAAAAGCGAACTTATTCCACTCTGTCCTAATAGAACTCGTGGCTTCAAGTTCATGTAGAGGATTTGTAGGAGGCGAGCCTTGCGGTAATGTCTGTAATATTCCAATAGTTTTCTTTGTTTGCCTAGTTAAATTTCCAATTTTGTTATTATTATTCCAACATCTGCACTAAATGCTGCAGTTTTTATAGTCGGCACCTGGTCGTTGAAGCTTCAAGAAGAATTCACTAAAGGTTCGTAACTTAGAAAAAAATTGATTGTCATTCTACTGAGAGATTCAATGGAAGCTTTTTATTTGATAGTTGAAAAACTTCCGAATGGATGGCGTGAGGTCAAATTATTTTTGCCTCTACTCGTAGATGCTATAGCTGAAATTTCGCTACACTATTCAGAAGCACCGTGTAAATAATCATCCATTTATAAGAACAATATCCCACATCTAAGATTAAGTTGAATTTTTTTATTTCACTAATCCATCTTTCTTTCATCACCATCCTTGGTTTTATGTTATCCACTGGTGAGCATAACCCTCTTCTAAATTTGTCTAGAGTTTTCACTGTGTTGCGCCTTATTATTCCAGTGTCCTACTATCTTGTTATCTTCATCAGCCCAACGGCTCGGTGATCTTCCTCTACTTATTTTATCTCCTCTTCGCGCCTCCGTTCACTTTTCTTTTGTCCAGTGATTATCATGGAGCCTGGACACATGTCCGGCCCATCTCCATTTGAATTCAGTCACTCTCTTGATTATACCGATGACTCCTGCTCTTTGATTAACGATATTCGGGATCCCATTTCTCTTTTTTTATTCCTAACATAGCCCTTTTCACAGCTCGTTGCGTGACTCTTAACTTTATTTACTGTTTGATCTTTAATTATCCCTCTTAAATGATGCACAACACCAAATGCCGTGTTAAACCAGCAAAAGTTGTTGTAAACAAACTTCCCATTACTTTTAATAGCGGTATTATTATAGAAAACAATTACTGATTATGCATATTGGTTGTATTTTCTAACACGCCTCGGTTTATAGCTCAGCGGTAGGGTTACTTCAATGGCGTCGGTTTCGGAAGAGGAGGGTGGGCGTTACCCTCAGCTAGACACTGGATTTGATTGGAACAAAGTTTATTATATTTACACTACTAACTAACATACAGATAAGCTTATAACTAGGTAACATATATGTACAGAAAAAGAAAATGGCGGATTGGCATCCGCAGTTGGAAGCTGGTGTGGTCCTTCGGAGGCGGTGCCGGCGGCTAAAGTGGCTCCGTGTCCAAATCCCACGAAGACGGCCGGCTCTCTGTCCAGCGAAGGCGATTGGCTCTAAGTCCAACGAAGGCGATTGGCTCTAAGTCCAACGAATGCGGTTGGCTCTGAGTCCAGTAGATGCGGCAGACAGCTAAGTCCAGTGGATGCGGCAGACAGCTAAGTCCAGTGGATGCGGCAGGCTCTATGTCCAGTAGATGCGGTAGACAGCTAAGTCCAGTGGATGCGGCAGGCTCTATGTCCAGTAGATGCGGTAGACAGCTAAGTCCAGTAGATGCAGCAGGCTCTATGTCCAGTAGATGCGGTAGACAGCTAAGTCCAGTGGATGCGGCAGGCTCTATGTCCAGTAGATGCGGTAGACAGCTAAGTCCAGTGGATGCGGCAGGCTCTATGTCCAGTAGATGCGGTAGACAGCTAAGTCCAGTGGATGCGGCAGGCAGCTAAGTCCAGTGGATGCGGCCGGCTCCATGTCCAGTAGATGCGGTAGACAGCTATGTCCAACGAAGGTGATAGGCTCTGGAGAGGGCTGGGGCTGGTAGATCCTTGGAAGGCTGGAGCTGCTAGCTGGTCCTGGAAGGCTGGATGCTGTTGGCTGACTCTCCTGGGTTGAGTGTGTTCCTACTGCCAGCGTCCGACTATTTAAAGGGGCCAGTCCTTTGTCAGACGCGATCTCGCAGCCCATTGGTCGAGGTAGAAGGGATGTTTTGGCCCGTTTTTGATGCATTTCGAATTATCGCGTTTAATTGCGCGGCGCGATCAATTATCGACCTGATTTGTGTCGCAATCAATAGTCGTTGAAATGTTGATTCTAACGACACCCAATTTGCTAGGTTTTGGTAAAGATTAATTAAAATTGGAATTTTTAATTCCGTGTTCGGCGTAAAACTTACTTAAGCATTACTCTTATTGCGTATGTTAAGAAGTTATTTTTGCTTCGATTTGGTTGCGCGCTAATTTTATATGAATTTTGATACTATTCACGCCTTCCTGGGATGCTTCCTTCCGCTAATTATAATTTAATTTGTAATATTGCACCCTTGCCCGCTGTATTCGGTCGTGGCCCTGATTTCTCCGTTACAAAATGCGTTTCCGCTGGGCCGCTGTGTACGCTGAATTTCGGCCGCTTTCTAGAGCGAGCTCCGCCCGCATGCATTCGCTGGCTGATGGAAAAATTCGTTTTTCTCGACCTGCCCGGGTGCTAGAGACTTGGGGTTGATTTTATCAGGTGGCGGCTAATTTTTCCTATCGGCAGGTATCCTTATGTGGGGGTTTGGATTGGGCGCACTCTGATTTAAGAGCGTTTTAGTAATTGAACTTGGATTATTCATTTGGTGGCGCGTTCGGAGTTGTTCTCAGCGGCGCCGTTTTTGTCGGCTCCCGGATTTATTGGGGTGTTTTATGTGCTTGCAATTTTTTTGTTTTGGGGTCTGGCGAGCCGTTGGCCCTTTATTGTCTTTGTTGTGCAGAGGTTTGCACTTGAGAATTGGTGCTCCTTTGAGCTGGCATGCCGCGATTTATTGTTTTATTTTTGTAACGGTTTTCTTTTAAATTCGTGTAGGATCGGGGCGATTTGCTGGTGAACAGATGTTTTTGTAATTTGTTCGCTGCCTGCTTGGCGATGAAAAATTACTTCGTTGTCTGTTAACCGGTTCATATTAAACTGAATGAGGCTAAACGCTTCATTTAAGGGCACCTTTACAAATCGATTTTCCGAGGTCGCCGCCCGATGTAAGTTCGGGTGGCTTGTGTGGTAGCAAGATCTGCGCGCATCTCACACTAACGCGCGAAACTATGGCGGCATGCGTCGCGTACTATAGCTAATATTTCATAATTCACATGAATGAATTTAAAATAAATGAGTTCATTTTAGAGAACAAATGAATCTTAAAATTCAAGCTTAATTTCTCATACCACGAACGACCGAATGAGGTATATAACCACTTAAATGAAGATAATTTTCCATATCTGAAAAAATTCCAGTGTTGGAAAATAAGGTTTAGTGCCCGAAGAATACGATTTCATAGATGACTGTTTTCGCAGGCCAGACTGCTGCCCCCTCACCATTGATTAATACAGATCTGTTTAGACATATTTACGTGAAAAATGGAGTATTATTGTGCTGCTATCAACCTCTTATACACCCACAATCAATCAGCTGGGCGGGCATAATAATAAATTTAAGACTTTCCAACGACGTAGTATTCTGTGTTGGTTCACCGTAAGCGTGTAGTAATTGATATTGATATAGCATTTTGTATTAGCTTTGTGTAAGGTACAAAAATAAAATTCTAAATTTAAGTTTATTAGCTACTTGTAGGATTGTTTTATCTTCATCATATTGATAATGTTTGTGAATCTCCCATCAATTAGGAGAACCTTTGGGCATTGTTACCTAATTGTGATTTTAGTTATTCTCAAGCTACTAAATATGAGTTTTAATACTGAAAACATAGGTACAGTCATAATGCATAACCTCAATAAATTAGATACTTGAATTGAAATAGGAACAGGAATAATATAAATAATATAGATAATATAAAATAATCATATTGCATTGGCCAAAAACTATCTAAACAACGTGTGTTTTATGATTTATTAAATTCCTGATGTGTCAGCCGGGAATAAAATGGGGAATCCCCCCAATTATAACATACAGTTAAAATTCAAATCGCAGGCTTTGGCATACCGTGTTACAGAAAAAGTTCTTCTGTTACGATCGTAGAAAAAATAATTTTTGTAACATCAGCAAAAATTATGCTTATGGCAATTGGCATGTTGTCCAACGAGGCGTCTGCTATAAGCACATTTGGCTTTTGATGCATAAATAGCAATTTTCGCCTGTCGCAACTGAAAGCTGGGACTGCAACAAACAAAATCCAAGCGAAGATTGGCCGGGGGAAACGGACGATCAAGGATTTTTGAAAGAAGAATCGACAATTTCAGTTCTAACTCTACGGGCAAATCAGCGTTGATCTACAAGCGTTGAGAATTTTTAAATCGTTAACGTCGAAAGATGCCGAATGACGCACTCAAATGCAGTGGCGGCGTCAATTTCGAAATTGATGTAAAATTATACCCCGGTGTGAAGATAGTGATACTATTAATCCTGAATCATGCAAATTTGATGTCTAAATTATTGTGTAACTACATGATACTTAGAAAATTTGCGTGTTATTTACATAATTTTGTTTGAGAAAAGACTTAAGTACAAATAGTTTAATAAAATTTCAAGATCAAAGGTTTAATGTTCAATGCAAGGGGTATACCGCAAGGTTATTCTTGAATAAAAGCACGAACTATAACTCAAACATTAAGCTTTAATTTTTAAGGAAATATTTACCAGCTAAATTGGAAATTGGTAATGTCAAAACAAGTGTTAAAAATTAATTTCAGCCAAGATTAGAGTAGTTGAAATAACAATCATAGTTAGGTATTAGGTACGTTGCACCTTATTGTTCATCGTCCACTATTTAGCAAAAACAGAAGTTGACCCGCCAGGTTTATTCTTATTCGGAATTCCCCTCATTGTATTTACATGTGAATTTAAGATTAAGCTGTTCTTCTGTATTGTCCTATTTCGTATCTAAACCATTTTTACCCCACTTCTTTTGTCCATTTTGGGAGTTCATTATGGTCAATGGGGCAGTTTTTATACCAACTAGCTGAACCGGACTTCTTCTAATGAATATTACATGGTTGAGCCTCTTTAAGACATCAGTTTATTGCAAATTCTAACGGAACCATATATCTATTCTGTCGGTTAGGTACAAGTCATCTGTTATCAGTTCATCTCCCTCCTTTTGAAAAAGTTGATTATATTCTATTTTATATAAAAAGTAGAACATATCGGGTTATCGGTACCTCTCCATCTACAGCCCCATCCCTCAATTCTGAGGATTGTGAGTGATCATCATGAACCATTTTTACTCTACTTTTCCATCTCCGTTGTTCTTCAGCGTTTATAAAAGACCTAAAGGTGTATTTGCCAGTTATGGTTTTGGTTGTTCCCACTTTGCGGGCGGCTACCTTCTCTTCTTCCGTCAACTATTTTGTCCATACTATGTTTATTCCTTGTGATACGGTTGAATCATATTGATTATTGGCCCTTCTATATCAGCAGCTCGTAGCGTGGTATCATGCACATACCTTAAGTCAGAAATTTTCCTCACTCACGTGATTCCACAGTTCCAATCGTCAAACACCTTTCTCTTTATATACTTACCTTTCATATGATTATATTAAATAAACGAGGGGAGAAATGTCATTCTTGTCTCAGTAACTATTGAATTTGAAAGTTTTCTGAAACAACCTTTTGCAAACTTTATGGCAGTTTAGTCCTCCTGAAAATATCTATGACAGCGCCACATTGTGGCTTAAGAGCCCTCACAACAAACGAAATTCATTTAAAACAAGGTGTAACATAGGGAGATACGAGCTCTCCACAACTCTTTTCCCTGGTTTTAGAAGACATTCCGGGATGAAATGGCATAAAAAGCAACGGTGTCATTAACTATTAACTCCAGTAACAAACTAAGAGCAGCTCAACAAGCTATAGAACGTGCTAAGCTCTGCGGACAAGATTAGAAATGAGTACGCGAACGAATGTGGAGGATTTCTTGGAAAGGATTGCAAAGTTAAAGTGGAGTGGGGCAGAACAAGGAGCAACAAAATGAATGAACATTATGAAATAGGGGTCAAAATTAAACAGACCACCAGGCTGACCAGGCTGTAGTCAGACGACATCAAAGAGAAGGCTGAATGGAACTGGTTGCAAGTGACAGGTAACACGGTAGAGCGGAGAAGAGAGGTCCAGGACATAGATTTCATCTAAATATAATTATGACAAAACACATTTTGACAGGAGTTAACTGGAATAATGATCGCTAATTTAGTTAACACAAAGTTTATTTCATTTTAACTAATATCATTGGTTGCACGTGACAGTGATAAAAAACTGTTTTGGTTCAATTTCTATAATAAACATGAAGGAATCAGTCCCCGATATAGTAAACTATTTCAGCAGCAGCAATGCCGTAATTGTGTATGTATCGCAAATTAATATATTAATAAACGTGACTCTCGGCGTGGGAGCTTTGCCCCAATTTAAACTCCAACCTCGAAATCCGCCGTTCCAAAAATAGTGGACGTTCGAATACGGCTTTACAGTAAGTCCACGCCGTTTTGGCAGCCGGCCAAGCTGCACGTCGCGAATTCGCGAACGGTCTAAGGTTCATTCAGGATTACCTGCAAGGCAGCGATGCAAATATTGACGGAGGTCCAGCTGGGGAATTTTCCGACGCAAGACCGCAAGCCGCATTGCGTTGGTCAGGACCTAACGGGCGTCGCGACGCTGATGAGGTGTGATAAAGCAGCGGAAATCAAATCTCCGCCGGGGGCGCCAGATGCACCTTGACACGAGGGACAAGGACGAGACAAAAATAACAAGGACTGGCCGGCCCTGAGCCCTAAAAATAGGTCCGAGGTTGAGGGTCTGACAAATGCGTTTGATTTATTTAAAGAATGGGGAAATTAAATATTTCTGCAGCTTTTAGCCTTTTGTGCGCGCTTGACGGATGCCGAGTTAATCCATCACGGCCCGAAATAATTTCGCCCTTCGCCCGTCTAGACTGCACTTCGCCATAGCAAACGTTCTCTTATGCCTTTGGATCTACACATACCAGAAAAGCCCCACTAGGTCCGTAGCCAAAATATTTATGCTTATACTCCTAACAAGTTCGATACAGGATATATAGTGGACGAGAACTCACAAACTCAAAAATATAGTATGTAGAATGCTTAAAATTGTATGGAACATGGCAATGCCATGAGTTAGAAACTGTTCAAATACTAGTATAATACTACTACTTGTTGCCTAGCTATCAAAGTCATAATTACATTTTCTATTTCGGTTACTCTTATGGAAAATAGTATTTGAACCTTTTCCAACTAAAGGAATTGCCAAGTTCCGTACAATTTTAGGCAACTTGTCAGGTCATAAAAGGTTTGCAGTAACTAAAACAAACAAGCTTTATGGTAAAATATGTATAATAAGCAGTAGTAATTGGTACAGGGAATATATTATCATATACCTACAGCTTAAAAATCGCAAATATTAGCACAATAGGGTGTACTCCGTATAAAAAAAGATGGGGCTTGAGGAGCTTCTGTGGGGAGCAATGCTACTTGGTAAAATAATTCGGTAACTACGTAAGTTACCAATATCCAGCGAGCCCCAAAGTTTGGTGTTGTTTACAACTAAGAGCATTATAATTTGGTACTAGAACAGCTGCGAAACTGGTTCTTCCACTAACAAAGAATCTTTTGTTAAAACATTTGATAATATTGAGAAAAAAGGACTCAGAAATGGTGGAAAATTTTGTTCCAACAGAAGGTAATCGAATTGGACTTCGGCACTCTTAACTACAGGTGCAGAGTGGCGCCAGGCCACATGAAAGGGGCAGACAACGTACTGTTAGGCGTCCAGCATGCCACGAACAGCTCACATGAACTCAAAAGTACAACGTGGTCTTCCATGAGAAGTGAGTTTATGTTACCAAATCGCGATGAAACAGAAATCAACGACTTAGGAAAAATAGCTGATAATTGCGCGACCGTTAGAACGACCGCCAAAGTACCCATGTGATTTACTCCATATGTGGAATTAGGGCTGATAGAAGAAATGCTCGTATTCAAATACGCAGGTAAACTAATCCATTGTATTCACGTTGCAACAATCTTCCAATAAAGTCGCCTTAAAACCAAGTCCGGACTCAAGTTTGATTATTTGAAACTCGATTCAATACGTTTCCATCGTGGGATACTATAAACGACATATGTATTTAAAGTATCCCACTAGTAATAGTGAAGCTGGTTGCAATCAGAGAAACCTCCCCCACAAATCCAGCTCACGATAAGTAGCTCGTAAAGCTACCAGACTAAGACAAGATGGAGCTCTGTCATGCATGAATGATGAATGATGATAAGGTACTATTGGCGATACGGTATAGTATCCAGCTGTAATTATCTAGTTATCAAGTTTTTCAATTTTTGTACAGTAAAATGGTAAACTGGGTAACTACATAAATAGCTTGACCTCTTATATATCTCTATAAGCAAGACAACGAAACTTAAGCTGGATGAAGATCAAGACGAACAAAATAGTGAATAAATCTGCCTGAAAATGCAGGGAAATTGGCAGAAACCACAATTGAGAAAGTACCATCGAAATTTTTGTAGATATTAACTATTCTAGCATTTTGCTAAATGCACAAACCTTTTCTTGAGGAGACGAGACCTTCTCACAACTCTGAAGCTGAGCGGCGGATAAACGAAGTCTTGCGGCGACGAACGGAGATTTATGCTCCAGCCTCCGCCTCAATATCGCACAATAGCAACAATAGAATCGATTTGGAGCGAGTTAGGTGCCCATTCTGCGGCTAGATGCAAATGCAATGGCTTTGTGTTCCCAGAAGCATAAACTTTGGAATGCATTTCCAGGTATTTTGCGTGTGCCTCCGGTGGGTCGCACAAGCGATTGGATTTCTTGGGCAGCCATGCACGAGGGATTCCGACGAGCTGAAAGCATCATACCATAATGCATATCTGCGAAATGAACCAGCCGCTGTGCGATGCATAATAGTGCTGGGAATTTTCTAGATGAATTTGTTGCCAGGAACACCAGACGAGGGCGGAATTTATTGTCCCTGATCTAGGGCCCACGGTTGAACGTATTTACATGTTATACTTTTAATTATTTAAAATCATCCAGTACGCTACCTATCACAATTCAGGTCCCCGCTTTGAATCTTCGATGATTATTTGCTACAGATTGAATTAAGGGTAAAATTGAATAGTGGGCTGAAATCTTTACTAAAAGAACTTACAGAAGTATTGTAGAAGGAGTGATGGTTGCCTCTGTTATCCAATTATATACAGAAAATGACTTCTGTCCTCTCAATGCAGTATTGTAGAAGGGGTGATGGTTGCCTCTGTTATTCAATTATATACGGAAAATAACGGCTGTCTCTTTCATGCAGTATTGTAGGAGGCGTAAAATGAGTTATGCTTACCTCTTTTATCCAATTACATACAGAAAATGACGGCGGTTCCCTCAATTCGGTATTGTAGAAGGAGTGATGGTTGCTTCTATTATCCATTTATATACAGAAAATAACGGCTGTCCCCGCCATGCAGTACTGTAGGAGAAGTATAGAGGAATAGAATGAGTTATGCTTATCTCTTTTATCCACTTACATACAGAAAATAACGGCTGTCCCCACAATGTGGTATTGTAGAAGAAGTGATGGTTGCTTCTGTTATCTATATATATATATATATATATGGATACGTGTTAAGTTGTTACTTCCGCTAAGTAGAAGAGGCGACCTGACGTCCAGGTCACCCGATTAATTAAATTGCATATATATCACATTTTATGAATGAGGGGAACCTGTAGAATACGTCTATCAAAAGAGGGGAAAATATTTATAAAAAAAAATTACAAATATTTTGTAATTATATAGGATACCGAGTCACTTCCGGGCATATATACTCTCGTTTATTATATATGAGAGGTGGATACGCCGTAGCTGCTTCCAGCTGCGTTGCCGAGTCTTGGGAAGTCACTACGTTACACTGTTTTAAATTGGTCAAAAATGTAGCGGAGTATCATTTGTAGGGACATATCTCGCATCTGTTTGTGAATCTTTTTTGAATGGTTCCTATAAGGTAACTTTTTTAAGTACAATATATGCATCATTAAGAATTTGGCACTTTGGTAATTTAGTGTAAAAAGCAGCGGAAACAAGAAGAGCATTTTTCTGTTGTGGCGAAACCATAAATAATTAGCAGAATTGTCAAGAACTCCCAAACGTAACGTTTTAGTAAACATGTTAAGTTATCAGGACTACCGGGAGTGGATATGCAGTAATTTCGGGTCTGTGCAATTATAGTATATTTATGTCCTACCAGTACATTAATTGAAATTAATTACTCTATTTTAAAGTATCTTAGATACAAAATAACGCTCCAGGGCAATTATTTTCTTCATAAGAACCCTAGAGTTATTATGAAAAGTTAACAGTATTTGTTTCCATGGATATGCACGACTGTCACAATGAAAATTAATGACAGCTCAGCTAATGTCACAAATCTAATTTAGATCAGCTAACTAGATCAATCTTAAATACCATATCATAGTAATTATATGAATTGAATATGAATATGAATTAGGTAAGAAAATTGGTAGGACATAAAACCTTGAAGGCACCACGGGCATTATGAGCTAAGAGCCCGCGATTGTTATACACACCTCGGGCCAAACCCTCGGTTAGTACACTAACAATCTTGGGCTCTTATTTTACTCATAATGCCCTTAGTACCTTAATAACTATAAGCTGTGAGGTGTGCATTATAATAGAACCGAGGAAAAGTTTGAAAAAACGAAACAAGTCGAGTTGTTTTTTCAATTTCCGAGATTCCGTTATGCACTTAACATCGCTTCAGTTACAACTAATGCGTATTAACGCTTACAAAGAAACATATAATAATCTCGAGAACTAAAATCTAAACGGCAAGTCAAGAGTGTACTGCCTCTTAAGTCTCCGATTGTGAACACTGTTGTCCAATAAGTTTAGTGCTAGACTATTAGGGTGAAGTTCTAGTTTGGCGATATAGCTTTCACTGCTTTTCACTATCTCTTCTTTCACAGAGCGCACTTTGAGGTCACTGTAGATATCCGCGTTGCTTATGTAGTACGGTGCGTTGAGGATGGTTCGAAGGGTTTTTGTTTGGAATCTCTCTATTATAGCTAGATTAGTGGATGACGCGGTCTCTCAGAGTTGAATTCCGTAAAGCCATATCGGTTTGAAGATTACTTTATAAATGAGGAGTTTGTTGTGAAAGAAAAGTTGGGAATGTCTGCCCAGCAACCAATAGTGCTTGCTGAACTTCAAGTTGAGTTGCTTACGTTTGGTCCATATATGGGTTCTCCAGGTCAAGCCTCTATCAAGGTGGATACCTAGGTATCTTGCATTGTCGGTTTGTGGTATTATTGTTCCGTTGAAAGAGATGGGTGGACAAATGCCTCTTCTCTTTGTAAAGGTGACTTGGACGGACTTGGTTTGGTTGATTTTAATTCGCCATTTTACAATACTGGTCCTAAAACACTCCCTTGGGGTACTCCAGAGCCTATAGGGATCAGGTTGGTAAGCTCTTCTTCATATTTGACTTGGAAGAGTCTGTCCTGTAGATAAGATCGTAGTATGAGGTAAATGTTATTGGGCAACCACTTTTTTAACTTATACAGTAATCCTTTGTGCCAGACTTTGTCAAAAGCCTGACTGACGTCTAGAAATACAGCACTGCAGCATTCTTTGGCTTCAAAGGTGGCGTTAATAATTTCTACTACTCTATTAACCTGTTCAATTGTGGAGTGCTGTCTTCTAAAGCCGAATTGATGGTTCGATATGAGATTTTGTTCTTCTAAAATTGGTATTAGTCTATTGAGTAGTAGTTTTTCGAATAGCTTTGAAATTATGGGTAATAAACTTATCGGCCTGTACGACTCTGCTAAGTTGGGTGGTTTGTCAGGCTTTTGGATTAAGATAATTTTAGCAACTTTCCATTGTGCTGGGAAATGGGCCGTTCTTAGTACCGCGTTAAATATTAATGTCAGTAACGTGAAGCCTTTAGGTGGGAGTTCTTTCAGAATTTGACCTGTTATTAAATCGTACCCGGGTGATTTTTTTGTAGGCAAGTTTTTTATGGCATCTTTTACTTCTTTCACTTTAGTGGTTTTGATAGGCGGTGATAGTTGCAAGGGGGCATCCAAGAACCTGTCAATTTCTTCTTCGTCAGCTCCTGGTGCGCCATGTATCGGTTGGAAGACTTCCCTAAGATGTTCGCCAAATACCTCAGCTTTCTCAGCATTGCTTTTAGCCCAAGTTCCGTTTACTTTCCGGATCGGTGGAATGGGTTTTTGCGGTTGCTTTAGCCTTTCGGTGGCTTTCCACAGTGAGTAGTCACTCGTTTCTTTAAAAATCTCGTCTCTGTATTCCTGCAGCATTCTCTTTAGTTCTCTTCTTCTCTTGCTGCAGTATTGTAACGATGTTTCTCTTCGGGGTAACGTCTTCTCTGCCATTCTTTGCGTAATCTTCTCTTTTCTGTTATTTTGTTCGTGATTTCTATTGGGTAGCCTTTCTTCCTGTGTTTTTCTGGTAGTGTAGGTGTTAATTTCCAAGCGGCATTCTGTAATGCCGTCAAGAGTTTCAGATTCGTCTACATTAATTTGGAGTGGAGAATGCGGCACATATTCGTGTTTGCCTAGACCGTCAAAATTCTTTTTTTTCGTCTTTGCCGGTTTTTGCATCTACCGGATGAAAAACCATTTGCTGAGGAAAAAGCATCTCATAGTCGGTATTAGTTTCCTCCTGGTCAAAATTGGTATAATTAACCCATTCTTGAGTAGTTTTAAAACTTACAAATACAAAATAAAACTTGTCTAGCCTAGTTACTTACACAAGTGTTTTCAATACTGCGTTTCCTCTCATCATCAAGTTTAAAGATTTCTGCCTGTTTTTCTGTATCTGTTTAAAGTAAATCATTTTACACAATGTTTAAGTAACCAAGGCCAATTAACGAATAATTTTTTTGAAACCCTTTGTTGTCCGTATATTTTTAACATTGTAGACGTCTTTCGTATATATTATTAATGGGTTTTACGTCAAGTGATCGGTTTAGCAAGTACTGAAATACAGGTTTGGATTAGGGCTGTGCAAAATAATCGATTAATCCATACGTCGATTAATCCATACGTCGATTATGTTTTGGAAATAATTTTTTATTAATCCATTATCGATTATGAATTGTCCCTACTTTGGATGCTTTCAAAATAATGAAAATTTTTCATAGTTAACCCATATTGGTTACGAAAATAAGCTTTTCTTGCATTTTTACATTATAGATCTTTAACAGAAAAGCACAACAAGCTTAAAATTGTAACCGCAATATTCATAGGGGTTAAAATAATTACAATAATTAAAAAAAATATTTCTTTGAAATAATATAATAATAATTCGATTCAGAAAAAAATGTGCGAAGACAAATGAGTAGAGATTATTAAAATTAGTTTGCCAATAGGGTTGATTATGGTTTAACTTCTCCAAGTTTATAACACAATCCGCGTAAAAATGTTTACTACACATATTTGACCAACGAGTTGGAACGGACTTTTTTCTTTTAGTGGCTATTTATCCATTCTTTTCTGAATTTGATATTTAAAGGAAATCTATAATAAATCATAATTACACATCATTAAATAAATACATTAAAAATGTTAAGTGTTTACTTATGCCTGAAAAGAAAGTTTTCCGCCTCTTTTATATCATTCTGTACAAGCTGGCGTGCAATCCGAAACAACCATATTTTTGCTATTTTTATGACCATAGCAGTCGGTGTCTAAGGTACCTGGTACTCTGCATGCCTAGACCTTGTCCATTAACAAACAAACAAACAAACTTATACAACTTAGAAATACAGGTTTCTGAACAAAGGGATTAATAAGTAAACGTAACCACCAGCAACGACAGAAATTGGGTTTAATGAAATATTTTACACTATCTTAATGCCTTAAATGCGGTCTCAATTGTTATGGCTAGAATTTTTGCCCGCGCTCAGTTGAGATTCTGTGGTGTTGGCCCCTTAAAATTGCAGTCAGCGCAAATAGTTTTCTTGGGCTCGACGAAGGTCATTCATTAGACAGTCACAAATTTATGGGCGAATTTCATTGTGGATGTTTCACCGATATGACACATTTAGTAGTTATGCACAATATGGTGCAATACTGAAACTAATGTAGAACTGTGATTAATTTATTTATTTATACATACAGAGATTCATACAGGTTAAATACCCTAATTACATGAATCACAAATATCCAAAAGACAAACAATATTGAATGCAATATCTAAATTTTGGTACGAACGATTTGTAAATTGGTATTGTAATAGTCAATTAAAATATAATCGATAGATTTCGTAATGCTAATTCTTGAGATTTGTTTAATACAAACCATAAATAATTCGCGATGTACCTAAACAACGGATATGTTTCTGTTGATTCAATACTAAACGTATCTAATTAAAATTACAGAAACAAAATATTTTTATATTTCTATTGATATTGAGTATTATCCAGGTATTAGCTAACTACAATGGGATTTATATTTAAAACACAAATACTAAAAAAATTAAGTAACACTTTTTATTATGTACAAAACGTAATTTAAACGATAGGATTATTTCCGGGCTCTGAATAAAATTTAAACAAACAAAAAATAAAATGTTCTTACCGTTATTAACTGCCAGCGAAACCAACATACGTCCTCTAGTAAACATTTTTCTACTTGAGAAAGCCCTACTAGAAAACTCAGCACGGTAGCCACTATCAAACTGGACGCGAACAACACAACTGCTGGGTTGCCAGTATACAGAAGTCAGAAGGTGCTTCTCATATTTTGTAATCTGGAAGCGATACCGTACTACGCCTGTCCTCCTCAAATAAAGCGACACTAGCGCTAGTGATATATACGTGAACTAAACGACAAAATTGCAAGTATAAGGGGTCATAGTGACTTCCACCAAAAGTTTTGAATTGAGATAGCTGATGCCTTCTAGAAAGCAAATATGCAAATAACAGGGGCAAACGTTGTGACTTCCGAAATCGGAAGTAATAGCGTTATATATGAAGCGGCAACGTATTGTGTGTATCTGTTTTGGAAGTCACAACGAACCTGCTATATGTATATATATATATATATATATATATATATATATAACTGAAAGTCCTGACTCACTCATTCAGTCACTCATCAACGCCCAGTCCAAACCCTTGGACCAAGAAAGCTGAAATTTTGCTGAGATGTATACAAGGAATAAGGAAGGATATTTCGAAATTCAACCTCTACAGGGGTAAAATGGGGGTTCCAATTTTGTATGGAGAAATAATATTAAATAGACATTTCGACTTGAAACTTCGTAGGAGTACTCCTAAAAACAAATAAGCCAACACGTATTTCGTGATTTTCCGAAAATCAACCCCTTAGGGGGTGAAATGGGGTAACTAAGCCTAAAATACGACATGGGTGTCGTTATTCAGGTTTTTTGGGACATTGATCGCGAAAATGGCATTTATTTTTAAATCCAAGACGGTGGACATGAGATAAGGGAACGGACGGGACGGGACGGAACGGGACGGGACGGGACGGAAAGGGAAGGGGTGGGATGCAAGGCGAGGGGACGGGATGGGACGGTAAGGAGACGGGGACGGAGAAAGGGACGGGGACGGGGATAGGATGGGATGCGATGGGATGAGATGACAGAAAATAATTAGTCATTATTTAATCTTTCACGTGTCAATATTAAAAAGAGCCAATCCACCATGGTTAAAAAAGCCCTCTCAAATATAAAAAATAGCCACGAACAAGATCTCCATGTTATGACACCTTTCTCTGAAGATGAGTTTGATGAAGTCATCAACTCCGTCCGATGTAGGAAAGCTGCAGGATTAGACGGGATTTATCCCGAGTTCATTAAACATTCCGGCCCGAAAGTACGTACCTGGCGTCTTGCACTCTACAATTACATACTTCGTACCGGTAAACTTCCAAAAGCCTTCAAGAAGAGCAAAATAATTGCAATCCGCAAGCCTGGCAAGGAATCAGAACATCCTGATAACTACAGACCTATAGCGGTTTTAAGTGTCTGTTACAAAATATTTGAAAAACTGATCTACAATAGAATAGCACCACTAGTACACCAAAATATTCCTATTCAGCAAGCGGGTTTCGTTCCCGGAAGAAACTGCTGCGATCAAGTGCTGTCTCTTACCACAATGATAGAAAGTGGCTATGAAAGTCAACTTAAAACTTCGGTGGTTTTCATAGATCTAACCGCAGCCTATGATACCGTCTGGAAGGATGGCTTGCTGCTCAAAACGTATGACATTATTCCCTGTCAGATATTTATCCGCCTCCTCAATAATATGCTATCCGATAGGCTCTTTCAGGTCCATCTGAATGGTAAGAAAACCCGTTTCAGATCTCTAAATAATGGCTTGCCTCAAGGATCCGTACTGTCACCTGTACTCTTTAACATCTATACCGCTGACATTCCAGATACCACTGCTCAAAAGTTTATTTACAACATCGTAGCGTTGGAGAAACTGAAGCCATCCTTGCTAACGATCTTCAAATTTTAGACACGTATTTTACCAAGTGGGGTCTAAATCCTAATCCCAACAAAACGGAAGTTACAATGTTCCATCTGAACAATAAACTAGCAAACTACCAGCTTGATATTCGCTTTCGCGGAGTGCGACTGAAACATAATAGCAATCCTAAATACCTCGGAGTCACTCTAGACCGAAGCCTTGCCTATAAGATGCATTTGCAAAAGGTTGCTGTCAATCTTAAAACACGAACAAACATCATTCAAAAGCTAGCTAATTCGTCATGGGGAGCTAGTGCAGAAGTCTTTCGAACATCAGCCATTGCTTTAGTTTACTCAACTGCAGAATATTGTGCCGCAGTTTTGCTCATTAGCAAACATACAAATCTGGTAGATGTTCAGCTAAATCAGACAATGAGGATAATTACAGGAACACTAAAGTCAACACCACTACCTTGGCTACCAGTTCTAAGTAACATAGCCCCAGCAAACATCAAACGATTAGCAGCCCTCAGTAACCAGTACCAAAAATACGTTAATATGCCGACACTACCCATCCATTCCAATGCTGATTCTATCATCACAAGACGTCTTCGTCTTAAATCTAGCTACCGAAGAACTGGCCACCGATTTTAATGCTCAAGAAATATGGACAACAGCCTGGGAAGAAGCAGAAGTTAACAATGGTCACCTAGTACACCATCCTACTGAAAGCGTACCAAGATTTTCTCTTCCACGCAAACAATGGTGCAGCTTGAACAGGATTCGCACAGGACAAGGAAGAACTAACAAAAATCTGCACAAGTGGGGCTTCATCGATTCTCCCAGATGCAACCATTGCGGTGCCCCGGAACAGACCATGGAGCACATAATAAGGCACTGCCCAGAAACAGCATTCGAGGGTACTCTAGAAGACCTGCATGAACAACATCCGCAATAGAGTGGCTGCAACGCGGCCTGTCACTGTAGTTGTCAGCCCATTGTCGGCTTTAGTAGTGGTTTTGTTTATATATTGTTTATGTTAAATATTGCTTATTTATACTTGTAGTTTATAGTATTTCTATTAATAATACTCCCGATGTACTCATACGAAATATATATATTATTTAATACACAAATAACGAACCTCGCGCGAACGAAGTCGCGGGTAACAGCTAGTCCATTTATATAGGGAAAATAACGACTGTCCCCTCAATGCAGTATTGTAGAAGGAGTGATGGTTACCTCTGTTATCCAATTATATACAGAAAATAACGGCTCTTCCCTCCATGCAGTATTGTAGCAGGAGTATAGAGAAGTAGAATTAGTTACGCTTACCTCTTTTATCCAATTACATACAGAAAATAACGGCTGTCCTCTCAATACGGTATTGTAGAAGGAGTGATGGTTGCCTCTGTTATTCAGGTATATACAGAAAATAACTTCTGTCCTCTCAATGCAGTATTGTAGAAGGACTGATGGTTGCTTCTGTTGTCCATTTATATAAAGCAAATGACGGTTGTCCTCTCAATGCAGTAATGTCGAAGGGGTGATGGTTGCCTCTGTTATTCAATTATATACGGAAAATAACGGCTGACCCTTTCATGCAGTATTGTAGGAGGAGTATAGAAGCGTAAAATGAGTTATGCTTACCTCTTTTATCCAATTACATACAGAAAATGACGGCTGTTCCCTCAATGCGGTATTGTACAAGGAGTGATGGTTGCTTCTGTTATCCATTTATATACCGAAAATTACAGTTGTCCCCGCCATGCAGAATTGTAGGAGGAGTATAAAGGAGTAGAATGAGTTATGCTGACCTCTTTTATCCAATTACATAAAGAAAATAACGACTGTCCCCTTAATGCGGTATTGTAGAAGGAGTGATGGTTGCTTCTGCTAGCGATTTATATATGCAAAATGACGACTGTCCCCTCAATGCAGTATTGTAGAAGGAGTGATGGTTACCTCTGTTATCTAATTATATACAGAAAATAACGGCTGTTCCCTCCATGCACCATTGTAGGAGGAGTATAGAGAAGTATAATTAGTTACGCTTACCTCTTTTATCCAATTACATACAGAAAATAACGGCTGTCCCCTCAATGCGGTATTGTAGAAACAGTGATGGTTGCTACTGTTATCCATTTATAAATGGAAAATGACGACTGCCCCTCAATGCAGTATTGTAGAAGGAGTGATGGTTACCTCTGTTGTCCAATTATATACAGAAAATAACGGCTCTTCCCTGCATGCAATATTGTAGAAGGAATAATGGTTGCCTCTGTTATCCATTTATATACAGAAAATAACGGCTGTCCCCGCCATGCAGTATTGTAGGAGTAGTATAGAGAAGTAGAATGAGTTATGCTTACCTCGTTTGTCCAATTACATACAGAAAATTACGGCTGTCCCCTCAATGCGGTATTGTAGAAGAAGTGATTATTTCTTCTGTTATCTATTTATATACAGAAATTGACAGCTGTCCCCTCAATGCAGTATTATGGGAGGAGTAAGAGCAGTAGAATGAGTTATGCGTACCTCTTTTATCCAATTACATAGAAGAAAATGACGGCTGTCTCTTCAATGCGGTATTGTAGAAGGAGCGATAGTTGCCTCTGTTACCCAATTCTATACAGAAAATGACGGCTGCTCATTCCATGTGGTATTGTAGAAGGAGTGATGGTTGCCTCTGTTATACAATTATATTATATATTATATAGAAAATAACGGCTGTCCCCGCCATGCAGTATTGTAGGAGGAGTATAGAGGAATAGAATGAGTTATGCTTACCTCTTTTATCCAATTACATACAGAAAATAAGGGCTGTCCCCTCAATGCGGTATTGTAGAAGAAGTGATGGTTGCTGCTGTTATCCATTTATATATGGAAAATAACGACTGTCCCCTCAATGCAGTATTGTAGAAGGAGTGATGGTTACCTCTGTTATCCAATTATATACAGAAAATAATGGCTCTTCCCTCCATGCAGTATTGTAGCAGGAGTATAGAGAAGTAGAATTAGTTACGCTTACCTCTGTTATCCAATTACATACAGAAAATAACGGCTGTCCCCTCAATACGGTATTGTAGAAGGAGTGATCGTTGCCTCTGTTATTCAGGTATATACGGAAAATAACTTCTGTCCTCTCAATGCAGTATTGTAGAAGGACTGATGGTTGCTTCTGTTGTCCATTTATAGACAGCAAATGACGGTTGTCCACTCAATGCAGTATTGTAGAAGGGGTGATGGTTGCCTCTGTTATTCAATTATATACGGAAAATAACGGATGTCCCTTTCATGCAGTATTGTAGGAGGAGTATAGAGGCGTAAAATGAGTTATGCTTACCTCTTTTATCCAATTACATACAGAAAATGACGGCTGTTCCCTCAATGCGGTATTGTAGAAGGAGTGATGGTTGCTTCTGTTATCCATTTATACACCGAAAATTACAGCTGTCCTCTCAATGCAGTATTGTAGAAGAAGTGATGGTTACCTCTGTAATCTAATTATATACAGAAAATAACGGCTGTTCCCTCCATGTAGTATTGTAGGAGGAGTATAGAGAAGTAGAATTAGTTATGCTTATCTCTTTTATCCAATTACATGCAGAAAATAATGGCTGGCCCCTCAATGCGGTATTGTAGAAACAGTGATGGTTGCTTCTGTTATCCATTGGTATATGGAAAATAACGGCTCTTCCCTGCATGCAGTATTGTAGAAGCAGTGATGGTTGCCTCTGTTATCCATTTATATACAGAAAATAACGGCTGTCCCCGCCATGCAGTATTGTAGGAAGAGTATAGAGGAGTAGAATGAGTTATGCTTACCTCGTTTATCCAATTACATACAGAAAATGACGGCTGTCCCCTCAATGCGGTATTGTAGAAGAAGTAATTGTTGCTTCTGTTATCCATTTATATACAGAAATTGACAACTGTCCCCTCAATGCAGTATTGTGGGAGGAGTAAGAGGAGTAGAATGAGTTATGCTTACCTCTTTTATCCAATTACATAGAAGAAAATGACGGCTGTCTCTTCAATGCGGTATTGTAGAAGGAGTGATAGTTGCCTCTGTTACCCAATTCTATACAGAAAATGACGGTTGCTCATTCCATGTAGTATTGTAGAAGGAGTGATGGTTGCCTCTGTTATACAATTATATACAGAAAATGGCGGCTGTCCCCCACAAGCAGTATTCTAGGAGGAGTAATGGTTGTCTCTGTTATCCAATTATATACAGAAAATGAAGGTTGCCCTCTCCATGCAGTACTGTAGGACAGAAAGGTTAATGGGCACCTCTGTTATCCAATTACATACAGATAATGACGGCTCTCCCCTCCATGCAGTATTGTAGAAGAACCGATGGTTATCTCTGTTATCCAATTATATAGAGAAAATAACGACCGTCCCCTCCTTGTAGTATTGTAGAAGGAATGATGGTTGCCCCTGTTATCCAGTTATATACAGAAAATGACTGCTATCCACCGTGCAGTATTGTGGAGGAAAAGATGTGTGCCTTTGTTATCTAATTGTATACAAAAGATGACTGTTTCCTTCATCCAGTTGAAATATCTGCATGGTTTTGAGGGCAAAATGTCGAAATATTGCCTGGCATTCTGTTACAGGGGAAACCTCGTTTATGACCTGCAACAAGCATGAAGAGGGTTTTAGTAACTCAGTGAGGTGGGACTAGGTCGTAGGCTTCAGATACAGTAAAGCTCGCTCGCGGTAGTCAAAATAATTTTACCGACTATACAGGCTTTTTGCCTGCCGACGATGTGTTTTCAAAAATTTTTACTAGAAGGATATTGCTCTTGGCAATGGGGAATGTGCCTGCTCTGCTCTAGATAGTAAGGGTTCACCTTGTGCGGTTTCTGAAAAACTTATTTTACTGCTAGAAAACGCGTAACTGCACGTTGCTTCACAAATGAAAATAATACAGTGACTTAATACTCTGTATTCTAGTTTTGAGTAGATTGTAAATAAGCAATTTAATACAAAACAGTAAATTTAAGAACTCTATAAAGTTTAAAGAAAATACTTTTAAGCAATCAACAACAGTAACAAACTGTCCTTAAGAATTCTGCCTGCTTATGACGTCACGTCCCGTCAGAAATGAAACCTCTAACAGATTTTTTAAGGATTCATTACGAGCAATCGGAATTGGTCTGCACGCAAACGAAATGCTTCTCCAGGCCTGTGTCAATATGCTATAATTCTTCTAAATATATCGGGTTCAATATCGATATCAAATTCCGCGGTACTCAAACGCGACGAGATCGGAATTTCAGATGGGTGTCGCCCTTCGAAAGCTGGATTTTAGCGGGCAGCTACATTCACGGATCAATAAGGGTCATTTACGCACAATTCCCCGCTTGAAGTCAATTGTCCCATTGGAGGTGGCCTCCTGCATTAGCTTGACGCGAGAAGTTTGATGAAGAGACGAATTACCCCCCCCCCCCTTGTCGCTTTTTTAAATGCTAGTGGCGTCAGATGTCAAACTTACCCAATAATTCTCACAGCCCGGAATGAATCTGGTTGAGACAGTGTGAGACTGTATACTAGATCGCTTATGTATAATAGAACCCTTTGACATCAAAATGTCAGACATTTGTGAAAAGACATTGAAAATGCCAAGAACATTTTGTTATAACACCGTTTCCAAATATAAAGGAGTAACACCCAGAAAAGCGTTTGAACACAATCATTCATTTGTGATGCTTTAACGTACTTTTTCCATTGTAGTAGGTGTTAAGAGCGCTCTATACCCTCTCCAAAGTTTCTACTGCGGGGCAACGGTGTGGGCAGAGGTAATATTTCGAGATGCGGTGGGCGGTCTCAAATCGGTGCTAGACGAGATATAAGTACCTAGGAACAGTCGGTGACGTCATAACTTTTGTAATAAATCAGTGCGGACTGTTTTTAGCAATTTTCGAATTTGACGTTTTATGTTGTTCCCGTATATGGGACATCAAAAATTTGCACCTTAAAAATTCCCAAAAAACTAGATAATTGTGCGTAGCATCGTTTATTTGTTAGAAAAAATCGTTTTAATTAATTTTATTTTGAAATTTTGGAATATTGAAAAAAAAATTAGCTTGGCACATTCATGTTGCTTCATGGAGAAAATAATGTTAAGATAATTTTGCAAAATTCTTATTAATAATAAAATGAGAAGTAAAATTCTGATAGACCCATGTATAGTGCTCTTAGTCACACGATGTTTCTGAAGTTTTTGACCTACTACCGTCCTCAATTGACTGAACTAGTGGATAGTCCTGAGATGGGCTGATATTTTGTACGTCTTTTCACATACACTCATGGCTACACCGGGGTTTCAACCCGGACCACTGATAATTTTGATTACGAATCTGTCACACTTACCACTGAGCCACCACTATGTAATAAGACATCAATTACAGAACCTTTTTAAATAATGAGTATTGCCGCAATTGTAATTTAGAGATGAAACATCTTCCTGGCACATGAAACCTGACAAGTTATTCAGACTATTTTTCAAGTAGTGTCCATATAATTTCACGATTTCTTCAGTTCTGAAGGTTGGCAACAATAGCAGCAAATTGTGCTAGACAATTGCTCAGAATAAAGTGTGGGAGTCTAGGCCAGTTCAATCTACAAATCTATATATAATACCTACACTGAGACTTTCATCGCATATGAGATTTCTAACCTTCAGTAAGGTGATTCTGGCGTGTTCTGTACTCATTCTTATTTCTTAGCGACCATTTGAGTATTTTAGTTTTGACACGTTTGATATATTTCTTGTATATAAGCAGACCGAGACCGCAATTGCACTCTCTTAGCAACCGTAGTTTTATTTCGGAGGATACGATATTTAGCCCTACTTATCCTTTTCGGTTCATTAAACGTTGTAATTCTTCTGCGCTGTGTGCAATAAGGTATCATCAAGGTACCTATCGCAAGCTATTAAAGAATTTTTTTGTTGGCAATAGGAATTTAATGGTGCCCATGTGGGCCCCACCGTTTAACCTTAAAATTTGTAACTGGTCGTTTAGTGGGGTTTTTTAGCCCACCGATTGAGCAACAAATTGTAGCGAATCTCCAACAACGCCACTGCGTTTTTATAAATCGCCTTGCACTCCCTTATATCCAGCTAGCTCAATAACAATGATATCTTCGTGCTAAACTGAAAAGATAAGCTCCAAAAATCTTCAAATAAATGCCAATTTGTTTACATAACAAACGAATATTACGTGTTAAAGAAGGACTAGATCATAAAAGGAATGGCCATTTTTACAGCGCATTTGAATGCGCAACAATACTAAATACATCTAAGTGCTAAAAGTTGTTTCTACTATGTATTTACATAACCATAAAGTCAGTCTACTTGCGAAAGGCTCTTTCTGCTACGCATTTACTTCAGTACGGTTCACAGACTACTACTTTAACGTTTAGCTGCGCTGGTAGCTCCGTAGGACACGTAGAGATTCTGACGTCGCTTGGCATGATATCGCACTTCGAAAGAAGACAAACCCCCGGCGAGACTTTGAACTCGCGGACCAAATCACTTCATTCATCCGAGCACCGTTAAACTTTAGGTTATGGATATTACTTACAATACAACCTATACATATATAGAAATTATTCTGTAGTCGATGAGGGGCAAAAAATACTGTAAACCGTGTTATGTGTAGTAATGTTGATGTATTACCTCCAAACGAATGAACTGAATTCTTTCAAAAATCGTTCTTAATACCCAGACTTGTGAAGTGTCGGAAAACTGAAAGGTGTTTTATACGCGAAAAAAGTTCATAAATCCTAAAAGCTTTTTCCAGCACCATACGGAACTTTTAAATATGTGTAAAGCAAGTATATTTTGTAAAAGCTGGAGGCTGAGTGCTTCATACTTTTGATGAGCCGTTCCACCCTATTGCTTTTAGCAATTAGCAGGAGATCACTACTGCGGCAAATAACTAGTACAGATACACCTTGTATACGTACAGTGTAGTAGAGTGCTAATTGCAACTGATGCCCCCCTGGGAGAAGAATTTCCAGTAAACCTCTGTCGCCCAAGGAAATAGCAATTTGCAAATGCACCAACAATTAATATTCATAGGGTTGCGTTAATGCATACTGGATGTAATGTACTACATATGTCATGCCATATGCGTGTGCTAGAACAACAATCTCAAGCAGCTGTTGAGTAATTAATTCTAAGGCTTCTCCGTTGCTTTTCTAAAACTCTCTTATACAAGAAATTTTTATTCCAACTGTTTCTCACCTTGCCCTAAAAAGCGAACCAAATGTAAATCCTCTAAATTAAGATGTTTAGACTTTCTGCGCCTTGGAACTTTGTCGCCGTCAAGTTATAAAGGTTTTTTTAAGCAAATTGGATCAAAATTGTGCAGAAAACAAATCCCATCGTTATGCTCGCTGTGACCCTTTATAGTTTGACATTTTCCCTTGATATTTCATCCACATTTGACGTCAGGTTTTTTGTTGCTTTTCTGGCAGCGCTCAATACTCTGCTTTTTCGTCGTTGCTTTTTTAAGAGTAAAAATAATACAGTAGAGGGATTCGTACGACAGAATTTAAACAAAGTGTGGGTTGGAAGATGTATGTAATTCGTCTTGAGAAGCAACTTTACCATCAATAATAAGAAATGAAATTGAACGAATTTAAAACAAAAATTCCTAAAATATGAGCCTGACGACAAGCATATGATTGGCAAATATTTAACAAAAGGATATAAATAGATTGCCAGACAGAAAGTAATAATGATTCTTGAGACTAGTACTTTATCCACAGGTGGCTGGTTGTGGAATTTTCTATAATGTAGCTTTCGTATTCTATAATGCATCCTGCTTTAATTATCGTCTGTTCCGTCGCAGTTTAGATGTCTTAATCGGACTAATATAAATCCAGCAATCGAATCAAGTCATTACACCGCACATCCTGAAACCGATCTTGACGCTTGAGATGATTTTATCATGTTGTTAGTATTAGTTCAGGTCCCACGAACAAATTACATGACGCCGGAAATTAAACGCAGAATATATTTAGCCAACAAGACATGCAATGAATTTCTTAAACACCTAAAGTCATACGTAATATCTAGATAGATAATATATAAACTCCATTTCTTCTTTCTTTAAATTACAAAAGCTGAACCAACGTATGAAATGCTTTAAGACACGGGTCCATCCATTCTTGATGATTGCAAAAAATACTCTAACCGTAATTAAACCATAACGTATGGTACATTGTTGACTTCAGAATAAAAAGAACTTCAGAAATTTGACATCAAAAAATAAGGACCTCTTTTTTAAAAAATGTAAAAAGTATGATGGTTGCTCCAAGACGACCCCAGATAAAAGTTGCTACAAAGAAGTTTTGTCAGTTTCGATCTAACTTTAATATTGACGCCAGAAGAATACAATTAAAAATCCAAAAGTTCGGTTTATAAGATAACTAAAAAACGAAAAATCATATCAATGATTTCTAGGTCTCATTTTGCTAGGCCTTTAATTACGCATCTTTTTTCATGTAACCAAATTTGTATCTCTTACTATTGACGGGATTCCCATACTGGCCCTCCTTACCTTGGACACACTGTATAAAGTATCTAACTGTTCGCTGAGAACGCGTACTGTAATTTTGCTTTACAAGAAATCAAACAGGATTAAATCCAACACTGTTATATTAGACACGTCAAGTTACATATAATTCACATCGGCCACAACTCATTATTATGCAGAAGGGGCTGTATCTAACGATTTGAATATCTAGTGGAATAGCTGATTTATATGATTAGAATAGTATCAGTATAGATACGTTTCATCAACACTGACTGCTCAAACCAGCGCTAAGTAATAGCGTGATTGGCTTATTTCGAACAGTTCACGCCTTTTATATAATATCTTGAGTGTCTCAGGAGCGACTTTCTTGAACTGAACGTTGGTGTAACTCCAGCTGGATTTAATTGCAGTTTGTATGATTTTTTGTATAAAGGTCATTTGATAAAACTACCTTTATACATGATCTAACTTCTATTAGCAGCTTGAGTGTCTCAGCCGGTTTAATTCGCACTTGTCATTTAATAGTTTTATTGTCCCTGGAGGTCTGAAATAGGTTAATCCTATTCTATATCTACCAATTAATCTTGAAATGTGAAGGATATTTCGCTGCTGCGCTTTGGAACTGTACTTAATTTGAGTCCTCTCTAATCCTACCATTTAATGGAACAATGTAAAAAAAAAACTTTTCTAGATTCTGATATGATTGTACAATTATTTTCTTTCGTCATCCACCACTTTAAGTACCTTACTTGAGACAGTCCGTAGTAAAATTGATATTACATTTATTGTAGAACAAGTGTGTAATGCGTATTCAGAGTATTTGCCAGCCATTAACTAGTAATGAGCCATGGTTTAAACTACATACATTGCTGAGGGAAAAATGCTTGTATATTATTTGCCCTGTGTATCGTATTATTTATATTACTATTATCTTTCTGCTTTAGTGCTGCAGGATAGATGAAGCTAAACTATTTCATCCATATATTTTCAAGTTAATTCACATATTTAATAAGTCAACTTTGTCAATTACTTATAAGCACTTAGCGAAAGAAGTCCTCATCTTCGCTTTAGAATCTTGCCCTTGCTGATCATACTCTCTACTCTGTCAAAGCTTGAATCTCAGTTGGAGTAGTTTACATTAAATTAGGGAGATATGATGAAGTAAATTCATGGGCACATTATATACATCCCTAAACCAATTTCTACTTTTACTTGGCCAACTGCGGGTATTTTTCTGCACATTGTCAATTACCTACATAATGACTATTCATAGGGTTAATGTTCTTCTGCTCAGAGAAAACGCAAGAACTGCAGATGTTAATCGAGCGAAACAAAAATACTCTAGTGAAAAAGAGATCCATTCCTAACTGAAAATGAGTTTCACTTGGAGTTTCAGCTATAATCGTTTCATCCTTAGTCGCCATATAGTGGTTGAACTATTTTAAAGTCGAAATTGAATATGCCATCCTCAACGACCATTACAATTGTCGGTGGAAATTGGAATATCAGTTTCTAATGATCAAAAAGATTTCCTTGCTCGATGAATCGAGTAAAACGCCTCTAAGCTCCGGTATTACCTTTCATAACGTCAATCACAATTGTTGGAAAAAAGGGAATGTGAGTTTCTAAATATTAAAAAAGTAGAGGAAGCTAGGGTAATGGCACAGAAGAATTTTAACCCATTATAATTGTTAACTGAAAGCATTGTAACGCTCCCGACCTACGTTTCATCTTCTCACAACGTCAACCACAATTGTTGGGGAAAAGGGAATGTTAGTTTCTAAAGATACAACAAGTTGGAGAACCTAGGGTAATGACACTGAAGCATCTTATCATATTCCATAATAATCACATTACTGAGCATTTGAAGAAGTTTCTCCTTGTTAGAGAAAAACAGTGAAACGTTTCTGAGCTACGTTATCACCTTCCATAACATCGACCAAACTTGTTGGGGAAAACGGAATGTCAGTTTCTAAAGGTTCAAAAGTTCAAGAAACTAGGATATTGTCACTGAGGATCTTATAATCTCCCATAGCAACCGCACAACACTTTTAGAAATTTGAAGAAGGTTCTCCTTGCTAGATGAAACCAGTGAAATTAATGTGAGGTACGTTATCACCTTGCAACGTCTACCGCAATTGTGTCTTCCATAACAACAACATTACCGAGCACACTTCCAGAAATTTGAAGAAGGTTTTGCTTGTTACAGAAAAACAGTGAAACGTCTCCTCTGAGCTACGTTATCACCTTCCATTACAATTGTTGGGGGAAAGGGAGTGTCAGTTTCTAAACATTAAAAAAGCTGAAGAAACTCTGGTAATGGCACTGAAGAATCTTATCATCTTTCATAATAACTACATTACTAAGCACACTTTCAGAAATTTGAAGCAGTTTCTCCTTGTTAGAGAAAAACAGTGAAACGTTTCTGAGCTGCGTTATCACCTTCCATAACGTCAACCACAATTGTTGGGTGAAAGGGAGTGTCAGTTTCTAACGATTCAAAAAGTTCAAGAAACTAGGGTAATGGCACTGACGAATCTTATCATCTTTCATAACAACCACATAACAATGCTTTTCGAAATTTGAAGAATTTTTTCCTTGTTAGGGAAAAACAGTGAATCGTTTCTGAGCTACTTTATCACCTTCCATAGCGTCGACCAACATTATTGGGAAAAACGGAATGTCAGTTTCTAAATGTTCAAAGGTTGAAGAAACTACGATAATGTCACTGAGGATCATATCATCTTCCATAACAACCACATAACAACACTGAGAAATTTGAAGAAGGTTTTCCTTGTTAGAGAAAAACAGCGAAACGCCTCTGAGCTACGTTATCACCTTCCATAACGTCGACTACAATTGTTGGGAGAAAGGGAATGTCAGTTTCTGAAGATTCAAAAAGTTGAAGAAACTAGGGTCGTGGCACTGAAGAATCTTCTCATCTTTCATACTAACCACATTACTGAGTACACTTTCAGAAATTTGAAGAAGTTTCTCCTTGTTAGAGAATAACAGTGAAACGTTCCTGAGCTACGTTATCACCTTCCATAACGTCGACTAAAATTGTTGGGAAAAACGGAATGTCAGCTTCTAAAGGTTCAAAAGATGAAGAAACTAGGATAATGTCACTGAGAATCTCGTCATCTTCCATAACAATCACATAACAACACACCAATTTGAAGAAAGTTCCTCTTGTTAGAGTTAGATGAAACCAGTGAAACGCAACTGAACTACGTTATCACTTCTACAATGTCAACCAGAAAGGTTTGGGGAAAAGAAATGTCAGTTTCGAAAGATACAAGTTGAAGAAACTAGGGTAATGTTACTGAAGATCTTATCATCTTCCATAATAACCGCATAACTTCATTACTTTAAGAAATTTGAAGAAAGTTGTCATTGGTAGAGGAATGAATGAAACGCCTCTGAGCTACGTTATCACCGTCAATAACGTCAACCACAATTATTCGAGAAAAGGAAATGTCAGTTTCTACAGATTCAACAAGTTGAAGAAACTAGGATAATGTCACTGAGGATCTTATCAGCTTCCATAAAAACCACATTACATTACATCACCAGTGAAAGGCCTCTAAGCTACGCCATCACCTTCTATAACCTCAACCACAATTGTTGGGGAAAATGGAGTATCAGTTGCTAAAGATTCAACAAGTTAAAACTAGGATAAAGTCATCGAGGATCTTATCGTTTTTCATAACAACCACATTGCTGAGCGGATATTTGAAGAAGGTTGGTAGGGGAAACCAGTGAAACGCCTCTGAGCTACGTTATCATTTTCTACAACGACAACAACAATTGTTTGAGAAAAGAGACGGTCAGATTTTAAAGATTAACAAAATTGAAGGAAATAGAGTAATGCGCCGAGGAATCTTATCAAGTTCCATAACTACCGTATCACCGAGCAATACTTACAGAAATTTGAAGAAGATTCCCCTTGTTAAATGAAACCAGTGTAACGCCTCCGATCTACGTTATTACCTTCCACAACGGCAGCCACAATAATAGGGAAAAAGAGAATGTCAGTTTCTAAAGATTCGACGAGTTGGAGAAATTAGGTTAATGTCACTAAGGGTTTTATCATCTTCCATAACAACCACATGCGGAGCAAACCTTCAAATATTTCAAGAAGGTTCTTAGGAAATCAGTTAAACGCCTTTGAGTTGAACTGCGGTATTATCTTGTAGAAGGACAACCACAATTGATGGGGAAGAGAGAACGTCATTTTCTAAAGATTCTGAAGAAATGAGGGTAATGCGTAACAAAGAATCTTATCGTATCACACACCATAGCGACCATATCACCTAACAGCTCTTTCACAAATTTAAAAGGGATTTCCCTCGTTAGAGAAAATTAGTGTAACGCCCTTGAGCTGCGTATCACCTTCCACAATGAGAACCACAATTGTTGGTGTAAAGGGGAGTTCAGTTTCTAAAATTTGAAAAAATTGCTGAAACTAGGATAATATTACTAAGGGTCTCATCATCTTCCATAACAACCACATTACTGAGCAACACTTTCAGCAATATGAAGGTTTCCCTCGTTAGCTCACCACGTGTGTATTTTGGCAACTGCACTTGATTAGGGACCCGCATGCCAGCGCACTTCCGAAGCTGCGGAAAATGCGTGTTGAATACTCGCGTAAATTAGGCTAGGAACGAGGTTATTGACCGAAATCTATAACTAAATCACCGTGCCCACGAGAGCATTCGAATCGGCGTCGCGTGACTGAAATCTAAAATTCCGAAGCGATTTGGCCACTCAAATTACACGTTGCCTTTTAGGAAGCTGTGGCGAAATGCGCCGAAGGTACAGTTAAAATTGCTGGGCCTTATTTGGTCAAATGGTGCGCCGACCCCAGGTCTCAAAGTTCGAGGGTTCCGAACAATTCGAAATTGAAAGTCGAATTACCGATTCCCAGCACAATCGTCACTTTTTCCTATCGGTCCATCGAACAATGCGTCGACCTAGATGGACTTGGCAATTTGCGCACGTTTTAATTTGTATTCCCGCCTCAGGAAGCTCAAAAATTTTAGCGCACGACGCTGGGGCAGAGGCCTGCGTCAGTACGACTCATTAATGGCTTACTTTTAACAGCCATGGGAAGATATGGTTGGCCTTGGTGGTTTACGTACGATCGTTCAATGTTTACGTTTGCCATAGTTGCTTGCGATGTTGACTCTTAAGATGAGGAAAGCTACAGCACTTCAAATTTTTGTTATTGTATTTTGCCAATGACGTATATAGCTGTTTTGTTTTGATATTTTTTGTCTTCACCAAATGGGCACAAACAATTCCGTTACATAACTTACACCGACTCATTTACATTATTCAAGGGTATTCCACGTATCCATTACTTTCCACCAGCTTCATTCTTTACTTTAAAATAATCCCTGAAGCCTTTTTGTGGCAGTCAACGCTATTCGCTTTTTCGAAGATACTAAAAATATTTAAATCGAATCCATTGCTGTTATCCAGGCAAACTAATAAACTGTAAGTTTGAGAAAATTTCAAGTCTCATTATTAGATAGATTACTGAAAACTACAGGATTTTATTTCTTAACATCGATAACCAAGTTTCATCTAATTCAGCTAAATAAGAAAATAATCTGTAAATGTACTCCACATGTGCTGACAAATCATTGCCAGCAAATTTACTCCAAAATCGCTAAATATTTGCAAAGTAACTAATAATTATACTGCATTTTTCCTACAATGCTATAAACTTTGTAAAATTTACTAAAAAAAAATTTTGCTAATAACTTCTGAAATCTTTCTAAAAAGTCACATACAAATTAGCCGAAAACTTAAATGTATTGATGTGTTGCATTGCTAGATAGACTATTACTGCAAATCTCATCCAAAATACGTTGCAACTTAACTACATCTTTCCTGCAAATTTCCTGAAATTTTCCTGGTTATTGTAAACTTCCAGACTATTTCTTGTCGATTTACTAAATGTACTGAAAAATCACTCAAATTCCACAAATTGAGTAAAAATTATGTGACTGCTTTATCGCAATCTTGTCATAAATTTTACAAAAGGTTTTCTAGACAATTTGCTACAACTTTAGTACACACTGAATTCATTAAAAATTCACTATATTTTGTCTGTATGCTGAATATTTGCTCCAACGTTGCTAAAAATGTAATTACAAATTAACTAATAATGTTCATGGATATGGATGAAATAAATCTGGAATCTTTCGAAAACATCGCTACCTGCTTCCTGAGAGGTTCCATAAAAAATAGCGGAAAACTTACTGCAAAATTAATTACGATGTGCTGCAAACTTACTAAATTATTACTCGTTTAAAATGCCTTGCAATTTAACTAAACTTTTGCTGCAAACGTGCTACAAATGTGAATTTCGTGACTATTGCACGCGTGTTGACTATTTCCTATCCATTTTCCGAAACCTTCTAAAAAAACGAATCGTTTTATTACAGCTTGTTACAAAATTGGCTAAAAATGTATTGAATAGTCCTGAAACTTGGCTGATAATTTCCTGAAAACTTACTGAAAGTTTGCTAGACACATTTTGCTTCAAATTTAGTACTCATTAATTGAAGTCACTGTACACTAGTAAACCATCTACTCTAAACTTACTATTTTCTGTGGAAATTAACTGCAATTTTCGGGCGAACTTTCTGGATATTTACTGAAAAAGCTGCAAAATTTACCAAAAAGTTTATTGTAAATTCGCAGATAATTTTACTGTAATGTTGGACGTCTGCCAGATCTTTCAAAAAAATTATTGCAAATTTGCTGAAAACTCGCACAAAATTAGTTTTTGCACGATAGAACGATTTTACCTAGTTACCGCGTTTGTTGCCAAATTTTACCGTTCTACAAGGTGTTTCAAAAATGTCTGCCAAAATTTCTAGGACGTATAGTACATTGAAAAATAAGTGTAGTTTACTCTATAAAACTAATTCCGAAAATGCACTCCCAAGGAGCTACAGCCCCTAGAAGAAGACTCCCAAAAATGGTTTTTTAGCATTTTCTTCAAAACTGTTACTGGTAACTTAATGAAATTTGGCACAGGGGCGTAGTTTTTTATGAGAAATATTACTAATTTGTTACAATCTTTGTATTTTATTCAGGGGCGTAACTTACAAGGGGGCTGGAACGGTTCAATTACCATATCTTTTTTGTGGGTGGTTTTATCTAATACATTTATCAAAAATCTCAAACCTTGATTTATCTTACATAAAAAAGGTATTCTTGTTAAAATGTTTTAAAGTTGACCGTTTTCGTGTAATTTGCAGTTGAATGTTAACGTGTTTTTCAAGCTTTGAAATTACTTGTCCAAAATGCCTTCGAAAATCTTTTGAGTAGGCCTAGATATGACTTAAACAAAACATTTTAACAAGAATGCCTTTTTTATGTAAGATAAATCAAGCTTTGAGAGTTTTGATAAATGTATTAGATAAAACCACGCACATAAAGGATAGGGTAATTGAACCATTTCAGCCCCCTTGTAAGTTACTCCCCTAAATAAAATATGAAGATTCTAACCAATTAGTAATATTTCTCCTAAAAAACTACGCTCCTGTGCCAAATTTCATTAAGTTATCTGTAACAGTTTTGAAGAAAATGCTAAAAAACCATTTTTGAAAGTCTTCTAGTGGCTGTAGCTCCTTGGGAGTGCATTTTCGGAAATAGTTTTATAGAGTAAACTACACTTATTTTTTGATGTACTATACGTCCTAGAAATTTTGGCAAACATTTTTGAAACACCTTGTATAACGATAAGTAAAAAATTCGAGGTTAGCAGGTTAGGTTTTGCGTCAGTTTTGACTTAGATTGACGCAAAACCTAACCAGCTAACCTCGAATTTGACATAGACTTACAGTGTCACCAACATATTGTTCTGTGGTATAATGTCACATTTTACTGCCGTTTGAAGAAAAATACATTTCTATAGTGCAGAAAACGTCATAAGCATCACGAACGTTAAGGAATTTCCGATCTCAGACAGTAATTGCAGTCGTGGCTTCGCTCCTCCTCCAAACAATTGTCTTCAATCGGTAAAATGTCCTTACCGTTCTTAATACTTAATATACTATAATGTGCTACAAACTTGCTAAAATATTTCTGAAAACTCATTCAACATTCGTGGTGAAATAAACTTTTGTTGAAAACTTCATACATCACAAAGTTCCCAGAAATTTAATAAATATTTCAGAAAGTTTGCTAACAATTTCGTGGAAACTTACTGGTCAAGTTGCTTCAAATCTAGTACATATCAACTTAAAAGCCATTGCACATGAGTAAACTAATTATTTTTTTTCTGAGAATTAACTGTACTCTTACTGTAAAATCGATCAAGGCCCATAATTTTCACATATTTGATGCAAGTTTGCCACATGATTTGTGGCAACTCTTTAACAGTTTCTTTATAAACTCGCTGACAATGTACAAAAAAAATATGGCAAATTTACATTTGCCGGAAACTTCCACAAAATTATTGATAATGTGCTAAAACTTGCTAAAATATTTCTGCAAACTCATTCAACATTCGTGGTGAAATAAACTTTTGCTGAAAACTTCATAAGTCACAAAGTTCCCAAAAATTTAATAAATATTTCAGAAAGTTTGCTAACAATTTCGTGGAAACTGGAAATTTGCTGAACAAGTTGCTTCAAATTTAGTACATATCAACACCCGCTAACAATGAGTAAACTAATTATTTTTTTCTGACAATTAACTGTAATCTTGCTGTAAATTTGATCAAACCGATAATTTACACAAATTTGATGCAAGTTTGCCACATGATTTGCCACAACTCTTCCACAATTTCTTTATAACTTGCTGTCAATGTACAAAAAAAATTATGGCAAATTTAAATTTGCCGAAAACTAGCACAAAATTATTGATGATGTGCTAAAACTTGCTAAAATATTTCTGAAAACTCGTTGCACCCTAAATAAAATTTTGCTGCAAATTGCTAAAGATACAAATTTTCTGAAATTCTATTACAAGCTTGCTGATAATTTCTGAAAAACTTCTGAAATGAGGATGTATAATTGCTAAGAATTTGTTGCGTAGTATATTTTAATTTTTTATATTTAAGATTTATATTTAAAATTAGCTGCAAATTATCTGATCGTTTTGCTACAGTCTTGCCAAAAAAAATTGCCAAAAATGTATTGAATATGTCTGAAAACTCCCGAAAACTTACTAAATGATTGCTAGACAATTTGCTGCATTTAGTGCACATTAACTGAAAAGTCATTGCAGACATTGCCAATAATTCGTTGTAAACTCATTACCTATTTTTTTTCTGGAAATAAACTACATTTTTGCTGAACTTGCTGTAAATTCGGCAACAATTTTCCGAAAATTGTTGTAGATTAACTAAGAACGTATGGAAGTGTACTAAACGACTTACTCTTTTTCTGTGTTTTTCTGCAATCTCGTTAAAATATTTCTGCAAATTCTTTGCAACTCTACTAAACTTTTGCTGCAAATTTACTAAAGATATGATGCAATTTGCTGACCATTTGATGAAAACTTACTGAATGTTTTTTTTTTTTTTTTTTTTAATTGTTTGTGGGGTATCAGCTGCTTTGGCTATTAACCCCTATAAATAGTTCTTGCACTTGGTCTAAATTAGAGCGAAAAGGTTAGCTTGCTGAAGAAAGTGTATGAGAACAGCACTGTCTATATTTTTTAATTCTTCTCCCTCGAATGCCATTCGAATCCCTCGGTACTGGTTGCATTCTCGCAATATATGATCCACTGTTAGTGACACGCCGCATTCATTGCATATTGGTTTATCTTCGGCTTGTAATAAATGCTTGGAGGTTAGGCATGTGTGACCGGTTCGAACTCTGGTTAACACCACTTGACTTTTCCTCGATAAACCAAGGGGATATGAAAATCTCCCCAATTCAGGTAGAAACGTTTTGAGGTATGTATTACACTCGTTCCACCGATCTTGAACTGAATGTTTGTTAGACAATATGATGCAAATTTAGTGTTTGCACACACGCTAGCAATTTATTGTAAGCTCACCATTTTTTTCTGACATTTAAGTACAGTTTTGCAGCGTGCTTCCTGGATATTTACTGCAAAGTCGGCAAACATTTGCCAAAAAGTTTATTGCAGATTGGCTCATAATTTTAATGTAACCTTGTTACGAATTTGATAAAGTAGAGTTCCAAAAAGTGTAAACAAGTTTACCAAATGATTTACCTCAACTTGCTGAATGTCGCACAGAATGTATTCCAAATGTGCCGAAAACACACTGAAAATTCTTGCGACTTAATTGCACCTTGCGGAAAATTTGTTACAAACTCGCTGAAAATTTTCCAAAACTTTATACTACACAACTTTGCCAACAATTTTAATCAAATTTTGCTAATAAAATTGCTGCAAATGCTTTGAAACTAAGCTGCACAACCCGGAATCTGCTAAAAGATCAATGTAAGATTGCTAAAAATATTATTGGAACTTTATTGAGAATGTCCCTATGCATATTTAATTGAAAATGTTCCATACCAAGTATTATTAATAATCGGACATTTTTGAAATTCACCTTAAAATTTCCACTTACTGTAGTTTTTGACAAAAACCAGTAAACTTTTAGTATTTAGATATTAATGCTGTTAAATAAAATGTTCTCGGTCAAAATGCAACGCGTGCATAAAAAGACCTATGAAATATTTGCAAAAATTGTTGCACCGCTATTTTTTTTCTAACGAAAGCGTTTTTGCATGCATCCAAGAAAAAATTGCTGCAGAATATTTTTCCAAATATATCCGGAAATTTTTCAAGTATTTGTTATATTTCAACTGAAAATTTACTACAAATTATGTTATCTCATCGCTTTGCCAAAGATTTATTGAATTCTCTTAAAACCTTGGTGACAATTTCCTGAACCCTTACTAAAACTTGATCCACTTTACTACAAATTTAGTATACATTAACTGAAAAGTCACTACCCACTCGCCAGCAATTCATTGTAGTTATGCTGCGACTTTTACTGATCATAATCATATAATTATTCAACACTATAATGAACGAACCAATGAAAATTGTTCAATTTGTCAGAAACGGCCAATCAAAATTGACCGTCATTGAAAACACCTAATGTCACAGTGTTTTCACGCGAGCCCGATTGGTTTCAATGATTTCAATGTAGTGAGTAGCCTTTGACTGACATTTCACCAAAACGTCAAAGTCAAAGTTTGCAAATCAGCGTCGTTCTAAAAATAATAATCGTGTTGGAAGCTCCAGTATTGAATTAATAGTGGAAAACGTTAAAAATGTGTGCTGTCGAACACGGTAAAGGTTATCTACCCATATTGTTGAATAATCTTTCCAAATAAGTACCACTCAAGGCAAAACTTTTTAAGAGAATTTTTTTCGTCAACATGCAAATTATTGCAAATTTCCCTCAACAAAAACTGCTCAAATTCCACTCGACCTGCGGCCTCGCGGAATTTTTAACGCAGTTTTGGTTTCGAGAAATTTAAACGCAATAATTTGCATGTGAACAAAGAAAATGTTCACCTTTTGTGGTATTACCCTTGAAAATTCACTGAATAGTCGGTACACATTTACCCTAAAGAAAGATTGCAATAAACCGATAATTTTACTAAAATCTTGTTAAAGATGAATTGACAATTTCCAAAAATTTGATGCAAGTTATTCAAATGATTTCCCCTAACTTGCTGAATTTTGACATAAAACGTACTGCAAATTTTTTTGAAAACTTACTGCAACTAACAAAAAATTTAACCTGCTGAAAATGGCGGAGAACTCGCTAAAAACCCATTGCAATCTAATTACACTTTTCTTGCAGATTTCCTGAGAATTTGTTATAAACTGGATGGAAATTTACTATAAATTTACTAACAATGTTAATCCAATCTTGTTATTACAATTGATACAATAATTTCGTTGAAAATCTGCTCCACAGTTAAACATAATGAATTTGCTCAATGTAAGATTGCTAAAAATATTATTAAAACTTTATTGAAAATTTACTACAAATTATCTGATCGCGTTGCCAAAAATGTGTGCTGAAAGTTTTCTGGCAATTTTAATACAACCTTTCTAGTGCATTTTCTGCAAATTTTTTGAAAATGTATGCTAAAAGTTCAATGTAAGCTTGCTAGAACGGTATTAGAACTGTATTGAACGTTTACTTCAAATTATCTAATTGAGTTACTACTATTTGTTCACAAATTTACGCGAAATTTATTAAAAATGCGAATTTAGTACACATCAATTGAAAAATCATTGCACACTCACAATTTATTGTAAATAGAAGTTTTTTTAAAAATTAATTGCAGTTTTGTTGAAAAGTCGGAAAATTGCTAAACGTTCAGTACAAATTAGCTGAATTTACATTTGTCAAACGAATTACGGCAGCTTTTCTAAAATTTCTCGGTAAACTTGCTGGAAATTTTCCAATAACATTTATATAAATTTACCGAAGACTTACTGTAAATTAACAAAAAATACGTACTAGAAACTAAATATTTCTAAAATGTCGCTGAAGATTCGTTATAACCTAACTACAATTTCTTCAGAAATTTGCTAAAAATGTCTTACCAACTGGATGAATATCTTCGAAAAGTTTACTACAAGTTCTAATTTAATTGTGCTAATGTAATTGCTACAAAATCTTGAAAGTCTGCTGCACACTTGTGTTTCAAAGTTTAATATAAGCTGGTTACAAAATTATTAGAACTTTATCGAACATCTATTAGAAATTACCTTACTGCTTTGCTACAATTTGGTCACAAATTTACCGAAAGTTGATTGCATTTTTCTAAAAACTGATTGATAAATTTACTACAATTTTGTTTCGAATTTCCAGTTTGTATTTGTCAAACGATTTACAACAATTTTTCTAAAATTTCCCTGCCAAATTTCTGAAAATTTCCTAAAACATTTATATAAATTTACGGAAGGCTGTAAAATTACAAAAAATACGTACTGAAACCATTGCTAAATATTTCTAAAACGTCGCAACTGTGTTGTAACCTAACTACAATTCCCTCGGAAATTTGCTGAAAATTTACTGCCAACTGGATGACTATCTTCGAAAAGTTTATTACAAATTCTAATTTAATTGTGCTACAATAATTGCTACAAAATTTTGAAAATCTGCTGCACACCTGTCAGTAGTTTCCCCAAATTTCAGAGTTTAATATAAGCTGGTTAAAAATTTATTAGAACTTTATGGAACATTTATTGGAAATTATCTTTTTCTGAAATGTTGCTGATAATTTCCGAAAAATTTACTGAAAGATTTGTAGGCAAGTTATTGCAGATTTAGTACACATTAGTTGAAAAATCATTGTACAGTTCATTGTAAATAGTAAATTTTGTTAACTGCAGTTTTACTGCAAAGTCGGAAAATATTTTCCAAAAGTTTATGGTAAATTAGCTAATAAATTTACTACAATTTTGTTTCGAATTTGCAATTTGTATTTCTCAGACGATTTAAACGTTTCTAAAATTTCTGTGCGAATTTACTGAAAGCCTTGTTAAACATGTATCAAAAATCCCTGAAAATTCGTTGCTGAAAATTTGGTATAAGTTAATTAAAAATATTTCAAAAGTTTACTTCAAATTTTAATGCAATCTTGCTAAAATTATTGCTAAAAATTCTTGAAAAACTGCTGCACGCTTGTCAATAGTTTACTCCGAATTTGCTAAAAGTTCAATGTAACCTTGCTACAAGGTTTACTAACATTTACTTCAAATTATCTGGTTGCTTTACTACAATTTGGTCACAAAAATTCCGAAAGTTGATTGAATATTTCCGAAAGTTTGCTGACATTTCCCTGAAAAGTTGCTGAAAGCTTTGTAGACAATTTTCTGCAAATTTTGTACACAACAATTGAAAAATCATTGCACACTATCTAGCAATTCATTGTAAATAGTAATTTTGTTCTAACTAACTGCAGTTTTGCTGCAAAGTGGTAAAAATTTGGCAAAAATTTATCGTAACTAGCTAATAAATTTACTACAATTGTGTTACGAATTTGCAATTCGTATTTGTCAAACGACTTACCGCAACTTTTCTAAAATTTCTCTGCTAACTTGCTGAAAATTTACAAAAAATATATTATAAAATTACGGTAAATTAAGAAAAACGACACAATCAAAACATTGCAAAAAATTCTGAAAGCTCGTTAAAAATCCCTTGCAACCTACACACAATTTCCTTGCAAATTAGATGAAAGTTGCTACAAATTGGTTGAAATATGAAATTTGATTATCTCGTCAATATATTCGTTTGCTCAAGCTTTACCTTACTTATGTGCAAGTTTAAGCCTTTAGCTATTCTTATCAATTTATTCTTGTCGTCTCCACCAACACTCTCCCCGATACCTTTATTCTTAGGTTACGTCACTGATAACCCACATCTTGATTAATGACGCGACCAATTGATTTTTTATAGTCCATAAGTTAATATAAGCTTTAAGGTAGTGTCGTAAATTTTAACTTTACTTTGAATTTATTTTTAGACATTACATTGTGAAGGTATGTGCCAATGGGCCTACTCCTTTCAGGGCTTCATTTCAATCTTTTTTTTTAATTTTGACTAATTCGTACATAACGTAAATGTTCAATAATATTTCTGTCTTTGGTCATGTACTTCATAGCTGAATTGTCGTAATTTCATGACTATCACTTCTAGTTAGTTTGTTGATTGCTTTCGTTATATTCCTGTCTTCCGAATTTTAATTTTTTTCTTGACTGTGTCAATCCACATCTTTGGTGAACGATTCCTTGAACATACTTCCTCGATTTTCTCCTGAACAACCAACGTTTCCAAGTCGTTTCGTCTTGTCATATATCAAAAATATTTTAATATTCTCGGTCTTACAGCAATTGTTCCCGGATATTTAGTTTCTCCAATATCTTTAGTTCCAAAAGCCGTCCAGGGGATCCTCAGCATCTTTCTTCAGCACCGCATAGAGAATGCATGAAGCCTCTTTTCGTATATCCCGTTTAGCGCATTCAGAAAAGCAACGCGACTAATCTGTTTTTTGGTAGTGTTTGTTATGTTTCAATCCTTCCAAGTCTTATGAAGTTTAGTCATAGCAGTTTTTACCATTGCAATTCGATGCTTAATTTCTTTATTGCAGTTACCATCCTCACTGATATGTATACCTAAGTTTATCATTTCGTCCACAACGTGTTAACTTACCGGATGTTCAACACTTGTATTCGAGTTCCTTTCTCTTTTATAAATCTGCTAGTTCTGGAGCAATTTGTGGTTCTAAGAAGTTACTAACGCGTTGTAGGAAAACTGTTAAATTATTGTACTCGTATGAGAAAGAAGGGTAAGAGTAATTGCTACAGTTTGAGTCGCTTCTGTTTTGTGGATTGGGGTAAATATAGATCTTTTACTAGTTTTACAGTATATGCTGTTTTTTCAGGAATTACATATACAGGCTGTTTCTTAAAAAACGCCGCAACCCATAACTCCGTTGTTTTAAATTTTAGACCCAACAAACTATATATATTCTTAAATGCAAGACAAGAGCTACCTTTTGACATCACCCGTTCGTAATATCTTTCAACTGTTTTGAGCAACGATGTTCAACTTTTTTATTTTAAATGGAACATCCTGTATATTTTTAGATACTTGGATTCAGGATGAAATTCTGCATGCAGTAATATGCTTCATTTGTTTTTTGGACACTTAGAAATGTTTAAAATAATTTTTTAATATTGCATGTAGACAGTCGTACAGTATCATAAAATTTTCAAGTGTGCCGTGGAAAACAATCAGAATGTTGAAATATTTTATCTAACACGTCCAGAAAACGAAGAAATTCTGAGGCAGAGGATTATCAATGCTTGTAGCGAAATACCTCCCAATTTGATATTGAATGCGACCAATGGAGTAACTAGATGTCAGTTGTGTGTTCAACAAGGTGGCGGTCAGTTTGAGTAATACTTGTAGATACGTTTTGTAGTTTTGTTTAAATTTGTTTCCAATAACATATTTCAATATTCTGATTGTTTTCCACGGCACACTTGAAAATTTTATGGTACTGCACGACTGTCTACCTACAATATTAAAAAATTATTTTAAACATTTCTAAGTGCCCAAAAAACAAATGAAGCATACTACTGCATGCAGAATTTTATCCTAAATCCAAATATGTAAAAATATACACAGTGTTCCATTTAAAATAAAAAAGTTGAACATCGTTGCTCAAAACAGTTGAAAGATATTTACGAACGGGTGATGTCAAAAGGTAGCTCTTGTCTTGCCATTTAAGAATATATATAGTTTGGTGGGTCTAAAATTTAAAACAACGGAGTTATGGGTTGCGGCGTTTTTAGGAAACAGCCAGTATACAGTCCGGTTTTGGTCTCAGCGCAAAATCATTCCTTCCAACGCTCTAAGATCAGTGGCGCGCCCTTATAATTTTACGCGGGAAAAACGAATATACAGCTTATAATTCTGTCAGTCATTCTGTCGTAGCATGTTACAGCGCATTGTAGCTCTCTTGGTATGATAACTGGTACTCCTCACATGTAGTATTACAATTTATGTAAATAAAGTCTTCACTCCCTTACTAGTAAGTTTCAGTATTTCAACAATATATTATTAACTTCATTTTCAACGGTATTCTTAAAAGCATTACCTTGGACATTCGAACTGGCGATTTTGATTTTGCGTAAATTTTATTTGATGAGTATTGTCAACTGTTCTCATAGCGTCCCTCCGGAGGTCCGATCCAGGAAATATTTAAACTCCGGACGTGTTTTACCTTCAGGTAAGGCATGAGTTAGTCATATAAAAAGATACCCAAGGTAGTATCCAGCTACTTTTTTCAAGGAGGGCGGAGTATATATACAGCGGAAATAAATACCACTAGCCGTCAAGTCTGCAATAAAAACTTCGGGGTCATAAAGAGCAAGAATTGGTCAAGAGACGCCGAATAGAAGCAAAAGGATGGTAGCTAGTTGAAGGCTTCTCTATACCCGGCTGGGATATCTCGTAATCATCAATTCCCATACACACAAGTTGTAACCGTGTCATTCGGGTGATAACTGCCATATGTTCAATTTAGAAATTGAAAAGAAGGCAAACACTTTTTAGAATTATTGATTTCATTGAAAAACAATTGTTATTGAACTTATTCTCATCTGCAGGATGGCAGTTTTGGGGTTATAATCCGTCGTTTTCCATTCGGGTCACTATTATCAATTCTTCGTTTTAAAGATGCAGCTTTATTTCTAGTTGCAGTTCTGAAAGTCACTAATGAACAAGTGGAACAACACAGTTATCAATCTACTACATAACAAGGGCAATATTGCAAACTTAGAGAACTACAGGTCTTTTGCCGCATCTTTACAAAATCTTCACCAAGATTATTATGAAAGCTTCCCATGAATACTAACTTACTTTCCAACAAGGCTGACCACCTTTCTGCATTACTCGTTCACACGGGTCCTCCGAGTTAATTGCAGGCGTCCCCTGGCGATGCCTGCACAGCTGCAACGAAGTTCTATGGTTGTCCTCGTTGAATCGGCACTTCCTTCAGGTTCAACATAGCCCGATGACCTCGTGATGCGCCTGTGCTTAGGGACTACCTTTGAGTAACCACTATGTGTCGGACGTTTTTCTTGCTTATCACGAAGATTATATTTCCTGAATTTATTTACAGTTTCTGACTTATTTAGTTGCGGCCTTTCTGTCACGCATGTATTCACTCAATAAAACAATAAATTAACATTTTTACGGGGAAAATTGTATTTATTTTTCCCCAACTTGGGAAGTACGTACAAGTGTATTATACTACATACCATTCACTTTATTTTTAAGATGTTTGAATTATTTAATTCGCATTAAATAACAATTAATATGTACTGAGCTGGTTTGTAGGACCCCATAATTTAGTATCATTACATAACATTTTTCCCTGCTTCTTGTGAAGGCTTTCTCAATTCCAGCAAACATAAAAACACATAGAATCAGTCCAAATTAATGGACCAACATAAGGGGCTCACATGCCAACATCCGCGAAAGG
>OW679200.1:42888974-42921076 GCA_940337035.1 Agriotes lineatus | reverse complement strand
CAAGCTATGCGTGAAATAAACGTTTTTATCGGGACGTTTCGGCGCGTCCTGAATAAAACATAAGAAAATCTTTCATCTGTCATCGAACTCGTGTAAAAAGGGAGCTTAGACTCATTTGAAAGTTAGATTAGTTTCCCGGCGAGCAAATTCGGTTAATTTGCGCAGCTAATGCCGAGTTCTTAGTGTAGTCTCAACAACGGCAATTAGAACGGCGTAATGGAGCGAACCGGCAATTTGTTGATTCGGCGCCGTTGCGCGTCACTTTTTAGACGCCCGCCGCTAATCGCGCCGTAATCGAACCGTAATTATTTATTTGGCCTCGCAATTACGCCACTTAACCGGCACTTACTGCCGATTAAATATTTTCTTCGATATTCTAATCGGAGGAAATGTATTTGTGCACCTAATTAGATAAGCTGAGTGCTGCAGCAGCGGTGCGAATAATTCGCGTCTCCGACTCCAGTAATTATGCGAGTCTGCGCCAGGCTTAATGTTGTGAAGTTGTGGCGTTTACGGTATAATTAATTCTGTTTTGTTTTCGTTTATTTTAAAAAAGTTATATGCATGCTGCTATAGCGTGTACGTACTCACTTTTATTGCTATTTCTTACGTGCTACGAAAATATCTCACCAACAACAAACCGGAATGCTTCTTTCTGCCTTTAAAGTATTTGCAACGAAAACAATGTTGTTCCTGCTTTTGAACAAAGCAGGTTTGAATTATTCTATTTGTCTGATGACATTGAAGTTTTTTAATAGGAAATTGTACTGTCTGGAAAACATCGCTGGAGAAAAACGAAATAACTGTTTATAGCTGCCCGTTAATTGACAATCTAGACAATTTGCGAAGTGTTTTGGACTGAATTATAATTATAAAAATTTTAAAGTGTGCAATTTTTAGTTCTTTACAAGGTAGCAAATAATGGAAGAATATTCGTGAATTTTCATTAATTTCCTATTTGCTCTTGGAAAAATAAATCAATTTCTCTAGCTTGACATAATATTTGTATTAAATCACTTAATTGAATCTCATAATTTCGAATCTTTAGCTTCGGTTTTACAATTCGCTAGCTATGTCTTATATATTTCGAATTTATCTCAATCTCTCTTAAATTTCGCATTTCTTCTTTAAAAATTAGAGATGAAATTGCAAATGATAATGTTTTTGCTAAAAAAATATCCGACTTTGTCATCAAATATTTGATTTCTACCCCAAGTAAGAAACTTTATTTTGTAAAATATTGTGATCTTGTCAAAAATTCGTAATAATTTTCAAAAATATCATTTCATGAAGCTTCCGTGCTCCAATCGGACTATATGTGAATGTAAAACGATATTACAGGCAATATAGATTATAAAGGGTCCAGCAACAGGTATGACCTGTTATTAGCAATCTACTGCAAGAACAGGAAAGGATAAAATAAAACAATTTTTTTAATAAATAGTAACTTTAATATATGCAATTTTAATTCCTAAAGATAATTTCATTGAGGTGCCCCCCAAGGACTTCTAAACACTGTTGCAATCTACTCCTGAAATTTTGCATAACTCGCTCCAATAATGCTCCATCAATAGCCTCTATTTCTTATCCAATGTAGTCTTTAAGATCGCCTTTAAGACGCCTTTCAAAGACTTTGTGTTTAAGATCCCCACAAGAAAAAATCGGGTGCCGTCAAATCGGGGGAATTTGCTGGCCATGTTATGTCTCCAAATCTCGATATCAGCTGATTTGGAAACATTTCCTGCAATGCATTCCTACTTCGTCTTGCTGTGTGTGCTGTGGCTGTGTAACAGTTTCATTATTTTCTTCGTAAAAGTATGGTCCAATTACCCAAATGATGCAACACCCCACCAAACGGTGACTTTTTGATCATGATGAGGTTTTTCATGAAGCTGTTGCGGATTTGTCTCAGCCCAGTAGCGGAAATTTTGCTTATTGACATTTCCGTTGAGGTGGAAGTGAGCCTCATCTGTCATGAGCAACAAATTTAATTGATTTTCGTAATTGTCTAAAATTTCTATAAACTGCCTGCAGAAAGTCACTCTAGCAGGTTTATCCGCATCGTTTAACTTGTGGACGACTTGAATTTTGTATCGATGAAAACGTAAATTTCCATGTAAAATTCTTAGCAGACTCCTTTCAGAAATTTTCAAGGCAATTGAATGTCTGACTGCCGATCGCAATGGACTTCTTTGTATGGCTTGCTGACTCGTTCGATATTTTCTGGTGTCCGAACTGTACGTATACCTCCCGTAAAATTTCGACCCAACATTCCCTGTTGCGTCAAAATCATTTGCCCACCTTCCAATTGTTTTTCTTGTTGGAATTTTACCATGTCTTTCTATGTTAAATTCACGTCTAAAACGCCTCTGAGTTTGCACTACTGACTGCGTCAGTATAAAGCTTTTCACAGCAAAAACGCGTTGATAAATCGAAAATTTATCCATTGGTAAGAAAACTTCATCTATTGACATAAAAACTTATACCAATTTGACAACCAACAAAACATTTTGTTTTCCACAGAAAACTACTCAAAATGGGTCATACCTGTTGCTGGACCCTTTATAAAGACACAATACTTCATTCCGCATACATAAACGTATTCTGTGTCTGAGTGCGTGCCTGCCTGCGCATGTCGCTTTTAGATGATCATTAATTGGGCTTACTTCATCCGCGATCAAGCTTACCTTCTTATGTTCAACCTCCTGTTCATAATACAACGATAAACGTGTGTGTTACGTAACATTTCTGGCCGAGCGATTAAGACGTCTCACTAAAAATCAGACTCCCTCTAGGCTCGAATCTTACCTATGCGATATGTTTTATTGGAAACAAATAAATGTATCTATTTTGTAAATAATTCTGTAGAGCCCCCGTTAACCGTTATGCGATCTATAAAAAAAATGTTTTTTGCTGTAACTTTCTTTTTTACAATTTAATAATTTTAATGAAAATAAGACCACCTATGTGATGGGCTAAAGAACTAGTCACAATTAATTACGTAAAAGTGTGTAGAGGCACTGACAAGGATCGAGTCATCATTTAGATAGATTATTATTTCGGCATAAGCTAAAAATAGCAAAACAAGTAAACGAAAATGAGCTCGAACATAGCATATAACTTAAACAGCTTTCAAGAAGATTCGACAAAATGTTAAGCTTCAAAGTGAAATTTACTCAAACGCATACCGATGTTGAAAAAAGTGTGAAAAATTAAAGAACCGTGTATGTCAAGCCGCTAAAGAAGCTTTGCGATAAAAACAATAGAGAGATAGGCAAAAGAGGTACTGGTGAAACAATAAGGTGGAACCGAAAATACACGAAAACGAACAGGAAATGCTGAAGGTGGGAAGTAATAGGTACGCTGGAATAGAAAAAGTCATTAGTAAGAAGAAGTAAAAATGAGACACTGGACAGAAAATCTGCCGAAAGAGAGACATATTTTAAAGGGGCACCAAACCGCAGGAGCTTGGAATGAAATAGAATGTATAAAAGATATAAACAAGACCAAAATATCTTTAACCATTATAAAGGAATAAATGTCGTAATATAAAAGATTATTAATAGTAGTGGAAATATGTTTCATTAATACAGTGCAACAGAGTAGTAGGCACACTGCGGAAGCAGAATAAGTTGAGGATACACCTAGAATCGAAGCAAAAGAAATTAGCAAAAGCGCTCAAGAAGACTAAAAATGAAAAATCATCTGATTCTGAAGATATCTTAGTAGACCCTTTAGTATTAGTATTAACTGACATTTTCAACGTTTGTTCAGCGGTGATACACCAAAAAAAGTATAAGTTGGGAGTATATTTATTCCAGTAGTGGTTCGTAATAAATGTATTTGGGAGGCGTTTAATTTTTAACAATAACGAAGCAACAAATAAATAATGACTACATTCCGTCGATATTTTAATCTAAATATAGCGATAATCTATAATTTTAATAACCAAAAAGGAAACGTGATGTGCACAGAACAGAAAGCATTCAAACACAATACGAAATGTACATAAGAGTTAAAAAACGAAACACGAAAATAATGTTTTTAATAATAGAATAACAATTATTGCATTTTACCGTCTAATTTAAATGATTGACATCTTTAAATCCTAATCTTAACCAGGTTTTTCTCATTTCTTCATAATAAAACAGAACATGTGGAAACAACAGCATTTAATGCATCACATCCACAAATCCATTGGTTTTTCTTCTAAATGTCAATAGAAAAATTGAAAATTACGAGTTCCAACTTTATCGTGCTGGTTGATAGATTTTTAATACCGGTGTATTTTAGCCATTTCAGCTAACGTTAGGTTTATAAAATGACAGTTGGGAATATTAGTTATGCTATTGTAGGTCCTTTTCTTAAAGAACTGCACGAAACAATCAAAATCGCTCCAGACATGCTCCGACTGCAACTGGCAATATGTAAGATCATCCAAACACCACCCACAACGATACAATAATTCTCTAATCCACCTTGCACATTTTTAATTGATTTCCAATGCCAAAGCTTGAACAATATTTCCAAGAAGCAATACTATCGGCGTATTGCATTTTCGGGAGCGCTATATTTGTAAATATTAAGATAAGGCTGCGAGTCTGCGGCGGTGGCGGCTCAAAACTCCTGAGCCCTCGCGTCGGGTTGAAACTGCTATGTCGCCGATTCGGTAGCGGTCGCTTTTTTGCCCGTAATTCCATACAAGTTCGGGGCTCAGATTTATCCTATGCACAATTATCGAATACGAGTATAATGGTAGAATACATGATAACATGTATTTTTAATTATAGCATAGTTACTTTTTTCTAATAACAGATAGGCTCTCGACGGCTGAAAGGCTCGAGCCCTTTAGCTGCTAAAGAGCAGCCACCCCTTATTTATTTTATAGATGAGAAAGACAACAAAGCAGTGATCGAATTACAGTGATTAGTTCTGTTGAACGCCTGTATGACGCAATCATAGCAACCACATTAAAAGGTGAGCAATGTTCTGAAGAACAAAGTGGAAGATCTGGTATCGACAATGTATTCTACTTACAACAGTTTGTAGAAATAGCTATTTAAGTAACAAGGAATGTAAGGGCCTATTAACATTTGATATAGGCAAGTACAAGCCAAGGCAAAGCCGCGGCTTGTTGCCTGCCGAAAATGTTAATAGGCGATACATTCCGAGTTATCTTATTATATTTTTCCCGCTGCTTATCGAAATTTACCTAGATTTTTGAAAAAATCGTTTGGTTTGTCACCTGTCACCTAATACCTGTGAGTGTCACATGTCACATAAACATTTGCAATTATAAGAAAAACGTCTAAGTCTGCATCTTGTCTTGCTAATTTTATTATCCTAAGAACTTAATAATAATATTAAGTTCCGTTGTCAAGAGAAAGCAGCAATAGTATATTACTTTACAAGGGATGTAGGTAAGATTTACACTACCGAGGACCGCTTGATGCCTGAGTGAGCGAAGCGAACGAGGGTAGCAAGGTACATAATTTTTTTCACTACTATTATTTCCTTATGTAAAGTAAATGGTAGGCAATACCTGGCGTAAAATGATGACATTTGCTAAATTGTAGTAGCCTTATAACGCTGTGACGTTTTGTTTGACAGTTATAAACGCACTGTGAAAAATTCTTGGAAAAAAATGTGTGAATACGATAGCGAATGCTGTTTTGTGAGCTATGTGATTGTATTCTGATTAAAAATAGTACGAACGATAATGGTTTTCTTCGTGTTAACCAAATGGCAGACATGGCATCTTATCAGCTGTAATACAAGGTGGCGCAAAAGTCCTGACTCGATTTCCTAAGGCAGTAACTTTGTTTATAAATGAAAAGAATTGGTTCTGTTTGTTGATTATGTTTATTTAGACGTTTAAAACTGTCCCGTATTGAGCCAGTCTCCTCGAGGCGAGTGGCTAGACGCCACAGTGTTTGCACATTTGATGCCACACGACCAGGGAATCGACAACAAATTTCACGTGGAGCCAAAAGCACTGACCGATTATTTGTCAAAAACATTGACACAAATTATTTCGCGTTTTTGAGGAGTATAGCGATCCATGGTTTGTCTATGTGTATTCTGCTTCTGTTTGCTTCACGAATGTCAAACTCGCGATGACATAAGATGCCATTTGCAAAAATGAGAGCATGTTCCGATTGGGTGATTACTTTTGCGCCACCTGTTACATGCGGGATATAAGTAATTCACTTCTCTAGGGAAGTAAGAACATTGTCAAGGAAACCGTAACAATTTTTGTAAATGTTTCCTACATCCCTCAAACTTGACAGTGTAAGGATCACTTACAAATAAGGTAGTGAAAAAACAAATATAATCACCGACTTACCACGTTTTGTTACTAAGGCTGTATCACTGACTTACATGATCAACAGCGGGAAAAAGTAATAATGTGAGGAACGGTGACCCATCTTATGTTTGTAGATCTAAAGAAAACTTATAATAGCCCTCTAGCAAAGCTATCACTTACACTTTTAGACGAAACTATTTCTAAAACTATGAATAAAAAAGATATATGATAACAAATAAAGATCCAACACAGTAAAACCTGTAACTTCGGTTGAGATAATACCGGAAATAAACCTACTATAAAATTTCAAGTAATTTCAGCATCTCAGCGTGACACTTATAAATAATGGAAATAGTAACGCACATAGAGAAGAATCGGACAACGTAAGGGTTCGATTGCAGAAACGTTAAGCTCGCTATGGTGGGGCGACAACGTAACTCAAACACCAACAGAAATATTTTTAAATCAGTTGTGGAATCTACGGTTCGTAACGCACAAGCCTTAGAGATAGATGCTGCAGAGTGCAGTCTCCAATGCGTAACCGATGAAGAAATAAAAAATCGAATAACACATTGGCACCAATATAATAGACACGGTAGAGAGAAAGAGTTGACACGATATGGTGACCTCAGAAGAATGATAATAGATCGCCAAAAATACTAGAGACGGAAGAAGAGAAGATCCAGAAATACCTGAATGAAAGTAGTACAAGCAGACGTGCGAAATAGAAGTCTAGATGATGAGAGAAACAGTTGGCGTGGTATAATCATCTCAGAAGAATGGCTGGTGATAGATGACCTAAAATATTCTTGTTGATGATGGTAGTGGCCAGAAGGACTAGAGAGGGAAAAAGGGAAGAGCTAGAAATATATGAATGAAAGGAGTACAAGAAGCCATGCAAAGTAGAAATCTTAATGATAATATAATCAGACAATAAAAACAGTTGACATGATGTGGCCATCTTAGAAAAATGGTTGATGGTAAACGGCCAAATATAATAGAGATGGAAGAAAGGCAAGACCAACAAATACCTAGATGAAAGGAGTACAAGAAGCGATGCAAAACAGAAATCTTCTAATCATACACCATAGAGAGAATGATGTAGTATGGTTTCTTCAGAAGAATAATTGATCATAACTATCTAAAAAGACTAGAGACGGAAGATGTCACGGAAGTTTTAGTGAAGTTGGTAATATAGGTCCGTCGATGGTAACACAAATAGGCTCGGCCGAGCTCAGCCTGGGTCGTAGGCTAATGTGGAACTTCCTCTTCTGGACCAGCTGGGAAGTCCTGGGCGCCAGGATCCTAAAATCTAAATTCCGAGCCTAGAGTCCCTGAAGCATCGGATACCAAAATGCTCAAGCTATTCGAACCAAAATAAAACCACTCAATACGACAATATCGTTTATTTCTATACCCTCGGCACTCGCCCCCAAATTGCAAGCGAAATAACAGACGTAACAAACTTGACCCTAGGAGTACGACATATGCGTTACGTAAAGGAACATTGGCGAATAATCACCCACACAAAAGATCCCTACATTCGTCAATATACATGAATATATATATATGCACTACAACAAATCAACGTACGAATGAATATATGCTCGTACTAAATCAAATTAAAGCACAAGTGAATATATGTACACACTAAATCAAGTTAAGGTACAAGTGAATATATGTACACATGAAATCAAATCAAGGTACGAATGAATATATGAACACGTTAAATCAATTTAAAGTACAAATGCATATGTTGGGCCTGACCTTGACCAACAGCTCGCAGCAAGCTGAAATACGGAAGCTAAAGTACGCGATTTGCCTTTCGCCCGCGTGGCTATTGGCAACAAATCATCGCAAAATTTAGTTTAACTAACAATTTCAAATCGACGTCCTCGAGCTCTATTAGCTATGCGTAACAGAAGCTAAGCGATAGCCTAATTACTTAGCGTGTGAACAAGAGCAGGTTTTTAGAGTAAGAAAATACCGCTGGGTGGGGCGCGATACATGTACATGTCTCGGTTACCGTGCGCGGTCTTGCAATTGATTTTGAATATGCAATCGTAAGCCTACCTAATAGAGAGCTCAAACCAACGATAACTCGCGCAAACTTTGAGCCAAACTGACACGAAATTAACCCTGGGGCGAGCTAATTGGTTTTACAAATATTCAAAGTAATTAATTAATTTGCTTAAGACATCTGCGCGCTCACTATTCTGATCGGCGTTCCCTAAAGCGAGTGTTCATGATGTACGCCAAACGTTGCGCAAAAAAACCACGGCACCAATCGTGTTCTCCTCAAACCGTGCAGTGCGTCGATAACAAAACAAAGAGCGGTCTGACCTTATCTCCAGTAAGCGGAAGATCCAACCTGAAGTCGGCGGTCGCTGCGAAGCTCAAGGGCTGCGATAAGTCGGTGCTCCCCACCGGCAGGACGTTCCGCCAACCCTTGGGTTAGGGGTAGTAAGGAAACGATCGAGGAGCAGACCACGATAACGGACAGTTGTGGCCAAACGCAAAGCCAGTTTGAACGAGTTCGACTGGACTCAAAATCCACAAGTAGCGATAAAAATGAAGCCCTAAGAACGGACAATAAAATTACCATAACGCAAAACCAAACCTCGCCCTCATACATACTATGTTGTTAGGCGGCTTCTTGTATCGTTTCGATATTCGGACTTCCCTGGTTCTCCACAATTGTGTAGTTCGGCGACGTAACCAAATCCAGCCGGAACTGTTTCTTATATTGCGAAAAACAAATCTTCACAATTCTCCAAACCATCGCAATATAAATATGCTAATTAGTGAAGCAGATCCCACATTTTGGCACTAATTATTCTCCACTAAATAGCTTAACGTCTCTCGCTAACTTTTCGGGCGAACAGTTGAAATCGAAAAATCCCAATTCTTCGAGCCTCGCGGAATTGCCAGCCGGGCTATCGCAAGCCACAGGCGCGCGAGCGGTCAGCCGCGCTCGGATATTCGATAAGCGCGAATACGACGGAGAAATTCGAATTAATTAACTAATCGAAGTTAATCGTTATAAAGAACAGAAAATCTAGATATGCCTGCATAGAAGAGGTACAGTCGTGTTCATTAAAGTGTTGTACAGCATTTGTGCTTTGTGAATATAGATTGAATACACAAAGTTCAATAATCGGTTCTATATATAAATATTTTGAAATTATATATCTTGGTCTACCTAGTTAATGCTACAGTGTGAGCCTTTGTTAAGTAAAAGCAAAACTACCAATAAACTTATAACTGTCTGTCTACAACATATTTTTGAACGCGACTGTACAAGAAGCTATGCGACATGGAACGGTTGTTAGTTGAACAGTTGATCATAAGTAACCTAAAAGACCAGATACGGAAGAAAGGAAGACTGAGAAATGTCTGGACGAAAGGAGTACAAGAAACCATGTGAAATAGCAATCTTGTTGATAATTAGATACCATAGAGAGGAATATTTGACCTGGCATAGTCACCTTAGGAAAATAGTTGATGGTAAATGGCCAATAATAAGAAAAGGAAAACTGAAAGGGCTCGAAATATCGAGACGGAAGGAGTACAAGAAGTCACTCGAAGTAGGAATCTTGATGACAATCACACACCACAAACAGGAACAGCTGACGGTTGATGATAGATGGTCAAAGAGACTGTATCCGGAAGAGGGGAAAACATAAATACCTAGATGAAAAGTCTACACCAACCATACGAAGTGGAAATGTAGATAATAATTAGGCATCATAAAGAGAAACAGCAGACGTGATATAATAATCTCAAAAAAATAAAGTATAAATTTTGATGATCATAAAATACCATAAAAAGAAACAGTTGACGTGATATAGTCACCTCAGAAGGTTGGTTAATGCTAGATAAACAAATCTAAGGAGTATACGAAATATTAGCTTACATATTTAACAGATGTGTCGTACAACATAATGAACTACCGCAAGACCAAAGAGGTAGAATACATAACACCTATACATACAAAGGGACGACGAAATGAATGTGTAATTGTTCGAGGAATTAGCGTGTAAGGAGACTGTATGGACGTATAGTCAGGAAAGGAATAGCAAGAAATAATAATAGTGGAGGAACAAAAAGCATTTACTGCAAGACGATTATGCAATGATAACATCTTCTCTGTAAAACAAATAACGGGAAAAGGAAATTAAAAAGCTAGAAATACATCTAATTTTTATAGATTTAAAGAAGGCTTATGACACGGCCCCAGTACAAAAAGTCTTCGAAATCCTCGATAAAACACTAGAAAATTGGAAAAGAAAATGTAGCTGTATGGGAATTCCTATAGGTGACAATTATATTTATTTCTCACTATTTGAAGTTGACCAAGGAATTATGGCGGGAGATTGGCATGGTATTAATATGACATTAATATGCTTATGAAGCAAATGGTGTGAAGGTAAACTATACAAAGATCAAATAGTTAGTAATTTGAGGAGATCTGCAGGTAGACCTCCAGGCACATGGAACAAACAAGTGGAATAAGACATGATAGCCAGAATTCTTCATAAAAAATAATGGAGAAACAGAAATGCTTGACGTTTGTGGTGCGAGAGACGGTTCTATATACGAGGGCTATTTTCTTTTCCACCTCCGATTTAGTGGGAATAAAAAACGAAGTCTTAATGAAATATTTATTGCATAGAAAATGTAAGCTCATCTATCATACTGTAGCACCAATTTTCGTATCCCTCCTCAAAGAAGGTTGCCGCCTAATCACTCACCCAACCATTCATGTTGATTTTCAGTTACTTCTTTAAACTATCTGCATTATTGTCTCACACAGCCGTCGCTCATAAACTGCACTCATCTCATGACTAATTTTTATTGCATTTGCCCTTCATCTATTTCTTTCGCCAGAAGAAAGCGAATTACGGGTTACGGAGCGCATTTCACACCTGACGCGCGTAGTAAGCCTTAAAACGCTTTTTTTCTGGCTGAAGGCTCAACGCTGAAGGGCATAATGCAGTCGAAGTTCATTATCAGATTAGTACTGTTTCTGAGCGACGGTTGAGTGCGGAAAAAATGCAAACAATTTAAACAAGCTGAAAACCAACCATGAGTTGAGTGACCATGCGGCAACCTTCTTTGAGGACGGCATAGAAAGACTCGTCCCACAGTACGGTAAGTACCTTAATCGTAATGGCGATAATTTAGAAATTTAGCTGAGAGATGTACTTACATTTTATATGCAATAGATTTTTCATACTCATTCTCGTTTTTTATTCCCACTGAATCGGAGGTTAAAAAATCCTTGTATGTACCAACTTTGGAGACGGAGAAAGGGAATACGTGGATGAAAAGGGTACAAGAAGTCATGCCAATCGGAAATCTTGGTGATAATCCGACATAATATGGTTGAATAATTAAATGATGATAGATATCCAAAGAGCCTAAAAAATGAAGAAGGGAATACCTAGAAATACCTGGATATAAGGAATACAAGAAGCCATGCGGAGTAGAAATGTGGATGATAATCAGACATCCTAGCAAGAAACAGCTGATATGGTATGATCACCTCAGAAAAATGGCTAATAATACATAAACAAAAAGTCTAAAGACGTAAGAAGGGACTATCTGGATGAAAAGAGTACAAGAAGCGAAGTAAAATCCTTGATGCTAAGCAGGCAGCATAAAGAGAAATAGCTGATGTGGTATAATCGTCTCAGAAGGCGGAAGGGGGGAAGCCAGGAGCCTATGCAAAGTAGTAATATGGTGTAGTTATATCAGATGAATGATGGAGGACAAATGGACAAAAAGTCTGGAGACGGAAGGAGGGAAGACCTAGAAATACATGAATGAAACAAGTATAAGATGCAAAGTAGAAATCGTGATGATAGTCAGAAACCATAGAAAGAAATAGCGTGGCATGGTCACCTCAAAAGAATGATTGATGATAGATGAACAAAAAGTCTAAAGACCAAAAAGGGAAGAATTAGAAATACCTGTATGAAAGTATCACAATAAGCCATGTGAAGCAAAAATCTTGATGGATATCCGACACCATAGAATGGAACAGCAGTATGGTCATCTCAAAAGAATGGTCGATGGTCAGTGGCTAAAGAAAGTAGAGGCGACGGGAGAAGGAAAAGCCTAGAAATACCTGGATGAGAGAAGTAAAAGCAACTATGCGAAATAAAAATTTTCATGTTAATGAGACAACATTGAGAACAACAGCTAGCCTGGTATGATCATCTCTGAAGAATGATTGATGATAGATAGGCAAAGGGGCGGAAAAAGGGAAGACCTAGAAGTACCTGGATAATATAATCAGACATAGAGAAAAACAACTAGCGTGGTTACCTAAGAAGAATGGTTGATGATAGCTGACCAAACGAGAGTAAAGACGAAAGGAGGGAAGATAGAAGTTCATGCAAAGTAGTAATATGGTGTCGTTATATCAGATAAATGGGTGATGATAAATGGATAAACAGTCTAGAGACGGAAAAGAGAAAACCTAGAAATACATGGATGAAACGAGTAAAAGAAGCCATGCAAAGTAGAAATCTTAATGGTACTCAGAGACCATAGAAAGGAACAGCTACCGTAGTATGGTCACCTCAAAAGAATGATTGCTGATAGATGAACAAAAAGTCTGGAGCCGAAAACGGAAAGAGCTAGAAATACCTGGATGAAAATATTAAAGAAGCCATATGAAGTAGAAATCTTGATGGATATCCGACACCATAGAAAGAAAGAGCTGAAGTAGTATGGTCACCTCATAAGAATGGTCGATGATCAGTGGCTAAAAAAACTAGAATCGGTAGAAGGAAAAACCTAGAAATACCTGGATGAAAGAGGTAAAACCAACCATGCGGAATAAAAATCTTGATGATAATGAGACAACATTGAGAGAAACAGCTGGCATGGTATAATCGTCTCAGAAGAATGATTGATGATAGATCGGAAAAACTTGTAGAGGCGGAAAATGGGAATACCTAGAGTATCTCTATAGAAGGAATACAAGAAACCAAGCGAAATAAAAATCTTGACGACAGTGGGGCACATACCATTTCAGAAGAAAGTTTGATCGATTCGTCTATTGGTGTTTGAGAGGAATAGCCAATAGCTGTAGCTGTATTGCTGTTTATTATACACGTATTTTATTCACATTTTTTTTAGTTTCTGCTTTATATATTGTTGCTGTTGGTAGTAGATCTCTCATTTTAGTTTTAAGGGAATTTTATGTTCAATATGAGCTTTAATTTTCCGTAAGCTACTTAGCCCTGCATGTTCCTGTGGATTATTTCAAGTTCTTGGTTGTTCTTTCCCAGAGTGATAGTCGCATACATATATTTTGTTTTACTGAATTCTGTTCTGCAGTTTGATGTAATTCGAATTTGTGGTCCGTTCGGTTTCTCATTATTCTCGAGAAGAGTTAATGTTTCTTTAAATTTTCGCCCGATCCAAATCTTATTGTACCATAGGAGCTTAACTTTTCCAGACAAAATTTTACACTGACCCTTACCAGGTATGCATTATCATATATAATGCAACTAGTGGGTTCTTGATTATAAAATAATCATTTCTATTTACACGAGATATATTGTTTGTCCTAAAACAATATATCGAGTGGAAACAAAAATGATTTGATAATCAAGAAGACACGAGTTGCATTCGGCTAGATTATATCACGAGTCAATAAACAACGTTTGTAAAGTTTATTTATAAATATTATAAGTACAGTTAGTGTGGTTGCTGTGACGATTGTACTTTCAGCAGATAACGCGATGTTTGTGAAGTTATTTGACTATCAGTTATTAGTCAATAAGGTATATGACTATCACCGTTGCTATGTACATTGTACATTATCAAAGTACATGCGTACTATGTATTTTTACCGTTTTTCATTCGTTGATGTTATAGGGAGTGGTATAATCTCTATAATAACCACCCTGACTTCTATTTACCAGATATCAGTAGGCACTGACCCGTATTAACTTATCTTATAATTAAATAGTCTCTTGCATTAGAGCACATAGCTTTGGCGGCCTGATTTAATATTCCGGGAATTGCCGCAAGATTCCCTAATATTCCTTTATATTCCCGAAGGCCTCCTAAAAACGCTGAGATCAATTCGGTTTTTCTCAGTCGCCGCGCATTCGTCAAATTAGATTACGGCTGCTTCCGAAGATAATTAGCTCTAAGGCCGAAGATGAACTCCTTATCCTGGAAACAGGGGAAGCGGGTTCGGGCCGGAAACGGGGCATTTATAACGAGGCGGAAATCCAGCGCGAGCGGAAGCAGCCATTACGCGTTATCAAAAATACATGGCGGCAATATTTCAGGCGCTGAAGGTGGCGAATGCTGCAAATGCGCCCATGATGGCTGAACGCGCTGAAAGCAACTGCTCTGATGTAACACGTCGAATTAAGCCCGACTGTCACTCGCAGACATAATAAATACATTCGCAGCGAAAAATCGGTTATGAGCGACAGGCTTTGTTGTCGAGCTTGTCCCCAAGAGTCCTCGATTTGTCTGCGGCGGCGGTATTGAGTTTCTCGTTATTTGCGCCGATTTCGAACAGCTTTTTTCACTTACTGGCGTGATTCCGCGCCGTTCTCGATTCGTTTGCGTTTTTATGTGCCGCACGCATTCTTTTTTCCATTCTCGTGTTTTAGTTTTTAGTCTCTGCCTTGGAATTTCACCAGCGATTCTATTGGATTTCTGCTGCGCAGTTACCAGAACGAAAGTGTGAAAGTTTTGTCTGCCCTACCATAGAATGCTTTCATTATATATCCGTTTGATACAAGCTTCCCGTTTAATGTTGTATATAATTCTATTCTACACTTGCTACAATTTGCAGCCCGCGAAAACCCATATCGCTGAAGCTCTTCGTGCTCTGGTCTGGAGAATACGATTTAATGTGATTTTATCCCCTATTTCTACTACCCATAAAGATGGCAACGGACGAGAACAAATGAATGGACCTAATGCTACATCTATGCTGTGTAACAAAGAATGATGTAATGACATTCCATCTTTATTACACTTTGAGACAGAAATACACCCAGCGACAAAACGGTATAGTTTTTGTTCACTTAGTATCTTCTCTCCATTTCCATACCGTTTGCTATTTTCCAACTTTTCTCAGTTCGCTCTATGACATCAACTTATCTTCATTTCTGATCACGTTCCCCATCCATTTTCATTATTTTTGCTTTTGATGTTGTCCATTCTATTTATTTACGGTCTTCCAGTTTTATTCATATTATCTTCCTCCCGTTGTTCTTTGATAGACGTTTAGCTCATGTCATTTGTTTTGTTCCATATGTTGTTAACGACAGTGTATAGTTACTGTTAGCACATAGGTACATACTCATTCTATTTTTTAATTTCCCATAGGCTGCCCATCTTCGGCGAATTAGTTAATCCATATAAGTGACTTTATCTCAACTAAAACAAAAAACACTTCAGATTAAACAAATCTATGTACTGTAATCAGAAACACTCAGCTGACGATATTTGGTTATGCAAAATATCAAAATCGAATTTACTTACGTCAACCAACCGTATACAGTCCTCCTCAATATTGTTAAACTCGTCTTCTAACACCAACGTGAACAGCTATGGCGATATATCTCATCGTCTTACATTTATTTCCCTTTATTAGGAGCTTGTACACATTTTCATAAAGTTATACTTGTATTGTTATTCTTTTACAAATGTGTGTATAGGATTGGTGTATCTATACTAGATTCTTGCATTTTTCAAAGCTTGGAGTGTTTCTCAAAATTTACACTATATCGAAAGCTTTTCTGTAATTAATAGAGCTTTTCAGTAAGGCTATTAATTAGCATTCTCGATAACACCTTGGTAGCACACTTAAAAGCCTTCGAAGTTTACCTTGTAAATTAGTATGACCACTAGCTGTAACCGTGGCGTATGCCGCATTTAAAATGTAGGACTACTGCACAGTAGATCATTATCACAGAAATAATAAGGGTGTGTTTAAACGGAGCGTGTGGGCGATCGTGGGTCCCGTTCAGTAAGGTAGTAATTAACCCTCCTTATTATTAAATGATATGTACTTGTGTTCGTAGTTAAAAAATCTGGTATGATACACTCACACAACTTCCTTTTACAGTGATCTTATAATTAGTCAAAAATTTCATTTTTAATTTTTAACCATTTGTTAAAAAATTTTAAAAATTACAAATTCTACAAAAACGGTACAAAATCGAGTGTTAGTTGAAGAGACAAATTTTCTCTAGAATTTTAAGGTGAATTCAAAAATGTAATAATATACCGGGTGTTTTATTTAAAATAGGAGTTAATAAAAAAAAATAGAAAAAAAACAAAAGAAACCCACTTTAGAAGTATTCAACTGGAAAATCACCTATCTCACATCAATACACATTAAAAATGTAAGAAAAATGTAAAATTTAAAAAAAATCGTTAGAGCCGTTTTTGAAAAAATCGAAAAAAACTGAAAAATTACAAGAGTAAACACCTACTTCCGGTTATGCGATTTTCTTCAAAAGCTTGCTGTCTCATCTACATAGTACACAAAACTTATATATGAAGTTTCAATGCCATACCTCTTTTCGTTTTTGAGATATTCTGTTCACAGACACACAGACACACAGACAGACCAATGAAAAAAAATATGTTTTTTGGGATCAGGGGACTCTAAAACGTGAAGATCTGTTGAAAACTCAATTTCGAATTTTTGGGGTGAATCCAATACTTCCTTTATAGTAGTAAAAGGAAGTAAAAAACAACCAATAGGCATAATAATTAATTGTTTTATGTGATAATATCCCTAATAAAAGTAATGGCACGTTTGTTTACAAAAACCCGAAAATAGTAAACCATTGAATGAAGCCTTTGTACTTTTGCTGGTTTAACACGGCATGTAGTGTTGTGCAATATTTAAGAAGTATGATGGAATTTATCAATGCAGCAGTGATTATTATCTAAACACTTAGTATTATACATATTTACTGTTCCATTTGTTTCTCCATCTTCTTATACTATTACTTCCAATTTCGAGTCTCATCCAATTGGTTTTCCAGTTTTTATAAGCTTTTTGGGATTTTCTTCTTCTTCCTCTTCTCCGGATTATTCTTTTTCTTCTTGCTCTTCTTATTTTAATGTATTGACGTCAATAATTTACTGTTTATTGTTGGTACTTTTTCATGGTCATGGTCTTTTTCTGCTAGTGCATCAGTATTTATTGACGCCAGCGATCAAATAAAGTTGTCTATTTCTTTCTTTATTTGTGGTAAGTGTTCTCCTGGAGACCCCATACGCGGTCTTCTACATTTCGATCGTTGCTCATATGATGTCTATTGCTTTTATTGGTGGTACATACTTCTTCTAAGTTAACGTACAAAAGTAAGAATGTAGCGAATTATGTAGTAATGACGTTAGCGATCATATAAGGTCTTCTACTTTTTATTTATTGGTGGTACTGCTTCAGAATCTTCTTCTTGTAGTGCCTTATATTGTATTGACGTCAGCAACCATATGATATCTTCTACAGCTTTATTTATTAGTGATGCCTCTTTAGAGTTAGCGTATTTTTGTTGTTGTTGTGCATTGTCTTGCATTGCATATTTCTTTATTAAACGGTGTTATGTCTTGTTCTTGTAGTGACGTATTTTATATTGACTTTTTTATTTATTGATTATACTTCTTCAGAGTTAGAGCCTACGTCACTGTCTAATGCCTTATCTTGCATTGACGTCACCGATCGTATCAGCTCGTCTGCTTCTTTATTTATTGCTGGTAATACTTCAGAATAAGCGCATTCTTCGTATTCTACTGCCTTATCTTTTATTGATACCAACTATGTCTTCTACTGCATTATTTATGGGTGGTACCTCTTCAGAATTAGGGTCTTCTTCGTTATTAGATGCCTTTTCTCGTAAATTATTGATGGTCCTTATTTAGCGAGTCTTTTTGGTCTTATCGTATATAGATGTCGGCAATTATATAAGATCTTCGTCTGAGCTGAAATTTCCTTCTTGTAGAGTTTTATCTTGTACTGACGTCCGCGACAAAGTGAGGTCTTCTACTTCTTTATTTATTGGTGGTACTTCTTCAACGTTATACACTTCTTCCTCTTGTACTACCTGATCTTGTGTTGACGTCAGCGACCATGTGAAGTCTTCTAATTTTTTATTTATTGATGGTATTTCTTCAGCGTTAGAGGCTTCTTCCGCTTGTAGTGCCTTATTTTGTATTGACGTCAACGACCATGCGAGGCCTTCTACTTCATTATTTATTGGCCGTATTTTTCAGAGTCTCCATCGTGCTGTAGTGCCATATCTTGTATTGCCAGTAGAGATCATTTGAGGTCGTGTACCTTTGTATTTATTGGTGCCACTTCTTTGACTTAGAGTTTTCTTTCTCTTGTAGTGCCTTATCGTATCGCGTATTGACGTCGTTGAGGCCTTGTACTGCTTCGTTTATTTTGGTATCTCTTTAGAGTTAATGTCTTTTTCCACTTCAGGTGCCTTTTCTAGTATTAGCGTCAACAATCATATGAGAATTCTTCTAATCCTTTATTGATTGGTAGCACGTCTTCAGAGTTGGGATCTTCTTGTGGTAGCGCGTTATCTTGTATTGACGTCAGCAATCATGTGCAGTCTTGTACTTCTTTGCTTAGTGTTAGTATTTCTTCAGAGGTAGAATCTTTTTCTTGTAACGCCGTATCTGATATTGAGTGTCAGCGATAATATGAGGCCTTCTACTTCATTATTTATTGGTGGTACTTCTTCAGACCAGCAGCTTTCGTCTTTTTCTAATACCCTATCTTGTATTGAAGACAGCGATCATAGGATGGCTTTTAGTTCTTTACTTTTTGGTGGTACTTCTTCAGAGTTACACTCTTCATCGTGTAGCGCCTTACATTGTATGAATGTCAAATTCCTTATTTATTAGTAATACTTATCAGAGTTGGTGTCTTATTCTACTAGTAGTACCTTAGCTTGAATAGACATCAGCTATCATTTGAAAGCCTTCTACTTCATGGTTTATTGGTGATGTTTCTTCAAAGTTAGAGTCTTCTTCTTTAAGAGCTTTATCTTGTACTGACGTCAGCGATTATATGAGGTCTTGTACTTTTTAATTTATGGTTACGTTTTGAGAGTTGGAATCTTCTTCTTTTTTTAGCACTTTATCTTATATAGACATCACTCATCATATGAAGTGTTCTATTTCGTAATTTTTGATGGCGATGGTTTGATATTCTTCGCAATCATATGATGTTTTCTACTTCTTTATTTGTTAGTGACATGTGTTTAGAGTTCTAGCCTTTTTCGTCTTGTATTGACATCAGCGAGCATGTGCGGTCTTCTACTTCTTCATTTACTGCTGGTATTTCTTCAGAGCTAGAGTCTTTATATTGTAGCGCCGTATCTTATATTGACATCGGTGATCAGGTGGGGTCAGCGATCATGTGAGGTCTTCTAATTCTTTACCTATTGGTGGTATTTCTTCACAGTTACACTTTTCTTCTTGTAACGCCTTGCATTGTATTGACGTCAGCTCCCTTATTTATTATTATATACTTCTCATAGGTGGAGACTTCGTCTACTATCCATCCAATGGCGCTATAGCCCAATTGGGGCCTTGACTTTCTCTATCTTCCGCCTCCAACTTTCCCGATCACCAACTGCGACTTTCCAGTTGTATACTGCGAGCTTGGTTCTTGCGTCACTTTGCCTTCTTCTATTACTAGTACTTTTATCTTGCATTGACGTCAGTTATCATTTAGAAGCATTCTACTTCTTGATTTATTGGTGCTTCTATAAAGTTAGAATCTTCTTCTTCTTTAAGTGCCTTATCTTGTATTGACGCCAGCGATCATATGAGGTGTTATACTTCTTAATTTATGGGTGGTATGTACGTTTGGAGAGTTAGTCTTTTTCTTTTTTTATCGCCTTATCTTATATTCACTTCATATGAGGTGTTCTACTTTATCAATTAGCATTTCGGTCTTCTACGTCTTGTATTGTCTTATCGTGTATTGAATTCAGCGGTCATATGAGGTCTTTTACTACTTTATTTATGTCTGCTTCGTCTTCTGCTCGTGTCTTATCTTGCATTGTCATCAGAGATCGTGCGAGGTCTTCTACTTCTGTATTTATTGATGGTACCTTTTCAGCTGTAGAGTCTTCTTCTTGTAGCACCTTATCTTGTATTGCAGTCAGCGATCATATAGGTCTTTTTCTTTTTTATTTATTGGTAACACTTCTTCAGAAATGCATCCTGCTGCAAATCTGTATCGGTGACACTTCTCATAGCGAGAATTTTTCTTGCAGTGACTTATCTTGTATTGGCATCAGCCATCATGTAAAGACCTCTACTTCTATATTTATTGGTGGTACTTTTCAGAAATAGTCTTCTTCATCTGGTAGTGCCTTATTTATATTTTGTATTAACGTCTGCTATTATATGAGCTCTTTACTTCTTTATTTATCAATGGTACTTCTTCAGACTTAGATTTTTATTCTTCAAGTACCTTATCGTATAATGAGTTTCGCATTATTTCTGTATTTATTGGTAGTGCTTCTTCAGAACGAGCGTTGTTTGTCTTGACTTATCAGGCATTTGCATTATCTTGCGATTGTATGACATATTCTACTTCTTTATTTCTTAATGGAACTGCTTCAGAGTTTTCTTCTTGTCGTGTCGTTGAGTATTTCTTGTCTGTCTGTTTTTAAGGCTCCGTCTTTATTTATAAGTTTACGTATCTCTTTGTTCTTATCGCTTGTAGCTTCACTTCACTTTGTCATATCCATAGATATATGACGACAAATCGAATTTCGGATTCGAAATTCGCACAATTTTCTATTCAAACTCATGAAAGTGCTAAAAAGATGAGCACATTGGAAACCCAGCACCTGTGAATTCTGAAATTCCTTCGAGCAACTTAAATAAGTAATCTTATTAAAACTGCAGACAAATCTGCAACAATTTTATACTGTAAATTTTATCATTGTCAACATGTTGTTTTTCTTCAAGTGCCTCATTTTATATTGACGTCCCTATTACTTCTTTATTAATTGGTAGTACTTCTTCAGAGTTAAATTCTTCTTCTCGTAGTGTGTTGTCTTGTATCGACGTCAGCGATCATATGAGGGCTTCTACTTCTGTACTTATCAATGGTACTGCTTCATAGTTAAAATTTTCTTCTTCAAGTGCCTTATGTTGTTTTGGCCTCCGCGTTATTTCTTTATTTGTTGGTGATACTTCTCAGAACGGGCTTTCTTCTGCTTGTAGTGTCTGATCTTGTATTGACATCAGCGATCATATGAGGTCATCTACTTCTTTATTATTGGTGGTAAGTTTTCTTCTAGTCGCTTGTATCAACGTCAGCGATCAAATGAGGTTTTCTACTTTTGTATTTATTGGTGGAACTTCTTCAGAGTTATAGTCTTCGTCTTCTTGTAGTGCCGTTGAGTATTTCTTGTATACCCGTTATTAACGCCCCTTCTTCATTTCTAGCTAATTCCTGTATTCGTATCGCTTGTACCTTCACTTCACTTTCTGTTACTCATTCTTATACGATGACAAATCGAATTCTAACATATTATGGAATATTTCTTATTTGAGAAAAATCTGCACCAATTTTATACTGTAGTATTCATCATAGTCTACACGTGAAATAAGTGACCGCCCGCTTTACGTCGTACAATTTTAACAGCCAATTTAAAAATGCGCCGTTGGAGCTGCCGCCAGTTTTTAATTGCATTTTTAATTATAGCTCTAAAAACAAAATTCTGCTTGAAACACGTAAATTCTAACACAAAAACAAAAAACTCCTGCGTTTGGGACAGTAGTAATTAAGCAGCCAATAATTGTCAAAGCTAGCTGACCCAGTGCTGATAATTCGGCTTATCTAAAACTCTCCCAATTACAGTTGTTCTAATAACAGTTTCGCCACCTAAATAAAAATGTGTAATTACGTGTTATTAGCTGCTGGGTCAAAACGAGCCTGTAATTGGTCACGCAAGGCCATCAGGCCAAGGAAATTTCTTGCCGAAATATGTTTTTTCGTATTTTCAAGTGCAAATAAGGGGCCTTCGTCTTTCTACATAGTGATTAGTTGGCAACTGCACTTATCTTACTCTGTGATTGTCACTTTTTTTATAGTCAGAACACTGACGCAATTAGGCTTAAAATGTCCTTAAATTTCCAACAAATTGTGCTCTACTTTTAATGTAAACTTACAGAACAAGAAACCTGCATGTATTGATTGAGTCGGCGTCGTTAGCTGTTAGCAAGTTACTTAAATTTGCAATTCCACAAAGGGATGCATGAATAATGCCAGCGACGTAGTTGTAGTAAACAGCAGAATTCTAAAGTGTACTGTGTACTAATCGATTCCAACAACAAAGCAAATAACTAATCCAGCAGTGGCTAAATTGTATAGAATAGTAAATACTCGTGCTATACCTAAGTTGAAAGTATTTAAATAATTACAAAAATAATTATGTGCTAGCAAGATGGTGTTCCATTTTTTAGATGCTTACATTTTGTGCTACAGGCTCCATTCCCATTTTAATTTTAGAAATAAATGTGCAAATTGGCTGTAATACTTTTAAACAGATTCGAATAAAGCTTTTGCGACAAAAAATTTCCCAATAGACCGCAGGCACGAAAGGCGTGTTATTAAGGTTTTGATTTGCAACAATTTCCCCCAGTTCCCTGCAATGTAGGCTTTTGATGTAAAGGAAAACGCCCCAGCTGTTTTATTTTTCCTAATTAAATTAACGGATACTTTGATACAAATAAAAGCGTTTTCCGCCACAGAAGTATTATTTCTACTTCCATGCCCTTGCAGGCCTTAAAATTAAATTCTGCAAACGAATAAATTATTCCACGTTTCGAGTCGCCTAACGTAAAAGCTTTTTATGACAAATCTTCTGTATTAAGAGGCTAAAACCACCTCCTGAAAAAGAAATGACCGGCCAAATCTGACTGTTTGAGCTGATGTATTTATAGTCTAACGAATTCTTCGTTTCCATAAATCAGGCGAATCCACTCGCTTTGCTTAAAGCTCCGGATCAACTGTGTTCTAGCTGAATGCATGGATCTGAAATAAAGTGCATTGGTTATTTTTAGCTTACTTATTCTGCTTGATTTATAATTAGTTACTTTTCTCTAATTGTTGGGATAATGTAACCCCAACAAGTAAACGAATTATAAAAGACCAGAAGAGCATGCACATGGGATCGACGACTAAACATCTTGCTATATTCGAATAGTAAAAGTAAACGGCTCGAAATATTTCGCTTGTCAGTATCAAAGTAAGTTAGTGAAATTAGTGAAAGTGAAAAATTATTACGCCGAAGCATTACTGGATAGCTAAATAATTAAGTCGTTACAGGTAAACTGAATTTAGGACGAATACGAATGAATTTATTGGATGCTCATAGCATATCGAATTATTTCGGTAAGCATCTTTTTCTAATTGGTATTCTATTACTTCGATTTCATTTGTAGAAGCCCATTGTAGTTATTCGTAGTTTTCACTGGAGACCCAATTGAGTAATTATTTGAAGCAACTACCTTAGATATCTTCATTACATTTGATTAGTCAATTCTACGTCTGCACCTGCGAATTTGTACTAATTAACCTACTTGACTTTCAAGTATAGTTCGATTAGTTGAAGTACTCTTTTTATTATAATGAAATGTCTAGTTGGGGTGCTATCCTAACACCTAATCTAAAACAGTCACATATTAAATATTGAAAGGATTTGACTAAATAGAAGCGCTTGGAATCGATTCGGGCGAAGTTTATCAAACCCTAATTGAAGTGGGCATCAGCTGGTGCTAAAAATAGCCATCGAAGAGGCTGTCCCGGCCCCGTCGGGTTCGTCACGCAACTATAAATTGCTCGTGTACTGTTCTTGACAAATACAAAAGATAGCATAGATTAAAAAAATATACGAACTAAGTACAATTGGTAAACAACTGACGGTTGTTTACGAAATATAAATTATTAAACAAGTGTAATTGGTAATCGATTACTGGTTGCCCAAATTAAAATCAAACTAGTACAATTCCGTTCAACCAGTGTGCGACACACGCAGCTCAACAGACCGGGACACCAATTGTCGTCTCTTACAACATTGGAAAATTATTAAGAGCCTCCCAAAGATAACATGAAGAAAATGGGGCGGGGGGGGGGGTTATTTCCAAAAATCCTGAATACAATAGACAGGTGCAGTTATTCAATAATCCATAACACCAAAATACACCTGATTACGGATGCTGTGCGCGATAAATCCGTATTGCACACGTCACACTAAAAGGAACTCCAAACCATTTTACAGCCTCTGAAGTACAGTTAAGACTCCAAAAATATTCAAAATTGGGAAGCGGAAAACAGTTCCATTCTGAAGTTAATGCTCACAATTTTCGAAAAAAGAATGCCAATTTCTAAGACCTTGCAGGACACCAGAATCGATTCCCGTCGTGGAAAGTATAGCCTTTCTCAAATGGAATTGAGCAAGCTATGTTGTCAGAACAACTTCAAAGCAATGGGCAATATGCATGTTGTAGTGGAATCTTACAACATAGAAGAGAAGTGTTGGAAGGTTTGAGGAAGATGGCTGGGAAAAACAGGTTCCACCTAGCACAAGATTGGTAGAGATAGCGAGGATTAGGGGAGACATTTTCCCAGAAGTTAGACAAGGGCTGGGGTAGAAGAAGATGAAGCAAAGCATGCAAGTATACTACCAACCGTGGTTATATTACGGAAGGATATAGGCAAGGGTTTAGCGAAAAACAAGGTCAATTTAGGTCCGCAAAATGATTATATCCACTGCGTTAAATAGAGGATTGAGAACAGTCGAGCACACACATTGAAATAGATTACTTTCGTAGATCTAAAAAAAGATAGAGAATATACCAAGATATAACCTGTGAGACGCAGATGAAGAATATATGACATACATGCTACGTAACTTGAAAGACGAGTATGAAAGGGGTCAAATACATTTTAAAAAGAAAGAATGTGTGTGTGAGAGACCTACGCGTAGAATTAGCAACCAAGAAGGTTTGCACAGAATGCAAGTACCGGTAAAGTAGAAGGAGATATAGAGGATAAAATAATAAAAGAAGTACAGATAGTATAAAAACTTACAACTGCGAATTATAGACTGAACTATGACAAATAAAATAAGAACAGTGACAATAGATGAGATTTTAAAGATGAAGTTTATAGTATACACGCATGGATAGGACACAACGTGTTTTGCCTCACACAAATCATAGAAGAGACGGCTGCCACAACCAAAGACATTGAGATGGCTTGTATCGACTTGGAAAAAACCTATGATAATATCCCCGTTTATACATAGACGCAAGTAACAATTTTTGACATGCGTTTACAGTAATTGTTCATATTTGATTTGATCTGATTTGTCGGCCGTACTCTACCACGCCGGCCGTTGCGGATTGCTAGAAGGTTAGGGTTGTAGGAAGGATAAATTACACGTGGATGAGATAAAGATTGGGATCTGATCCCCCTTGCGTAATAGGAGGAGACAAAGAACCAACGTTTTCGTGGGCAGGGTCGCTTCTCTGAATTAGACATACCCTCTATCGGGATCGCAAAAGAGTGTCTCCCCGCTACCCTAATAGAGGAAGTGTTGGAGGACCCATGAAAAGGTGGTCTGATGATATTCAGCTGACAGCAGGCAGAACGTGGCTTCATCTTGCATAGGATAAAGACAATTGGAAATGAATTGAAGAGGTCCATCTCCAGCAGTAGAGGAATTAGAAGAAAGAAGAAGAAGTAAAGTAATACTATCAGTATATTTAAGGAAGTATTCGTTACTATATCATGCGTATACATTCTTTAGGGTAAGGTGTATTGATTTATTGGATATCCGAATGGTACAACAATAATTAATTATTGTGGTATTCTTATATTTGTTTATCTCATCTAAATGGTTGAGGTTAAATATTCATTTGCTGGACATGGATAATCCATGTTATCTACTACAGTCTTTCTATAGCACAAGTATCGATTATTTGAGTCGTCCATTTCATATTCATGTAGCTACCTGACGTAGAAGAAGTGTTCACCTAGTTAATATCTGAAAAATTAATTTAGTTGAAGGCATTCATGAACAACACTTCAGCTGAGTTCAGTGACAGCTTGGCTTCATGGAAGTCCATTAAATAATAATATGCCTGGCAATTTATTTATTCACGTGATTGATGTCAAAATATAAATGAAGTAGGAAATACCTATGTGACAAATATTTGAATAGTGAATTGGTTGGTGACAGGTGACAATACCGAATAGTACATAGTAAATTATGTGTCTTTCCATTAGATATCCACATCCCACTAAAATGATGTATGTATAAAGAATGTCTGAGAACGATTCAGTTAGAGTCGTCTTCTCCTAGGCCTCTCTATTCAAGGATCTCATCTACTTCATCCCTACATAATTTCCGTTATTTTTATTTATCCTTTTGCTACTATTCGCTCTACTCACATGCCCATAATAGCCTTTTCTCTTCTGTATACAGTATGACATCTGGGTTTACTTATGTTCGTTTTTCATCGTTTGGCAGTGCCTCGTCTTGTTATGCCATACTATTATATATTTCCGTTGCTTGTCACCCAGATCTCCGCACGGTACGTCATTATACTTTGTAGTATGGCTTTGTCTATCCTCGTCTTCGTATTCTTGTGCTATTTCCTGCTAAAAGCCTAAAAGTCTATGTGGGGGATTTCGCAGCGTCGTCGCTCCAGGATCAACACCTGACCACTGTAAGGCACCAGCACCCTCCGCATTAATACCTACGCGAAAACGCCACCCCCAGGTAACTCTTAAACTTACTAAATTCAACACTAATTGTAAAACAAGAAAATGTAAGCAAATGGCTAAACTAAAAGGTCAAGCTCTGGGGACATCCGGCCTACAGGCCAAAACCTATACTTAGCACGACGTCGAATGCAGCCGCCGTATGTGCTTACCTGCTAACTAACCACCTTCCGTGCTCCCCTGTATATTGGGTGGCATTTTACCAGCGAAACCAGAAACACATTTCCAGAAGAATTTATTATTTTCATAATGTACAACCCATAATTTGTAATATCTAGTTGAAAACATTATACCGTTATTATATATCTTGTGTTTTCCTTACCCTATATATTTGAGTTGAGTGAACGTATTTCTTCGATTTGAGCTAACCCAAGGTAAAAATTTATAACGCCCTTAGTGAGGGGGTAATACGTCACAGAGTTACGTATTTGGCCTATAGTTTCTCACATGGTCTTGTCGGTTTTTTAAACAATAAGACCGTGTCACCCCCCATTTTATGGCGGTGGTGTATTACTTCGGTTGGTTATTATATTTTTACATTTTTTTATCATTTCTACCAGAATTTCATCTTTTCCTAGAGTTTTGTCATTCTTCCTGCCTTTCCATGCACATATATCTTCTTATATGTTGAGTATATCTGTTGGGTGTTATTTCTTGTTTTCATTTCGATCTCTAAATTTTTTTCAAAATATCTCGTACTATTTCGTTTTATATTTTATATATCGTTTCTTTTTTAAATTCCAACAGATTATCTGATCCCAGCTTTACCTTTTATTCCCATTGTTGTTTTTGTTTCTACAACTTTTAAATTTTTTCGTTTTGTACATGGATTGTTACAAATAGAAAAGTGTTTTTTGCCAGTTTCGATCAAAATTACACGTTATTATTGTAGCAACAGCCTTGCAGCAGCTTACGGACATTCTAACTCAAAGAACGTAAACGTCCGGGAGTCTAGGGCCTTCCAAAGAACTCGAAGAGTATTGACATCCGTAGCTGCTCATCAAATGCAAATCTTAACAAATTGGGAAAGTAGAGACAATGGACAGCACTATATAAAAGGGTTGACGAAATTGGGTTCTCTCTCAAATGATCGGCAGTTGCGTTAGCGTTATTATGATCATTTCTTCATTTTTGTACTTACGTGCTTGTATATATTTGAGTATTAAATTAGTGTTTGCTATTTTACTTTGTATTTTATTTATTTCTGTATAAGTGCACTATTAATTTTACCGGAACTGGTGTTTTTCTACTTTTATGATAAAATGTTACAGCTTGCATATCGACTGACATAATGTAGCATTTAGAGCATTGTAAATTGTTTAAATATTTTTTGTTTGCTTCTTTCAAGGTTTTGATGACTTTGCAGTCATTAAAATTTTCAAAAAATTGGTCATCCATTTTCTGATTATTAATAACAGTTATTATTTTCGTCAGTTTGCAGTCAACTACTTGTAGTCGTGAGCTAATTAGCGATCTGCACCTTGGAAATTTGTTATGACTTTGCATTTTTATGGTTCTATTAAGAATTTCCCCCCAGCGAGTTTTCCAAGTAACTAAGTACACAATTATTCTATTTGCAATTTAAAGTACATATTTACTTAAACCTTGTTTGTTTTCAGAGCCGGAAACAGCGGTCAAGCTGGCAGCCCCAATTGGTAACGCGTCGCCTCCGGTTTTGTGGTGCTCCCGCCGCAAAACAGGTAAGAAAATCACACCAAACTATCATAAGGGCTCTAAGCCCCAATGCGGCATCCTAAACCCTCTCGACTTCACCCGCCAGCCCCGGCTCGCCGCAATAATGATCAATTCCTGTACCGATATCGGCCGAATCTGCCGCTAATGGAATTTTTGAGTGCCCAATAAAAAGACTTTCCGGGATTTTTTGCGCCAGGCGCTGCCTGCAATAATAAAGCTGGAGGGCCGTTTGGCGCAGAGGCGTACTCGCCTTTACTGCCGTGAAAGCACCCTTAGGAGTTTCGAGCTGCTGCAGTAAAGCGCAGAAACCCAAGATATGTAGCCAAAATGTTGACTTATGCAGGGGACATGATTTTTTAATGTAACATTAATAAAATGTGTAGCAATACATGGGCGTGTCAACAGAAAATTTGTACATTGACAACAATGAAATATTTAGAACTATTTTGGGGACCTTCTTAGTTTCTAAATATATTTTTTAATATAACCATTATAAAATAATTGTTAAGACATTTTGTTACTTCAAAACGTTTATATGGCAGGTTTAATCAAATGATGTTTTTAAATTGTTTTCTAAAGTAATTTTTCAGGATCTTTAAGAGTAATAGCAAAAGTTGGAAAGGCACTTATAAAACTTCTTGTCTGATAATATTGATTGGTGTCCCTATATACAGCTCTCGCTTATTCGGGAGCCGATTATCCGGTTTGTGGATTAACCGTGCCAGCATCGAGTGCCTGTGATTATTTCAGAAACTAATAATTTCACCCATTTTGTATATACGAAAGAGTACGTGTGAATTTAGTTTTTATTTGTGTATAATGCATTCGTTATGTGGCATTTTTTTGCGATAATTAAAATTAAGTCTGTCATCCAAGAATTGTCTTGAGTTTCCAACTATTACATAGTGTATGTTTGATTGCCTACCCACATTTTTCATTTCTGTATGGATTTTGGAAATTCTTAAAAGGATCCTATTTGATTGCCGAAAAATATATTCTGAGTATGACGGCGGCCATTTTAAGGGCTGATGGTGTGAGATTGCCCTTTGGGCTGTGCATGTGATCTGGAATTTTCGCTAGAAGTGGATAAGAATTCATTTAATATTATGGAGGTTTTCACTCATCCTTAAGGAAGGATGTGTAGAATTGTTGAATTTAATCTAGTCATACTAGGATACGACAATATTTCTGTACAATTACTCACTTCTGGCCACATTCCAACTTCGGTAGGTTATCTGTCTTTCATTTCTGGGCGTCGTCTTCGATTTTATGTCTCTCCTGGACTATGATGTCATCTCGTAAAACACCTGGAGAACTAATTTGTAGGCAGTTATATGCTTTTAGATTTCCTTACCTGCTTCCGAGGCTGGTCCATGTGGTTCTTCCCTTGTGTGAACAGCAAAGCGACAACGAACCTGAGAAAAACCTGCCTCGCCCAACATTGCAGATTTGTTTGGGCGGCTTCTCCGCAGAAACCCCAAGATAAGAAATCTTCATAGCTTCTTCAGGGTCGCTGGCTCCGCAGTTTTCCCCCAGGTACCTCCTCGTGTTACACTCGCGTGTTCGAGTCGCGTTCCGCCACAAGTAAACTCAGAACTGTGAAATTGGTGTACATGCTATATATTGTAAAACGATTTTAGCTACGGTGTGCGCTGTTAAATTTCTGGCCGACGGCGGAGAGAAATACCGAAACCAGCCACCACGGATGTATTCACTATGAGCTATAGGAACTAGCTTTAGAGTGGCAGCACTGTCGGTTTTTGGCTGCAATCAAGTAACGCAGGAGACGTTCCACCACATTTTGTTTAGGACAAAAGTTTATGCGAGGAAATACTGGAGCGGGTTGAAAACTTTTATAGTCGGTTATACACACGACTTAAGTGTTCAACAAACCTCGAAGGGTATAGACCTATTCGTGCAAATTTTTGCGTTCCAACATTATTAAACATATATGCGAGTTGTGGCTTGCCTTAACCGTTTTCGCTGGTTTTTATCACTCATGACAGTTAGGTTACGTGTGCTCGTGTACAGTATTGCGAGGAAAATCGTACAGCTTATGCTCTTGACTCAGTTTATTTAAATGTCATTTCACAAATAGAACTGTGTACATATATCAACAATCCTACTGTCACGACAATTAAAACTAAGCTAAAATTTAAAATAAAACCTTGAAGCTTCCACTAAGTAAATTTATAAAAGAAAAGAGGAGATCACTACGAATAGATTAAAATATACAGAATCGTGAGCTTGTCCCCTTTCATAACTTGTATTCGAATTCATATGAGTGCATTTCCCAGTTTCGCTTTTACCGTCTCGAACATTACGCTTATACGTACAAGATTTATGTGCTTTATGAGCCGATTGTAGTGTTATATCTAGTGTAAATGAAAAATTGGGTTAGATCAATTTTTGGCGTTTCTTTTATTTATTGTTTTATCACACAGCTATGTGGTTTAGGGATTTACACCAACACCAGTAGGTTTTTTCTTGCTTGAACCGTCTCGAACCAGTGTCGCTGCCGGAGAGCCCACCCCATGCCACCCCTGCTTAGGAACTAGCTGGAAAACTTTGCGACACGGGACAATTCCTGCACCACCGTTTTGTGACTTAGTAAATCAATACTGAAAATTATTTTTTCTATGTTGGTACAGAAATCCCCCGTGTAGCACATTGAATAATGTTGATTATCATTGAGATCTTTCTCAGTATTTTCCTTTTCCATATCCCGATTTTTTCCTATTTTGTTTTGTTTAACATCCACGTCCTGCAAGAATATAGAATTATTGACCTAATCGCTAATTGATAAATTCGTGTCTTTGTCTTCCTTAATGCCGTTTTTGACACTAGCACCTTTTCTCAAGCCCCTGCAGTTGTGTTCTCTTGGTGTCGTTGTTTCTTCCTTCTGCATTAGTGAGTGTTCCTAAATAACTATATTCGTTAACCCTTTTAAATTTGCATTGAATTCTTTGCTCCACTTCTAACAACAGAGGGTTTTGAGTATCAGGTTTTTCTTTATCTCCTGTTTTCGTGTATTTGGTTTTAGACTTACTTTAATTACGGCTGCTTCAAACTCTTTTGACATTTCAACACACATTTGTGGATTGTTGGCTTTTGTTTTATACAGTTCTAGAATGTATACCGTTGCTTTAGATGATATCCCCAATAAGATAATCTATGTATGGTTCTCGCATTCCTTTTTGTGTCCCTTTTTCGGCATTGAGCACAGCAAGGTTTGTACCGCACCCTTAAACCAGGGGTAGGCAC